>OZ035997.1:40092435-40454935 GCA_964035015.1 Corallium rubrum
AGCATTGATACCCATAGATAAACCTACAAACTCTGCAAATTTTTTTTAAAATTCATTCATTTTTTACCTCGGACGATATGTGTACTTCAATGATTTTATCCAGTGTTTCAACCAATTCTTTAAACGTTGGTCGACTATCTCGGTCGTCATGCCAACATGTCATCATCAACGAGACTCTAAAAAGAAAAAAATTAAGAGTTGCCAAATAAACAAAATATGATTTAACGTCTTGCAGCTCTCTTAAAAAAGGGAACTCTTTCCTTTGAACGGGACAAATCACAATTACTGCCTTTAGCACACCAAGCCCTACGAAAGCGCAATGTAGTATATTCTTGTAAGGTTAGGGTTTTCTTGGGTCTAAATGAAGCAATTGACCTATCTACTACTATTCACAACTATTTTCTTCAGAACTGACTCATCACTCATTATGAAAAGTGTTCAGTTGCGGTTCCTCGGTCATTGGTAACTCTTTACCGGGCAGATTCCCAGGAGGTCTCCACTTAACGAGTAAAATCGTCTGGTGTTAGCCAGAGTAAAAGTAATAAGTTGCAAAATATGGAAACCATGCCCAGCAAAGGATTAACCGCATCATTACTTACATTGGTTCATTGGACTCATCTGCCCCTGAGATCGTTGATAAACCAAATGGGTTTTAAACGACAATAGTTTAAATTCTCAGTTAGCTTTTGATCAAGTAGCCTGCGTGCAGGTAGAGGCTGCACGCAGGCTTGTTGATCGCTTCATCTTTGTCTTTAATAATAACCTCCATCTCATTTTGTGTAGATCGAAGGAATTTTATTTCAGAATTAAGTCTTAAAAAAAAGACAAGACAAGATACCAATAAGAGAAAACCAACTTACATTTCTTCTGGGCATGCGTGCGGTGGATCCATTCTATTCCCACGTGCCAAGAATTCCGAAACTTCATTTGGTGGAATACCAGGATATGGAGTGCCACCTATTACAACAAAAGTAACCGTTTTGATTTAAAAAAATTGAGAAAAATCTGGAGGAAAATTATGTCAAAAACGCCCACGTTTATTCAACTTTACACGTTTTACTCCAATTAGTCTCAACTGTTTCACCATAATAGAAGTCCTCAAGTCCATCATTCCACAAAAATTCTATTTTTTGTTTTTCGATTTTCGTATTTTTCACATGTTTTGCGCAAGCATTTTGTTTTATATTATTACATATTTTACAGTTAAAAGCTTCTAGGACAGCGTCGGCCACGGTTGAATCCAAATATTACCAGGGTTAAGTCACGTTGGCCTGAAAAAAAGAGAAAAATCTTCTCGACGTTTTGAGCGAAGGCCCTTCGTCAGGAGAAACGTCGAGAAGATTTTTCTCTTTTTTTCAGGCCAACGTGACTTAACCCTGGTAATATTTACATATTTTACAACTGTTTCAAGCCGTGGTTGGTAAGGTAAGGTAAGGTAAGGTAAGGTAAGGTAAGGTAAGGTAAGGTAAGGTAAGGTAATGTAATAGAAACCAAACATGTCATTGGTATTTTTGTGCACCGGGCTCTATTGCAGACACTGCAGTTGCATGACAAACATACGAGTATGGGCAATTATATTAAAAGTAGCGTGCTGCGTAGGCAGTGCTGAAACAACAATCGAAATATATAGTAAGGCCTGGTTCAAACGTCGCGCTTATCATGTGCTGAACTTAATACATATTAAGTTCGACAAAGTTCGACGTGGTTTCAAACGTCGGGCCTAACATGTCGAACTTAATTGCTAGCGGCGAGCATTCGTTGAATTTGGTCAGTGGCCACCTGCGCGAATGTACCGCTTAACATGAATAATGTGCCATGAATCGCACGGCAGTTTCGTTTTTCTTGTCTATTTCTCAATATTTCCTTGTCGAAAAATGGTGTCGGTAAATCCGAAGAGAGCGAGAATTAGGTTTGGCACATGATAAGGGCGACGTTTGAACCGGGCCTAAGGTTAGGGTTAGATATACTGCCGAAACAGAGAGCGTAGGAGTCTAACGTTTTGAGCCCTTCGTCAGAGAGAATTTCAAAAAGGCCCTGGGAACGAGGTTGAGAGAAAACAAACAACGAGCTTATATAAGAAGGGTAATCATGTGACCAAAAATAAGCCAATCAGATAAAAATAACAATAACAAATTAATAATGAGATGCGAAAAAATTAGCCAATCAAAGCAAAATGGCGAAAGACATTTGATCGATGAACAAAAAAAGGAGGGGGTGTAAAAAGGATGAGCGAGACTAAAAATATTAATTAAGTGAAAACACTGTTTATGTCCGCCCTTGCCAAACAGAGACAGCGTCTTCAGAAGTGTTAAATAAAAGAAAAACGTTCGTTGAGTCCGTGAGGAGGAATGGTTGCCAATTTTGAAAATGAAACGCTTTTCTTGTCTTTTACCACCGGAAATGGGTGAGTGGCACAAACGTTTATGTCCGAAATATACAATGGTTGGCACTATTAAAATGTTGGGCGACAGGCTTTGTTCAACATCATTGTTCCTCACGGAACGAAGATGTGCAGCAAACCTGTCAGATAAACGTCTGCCAGTTTCACCAATGTAAAGCATGCAACATTTATTGCAAGAAATACAGTAAATGATGTTGGAAGAGGTACATGTAAAATTATGCTGAATAACAAAATTAGATTTAGGTCCCAAAATACATGTAGCGGAGTTAAGAAAAGAACACGTATAACAACGGGTACGGGAGCAAGAAAAGGTACCCGTCGGTGCCAGTAGATTTTTCTAAGAGCACTACGCACTAAACCATCACTAATATTTTTATTACGCCGAAAAGAGATTAAAGGTTATCGGTGAAAATAGCTGACGTTTCAGGATTATTCTTTAGGATATGAAAATTGAGGCTAATGATATCCTTAACTTTGTGGTTGAAAGGATGAAATGTGAGAACTAATGGTTTGTTGTTATCAGAAACTCATTCCAAAGGTTGTTTTAAAGTGTCAGGACGAGGAATACTAGATGCTTTGTTAATAACGGTGTCTAACAGGTGGGTAGGATAGCCACGCTGGACAAAAAAGGATCTCATTTCCAAACGTTTGGTCTCAAAATCTTTGTCATGACGCATAGGCAGCGAACTCGCAGAAATTGAGAGTATGGAATGGATTGTTTAGTGTGTTTGGGATGAGAGGATGAAAATAAAAGGTAACTATGGGAATCGGTCGGCTTATAAGAGACAGAAGTCATGAGCGCATTATCATTAATCGATACCAAGATATCCAGGAACGACACACATGTTTCACTGATTTCCCACGTGAATTTCATTTTGAATGCATGGGTGGAAATCATTAAAAAATTAAAATGGTTCCAAAACGGCGCGTTGATTAAAGAAAAACTTCAAAGCTTCGAGACCATCGTGGCGAGGAATGACGGCGGGTGTAGAGAGACTTAACATCCATAGTGAAAATGAATTTACTGGAACTGCTGAAATGTATTTGGTCGAAAATCTGTAGAGAATGTTTTGTATCTTTGATATAAGAAGGCAACTTCTTTACCAAAGGTGACATAACATTGTCTAAAAAGCTGGACTAATGAGTTCAGTAGGACAGCTGCAAGCAGAGACGATCGGCCTGCCAGGATTGTTAGGTTTATGAATTTTAGGTAAAAAATAGATAACTGGTGTTCTGGGAGTGGTGCTTATCAGGTTGGAGGCAGAGGCGGGCAATTCACCGGCCTGAATAAGATTGTTAATGGTATAGTTTTGACAGTTGTTTGGTGAGTAGGGATGGAATCGGAATTTAACTTGGTATAAAAGGAGGCATCGCTGAGTTGACGAAGAGCTTCTTGTCGGTTCAAGTTAGATCTCCAGACAACAACGGCACCACCGACAACCCTTTAATCTCTTTTCGGCGTAATAAAAATATTCGTGATGGTTTAGCGCGTAGTGCCCTTTTGCTCCCGTACCCGTTGTTACACGTGTTCTTTTCTTAACTCCGCTACATATATTTTGGGACCTACATCTAATTTTGTTATTCAGCATAATTTTACATATAATTTTACAAGCACCTCTTCCAACATCATTTACTGTATTTCTTGCAATAAATGTTGCATGCTTTACATCGGTGAAACTGGCAGACGTTTTTCTGACATGCAAGTAACGTTTGCTGAACATCTTCGTTCCGTGAAGAACAATAATGTTGACAAGCCTGTCGCCCGACATTCTAATAGTGCCCACCATTGTATTTCGGACATGAAAGTTTGTGCCATCTCACCCATTTCCGGTGGTAATGATTGACAGCCGCAAAAGACAAGAAAAGCGTCTCATTTTCGAAATTGGAACCATTCATCCTCACGGACTCAACGAACGTTTTTCTTTTATTTAACACTTCTGAAGACGCTGTTTCTGTTTGGCAAGGGCGGACATAAACAGTGTTTTCACTTAATTAATATTTTTTACTCTCGCTCATCCTTTTTACACCCCCTCCTTTTTTGCTCATCGACGGCAGGAACAGCAAATGTATTTCGCATCTCATTGTCATTTTGCTTTGATTGGCTAATTTTTTCGCATCTCATTATTAATTTGTTATTGTTATTTTTATTTTTATCTGATTGGCTTATTTTTGGTCACATGATTACCCTTTTTATATAAGCTCGTTGTTTGTTTACACTCTTTACGTTTTTCTCTTTTCCTACATTCTCTGTTTCGGCAGTATATATTGTCGCTGGGTTGACTTCTTAGTCTATGACATAAACTCTCGGACAGGAAGCAGTCACCTGTTTCCCATATGTACATACGCCACCGACTGCCAAAATCACTGAAACAGGCAATAATGCACAATTATGTCACTAATGCGTTTACAGGCAACTTACCAAGAGTAAACAGCTCCCAAAGGACAATGCCGAACGACCAACTACGAAAAAAGTAAAATGACAACAGTACAGTGTAAATGTGTAACGAATGTTAGTTGGAACATTCTAGAATTTTGGCCATGCACCAGTGTAAAAACTAAGAAAATCTCAGGCTCACGCTCAACAGATTTCGTTTGCTAAGATGATGACGTGCAGCAATGACTTCCTACTGCAATAGAGCGTTTTCATCTTACGTCACGGCGGCCATATTGGTGTACGGTATGGGAATTGGCTCATTCTTATTCAACTATATTTCGTATTGTTTCACCACCCCAATGGGCCACCGATCACGTGAGTGAAAACGCTCTAAAAGCTCAGGAATTTCGTAAGAGACAAATGCCAGACTTTATATGGCTGAATACCAACGTTCGTGTTATTTATCTGACTTAGTGCATATTTTTATCTGGCGGTTTTGGATGTTTTTTGTGAAGAATACCTCATTAATAGTGAAGGATTTATACAGGCATTAAAATCCCTCCAACCCTCTGTATATCTAATGAAAGATTTATGTAATAGATAAATCCCGAGAACGAGGGATTTATGCTATATAAAACCCGAGGATGCGCAGTGTCCAAGGGCTTTATATCGCATAAATCCCGACGTTTGAGGGATTTATCTGACTTAATTTATTATTGAGGAGGTTTTCCAACAAACTTTTGTCTTTTTTTCTACCTTGGACAAAGATTTTCCTAGTTTTTTTCTTCATTTCGTATCTAATTAGTATTCAAGGGCTTTATGCCATATAAAGCCCTCGAAAGAACAAAGAAAACCAACCCAATAATAAATTAAGTAAGAGATAAAGCCCGAGAACTAGGCCTGTATGCTATATACAGCCCCGAGGACGCGAAGCGTCCGAGGGCTGTATATCGCATACAGCCCGACGTTCGAGGGTTTTATCTGACTTATTTCACGATTGAGGAGGTTTTCCAACAAACTTATGTCTTTTTTTCTACCTTGGACAAAGATTTTCCTAGTTTTTTTCTTCATTTCTTTTCTAATTAGTATTCAAGGGCTGTATGCTATATACAGCCCGCGGTACATCAAAGAAAACCGACTCAATCGTGAAATAAGGCCAGATAAAACCTCATGAACAAAGGAAACCGATTCAATCATGAACTAACATGCAGTTAAAGACATTATTTTATATAATATCATGTTTGCGGGGATTTCTTTTGTACTCACAGGTCATTAACAACTAATATACCTCATTATATTCATTTTTACTAATCCTACCTCCGTTGATATCAAATCAGGTCTGATTAGAACTAATCATAATACCTGTTTGACCTCAACGGAGGTGACAACAAAAGAAATTCCCGCAAACATGGTATTACAAAGGAATAGCATAAAAAGAGGTGCATTATTAGATATTAATTTATTATTGAGTCGGTTTTCTTTGATATACCGCGGGCTGTATATAGCATACAGCCCTTGAATACTAATTAGATAAGAAATGAAGGAAAAAACTAGGAAAATCTTTGTCCAAGGTAGAAAAAAAGACCAAACTTTGTTGGAAAACCTCCTCAATAATAAATTAAGTCAGATAAATCCCTCGAACGTCGGGCTGTATGCGATATACAGCCCTCGGACGCTTCGCGTCCTCGGGGCTGTATATAGTATACAGCCCTCGTTCTCGGGCTTTATCTCTTACATACACCTCTTTTTATGCTATTACTTATAAACATGAATTGATATATCCAGTACTGATAGCACTATCATGAGTCATAACGGACTCAGAAAATTACAAAAGCACTGACAAAGTGATAATCTCAGTGGTACACTCAAACTTGCTTTGAAGACTTACACGTCGCTTTTTTCTGTAAATAATCGCTCAATAATTGCTTCTATTGCCATCCATTTTATTGGAAGTAATCCCTAGAAAAAGACAACATGCAGATAAACTGACTACGGCACATTGCACGTTATGCACATAGTGTATACTATGTCATAAACCAAAGCTTTAACAGCATGTGTTGCAACTGCTTTATTTTAAAACTTTGGTTTAAAACTCTAGAAGATATAGGGAAATTTGTTTTTAAATCGAGAGCCATATCTTCTGACTAAAAATGTTCATAAACAACAGAACGACTAACAGATAAAAATGCAAAGAATAAGTTTAACAATGTCAACAACGTTTTAATATTAAAATGTAAGTGAAAGTGTGATAAATACAATATATATGTATATCAAAGACCCAAAATGGCGACTGTTGAATAGTTATTCTTTAAAATTCGTTTTTTTATTTAGTTTTTTCTTAAATTCGTTTTTTACTAAATTCGTTTTTAATTTGGTTCTACAACGGCCATGTTTATTTTTGGCCGAGCAAAACGAAGAGGTTATTGTATGTAGAAATTACGTCGTATCTACCTGTAAAAGTTATGGGGCTCTGTTAGGGGCCATAAGTGTACATGATGTGACGTCAGTATTCAGCGTTATCACAAATTGCACGTATGGCATCAACGAATCAGAATTAAAAATGAAAGTGAAAAATGCATATTAATACATATAATAGCCTCCTCGTTCTGATTGCCCGAAAATAAACATGGTGGTGGAAGAACTACAAAACACAAATTTAAAAAGAAAATTTTTTAACAGAACTTACATTTTTAACAAAATGTACGTAGAAGTGCATTTTATCACCATGCATGTTGCACATACTTATCACACTCTTATTTGAGAATTGATATACGTTGCTGACAGTGTAAAACTTTATTTTTTTCATATTTTAACTGCTGTTTTGTTGTGTAAGAACGAACATATCCTTAATTTGTTGTTAGAATATATAAGCTAAGCTAAGCTAAGCTAAGCTAAACTAAGCTAAGCTAAGCTAAGCTAAGCTAAGCTAAGCTAAGCTAAGCTAAGCTAAGCTAAGCTAAGCTAAGCTAAGCAATCGATGTAATCAGAATCACATTTCTACTCCAGCTGTTTTAAAACATAACTATTGCTTACACTTGACGTTTTCACATATTGGCTGTCCTGCCCTACATCGCGAGCCAACCCAAAATCAGCAATTTTGATAACGTAATTATCCATAACCAGTATATTTCTTGACGCCAAATCTCGATGAATGCACTACAGAACACAACAATAAACAACTTAATCTTTCAGTGCATACAGCAGATAAAACCAAACAATAAGAATGCTGCACATGATTAACAATAAGAATGCTTTGCTTACCATCCTTGAAGCAAGAAACTCCATTCCCCTGGCAACCTGGTAGGCAACAATTACAAGATCTGTCACAGTCCACTGATGGTTAGGATCTTCAGACACACCCTTCCATTCACTTTCATAAATATCTCTTCTGCTTCGCAGAAATTCAAGCAAGTTTCCATTTGAACAATACTCAATTATCACACATAAATCACTTTCGGGACCTAGAGTAAAAAAGTAAATTTGTCTTAACGCTATAATTTTATCAACAACAAAGCATCCGTCCATTCACTCATTTGTGTGCTTGTCCCTCTTAGTATAACAACCGTGGTATAACGCACGCGTTGCGTGAAATCATGAACATGAGCGGGTACGGTGCTCGGGTACGGGCCATTTGTTCACATTCACAGTGCCTGGATCTGATAAGCGTTCACACAGAAAGCTTTTCATGGCTTTTGCAGCTATTTTGTCGCTTTAAGCTTCCGAATTACAAAGAATATTGAGTAAGAAGCGTGGGCACCACTTTGGGCACTGAAAACGTGTTCACATTAGTGCACGTACCCGAGCACGGTGCCCGAGTACTACCTCAACGCACGGTGCGAGAAAGTTGTGTTCACACTAGTGCCCGGGCACCGTAATCGGGCACCTAGTCTGAACAGGGGGTAAGTCTTTCTGGCCTCGTTATGAAGCAAAGATTCGTTTGTATTGCAGACACACAAACGAGGCGAGAAAGGCTGATTACATGAGCCCGCGGGCCGGGCTAGCCGGCTGACTCGTGTCACGAAACTCTTTCCTCGGCCGCAAAAGGAGATTTGAATTAACGTTTAGATTTGTTTGTATCTCAATTAAACCAATTCTTCTTTGTAAATTTAGTTTATGAGGGTTTTAAAACTACAGTGAGATGCACACAAATGAATATTCAAATTAATCGCTATTATGAAAGTAGTGTATACCCGACACAACAACATATAACCACAGCCAAAGAAAAACAGAAAACATTAAAACAATTAGATTAGTCTAGTAAAGTACTTTAATTTAACAATATCGAATCTATATATAGAAAGGCGATCACCAGAACATGAGTAAAATATTTAACAAATAGATTCCATTTTGCCGTTGTCTGTTCAGTTATAAATGCACAGATGACGTCACAACGTGGTAAGAACAAAAAAGTGGCCCACGAGATGCAGTCGAGGTCACTGAGTTCTTACCACATTGTGACGACTTCTCATGCATGTGCATCTATAACTGAACAGACAACAAAAAAATTGAATCAATTTGTTTTATACAATACAAAACTTTAAAAGGTTTTTATCGAAACTCTTGCCGGATTTTGGGACACGAAGAAGGAAATAAAGCAAGTCAGCTGACGTGATCTGACGTGTCCACGTGTCTGTCCTCTAATAGATCATGGCCAACAACCAATGAAAACACGCATAGCAACCAGGGTATTGTATAAAATCACATAACACCTACCTTTTGTACATGCTCCCAATAAGTTCACTATATTTTTGTGTTCGCCGACATGAATTAATATTTTCAATTCTGATAAAAGATCTTTATATTCCATTCCGCCACTATCCTCTAAAAATAATCAACCGCAATAGTTAAGTGATCAGTTCAATATGTAATTGTGGAGAGTTCCACAGTTGACGTGACATCGGCCATATATCAGTTTGTAATCATATATAAGTATATACATGCAGTACAAAATAATAATATTAGACAAATTTTATCAACTTGGTTGCCATATATGTCTTTGCCATCAACGTTTTTTAGTATTACATTTCATACACGCCTTTTATTTTGGTCAAAAATCAATATCTATCAATTTACCAATTTCAGATCCTACTAAAAAACTTTATTTAACTAACATCCTCAAACTCATTAATAATTCATGAGGAAAGCATAATGAATCCGTTACCGAGACGTTGCTGTGAATTGTGGTAATAATTAATAAACGCCCATGAATTAAGACAAGTTTTCAGCCGATCTGTATCTGATTTACTAGGTCGCGTGCAGCTCGCCTTGTAAATCAGATACAGATCGCTGCTCATGCTTAATCTAGGATTATGAAAATATTAAAAAAAAAATTTTATACATAAGAAAAATTATAGCTAATTTCCTCTTTTGTATAACTTTTCTCTAAGTATAAGAATATTAAGTACTGTGGTGTCGCATTATTCAATAAATTCTGTTGATTTTCTTAGCATGCTAGTACAGCGATATTAAAGACCAATAACACGATTTATTATACAATTGCATTAAAAACTGTCCAAATAACGCTAAAAATGAGTACAAATATACAGCGATATTTGGATAGTTAGTTATTTGGATAGAATCAAATTTACACACGGGAGACTACTTCATGTATGCTTATTATTTTGTTTTGGTGCAAGTCGCGTTACTTCTCTGGTCTTTTCCCATAAAAATTTGTTGATCAGAGCAGTTGTTTTACGGCACAACTCGTAAAAATATACAGCGATACTACACACCAAAACATCTAATAAGATATATATATATCATTGCGTGCTTTGTCAGAAAAATAATCTCAAGTTTACCTTTTAGTGTTTTCACAGCCACCTTTGTTACTTTATTGTTATTAACGTAATGGTTTCGTCCCGTCGATCCGGCTCTAAATCGTCTTCTTGATGACTGCCGCTTCGTACTTCTCCGAGGTTCAAACGCAACAATACCCATTGCATCTGCTAAAATAACTTTACCAAATGCGCCAGCACCCAATTCTCTATCTGTTGTAGCAAAAAGAATACAAGTTTTATACGTCCTATACTACAAAAGTCCTCCTTTAACTCCCTTTATCTGTTCTAATTAGATTTTACTTGTTTTAACCCTTTCCGCATGCATGCACGCATGGCTTTCCGAGACTTCTTCCTTTCTGGCGTTAGACAGAGTAAAAAGATAAAGTTGTTCCACTGCACAACTGAGCAACAATGCGCATGCAAGGGTTAATCAACAGTGTGCTAATCAACAGACAGTGTGTTTAACCCTTTCACGCATGGCTTTCCGAGACTTCCCTTGACGAGTAAAATCGTCTGGCGTTAATAGACAGAGTAAAAAGATAAAGTTGTTCCACTGCACAACTGAACAACAATGCGTATGCAAGGGTTAGTCAACAGTGTGCTAATCAGCAGTGTGCTTAACCCTTTCACGCATGGCTTTCCGAGACTTCTTCTCTTGACGAGTAAAGTCATCATGCGTTAGACAGAATAAAAAGATAAAGTTGTTCCACTGCACAACTGAGCAACAATGCGCATGCAAGGGTTAATCAACAGTGTGCTAATCAACAGTGTGCTTAACCTTTTCACGCATGGCTTTCCAAAACTTCTTCTCTTGACGAGTAAAGTCATCTGGCGTTAGACAGAATAAAAAGATAAAGTTGTTCCACATCAACAATGCGCATGAAAGGGTTAATTCGATTTAACTAGATTTTATAAGTTTGAGAATTTGTGGTTTTATTGCTTAGTATTGGACCTGTTGAACCAGAATCATTGTGTATAAACTATAATTCAGAACTAAAGGAGATCACACATAAATTCTGTGTCACTACATTTATACAAACGCTCGTGAAGCCCTCCTCATACCATTGCTAAACAGTGACGTATGAACACATGTATCATTTCTACTTACAGAACTTTAATCTGTTTCGCGGAAACTCCCATTCTGGATCATAAGGCAGTTTGTTTGTCTGTTCTGTCAAAGGTGTACCGGGATCAAGCTTCTTAATATAATCAGGCAGTGGTGGCAATGTCAAGATGTAGAAACCACCATAAATCTTTTTTCGTTTATAAAGAATCACAGCAACAATAATAACAATTGCCACAACAGCGAAGCCCACACAACCAATGACAACTGCGTATTTCTTGGAATTATCTGAAACACCTATTTGTTCATCTAGACGAAGTGCTTCCTCTGTTTAAAACAGATAAAAATATTTTAGATTTATAAGCCTTAATTAATACACATGTGTCTAAATGTATATCAAATCTAGTGTTTTTGCCAATTTCTAAGACAGCTAAAAATACAAAAATTTTTTATTGAAAATCTCATTCAAATAATCATTCATAAAGGAAAAACATAAAAAATGTGCTATGAAGATACGCTTGCTCTTTACGATAAATTTCTTGCTGGATTTTACGTTTCTCACAAGGTTGATCTTCGGAAATTTTAGTTAGTGAACTCAAGAAATGGTTTCTTTTTGAAATTTTTTCAATTGAAAAACAATTCATGGAATTTTTCTTTTATATTAGACATTTCACCAACAATTTCATAAAATGCTAATGGAGTTGACAAAAAACAAACATTCATCTATTGCATTAGTATAGGGATAAAATCCTTGAAGCGCGTTTTAAAAAGCAGATAAAACTATTATAATATTATAAGTATATATAATTAACACTTTTTAATATAATACTGTATGCAGAATTGTTGAGCCGTGTTAAAAGTTTGTTACTTTATCCATAAACTCGACATGAAACTAATATCGGCTTACGAACAAGTATACATAATTACAGTTCTTGGGTTATGCTAGTGGTAACAAATAGAAAATATTGACCAAATATTGTATTACTATAGCTGATTCACTGCTTCCTGTCCGAGGAACATTGCAAAGCGGTTTATATGAAAATTGGACTATTGAAAATGATATTGCAAAAAGCAATTTCATACTTTGGTTACTAGATTTTACAAATCAATGTAATTTTGATCATAGTCCCTAAAATTAAATTTAATTCTAGGGACTATGTTTTGATATAGTTATATAGCTAATTATCATTCAATTAAAGTTGAAATCAACTTTTACTTCTATGATACATGATTAACTTCGTTGCAATTCGTAAACACTAACTAACAAATTTTAGATCTTTTTGCAATTTAAATTTACTTTTCTATTTTCTAATACTTAATAAATCAACTATAATGACATCAGTGTGAAATAGTGTAACAATAATTTAATGCACCAACCTAGTTTGATATTTTTCATCTCTGTTTTAAATTGATTCTTAGCCACACAACGATAAACCCCAAGATTCTCCTTGTTAACCACTGCAAATGAGAGATCGTTCCCCTGAATGTTTTCCAAAGGTTTAAATCCTTTACCAACTACATCTTGCTTCTCCCACAAAACATTTGGTGTAGGGTAGCCGCTACTTAAGCAAGACAACGAAAATCCTTCTCCTATCTCCACTTTATATGACGACTTTGTTAAAGAATCAATTGTTGGTGCAGCTATAAATAAATATAAAGACAGCATGAATAAGTATAGGTAAATGTTATTTCTAAAGTAGTACTCGAGCTTACGTACACTGGAAAAAACACATGACCCATATTATTATTATTATTACTATCATTACCATTATCATTATCATTATCATTATTCTTGTCCTTGTCCTTGTCCTTGTCCTTGCCCTTGCCCTTGCCCTTGCCCTTGCCCTTGCTATTCTCATTCTCAATCTCACTCTCAATCTCAATCTCACTCTCACTCTCACTCTCACTCTCACTCTCACTCTCACTCTCACTCTCACTCTCACTCCCACTCCCACTACCACTACCACTACCACTACCACTACCACTACCACTACCACTACCACTACCACTACCACTACCACTACCACTCCCACTACCACTACCACTACCACTACCACTACCACTACCACTACCACTACCACTATCACTATCACTATCACTATCACTATCATTATCATTATTGTTATTATCATTATCACTATTATCATTATGCTATCACACATCACCGTTATCATCATCGTCTTCCTTGTCGTCATCCATCAATCGTCATCTCCATCATAATCATCATCCAATTATTATTATTATTATTAATTATTATATATATATATATATATATATATATATATATATATATATATATATATAATTCATTATTATTAATTATTATTAATTATTTTTAATTATCATTAATAATTCTTAATTATTCCTAATTATTATTATTATTAATTATTATTAATTATTTATTATTAATTACGTTTCTCTACGTACGTAGTGAGCATAATTATGAACAGTAACTTTTTAAACCACATTGAAAACGTTCAAAAGCTAGAGCGTCTAACTATATCTGATTCGTAAGCCTGGTTTCCATCGCCCAGTCACTCCAATCGTCTCGGAATCCATTCAATCAGATTGGGTGATTCGAGATATCTCTAGTCTGACTGGAGAGATTTTGGCAAGACGATCTTGTGGAAACCAGCTTTCAAATTTACATTGGACTTGCTTTTGATGAGGACCACACTTTCCAGTCTGACCAACCCAAGTCTCAAACGTATCGTGCTCCATTTTACCGGACTGACCGGTCTAACCATGCAAATGGAAATCCCCCTAGGCTTTACAAAGTATTTTTACAGTATTTTCTCACATCATACTCACACAGTATATTCTTAGCGTTTGCTTAAAAAATTGAATAATCTAGAACAACCTATCAGCTTACCTGGTACTTTAATATAGGCTTTAGCAGAGTGACTACCCAGAAAATTGCTTGCATTGCACATGAACAACCCAGAATGTTTCTTGTAGTTTGTTTTACATATAATCAAGACATTGTCATCTTGCCTTTCTTTTGACATTCTATAGATACCACTTATCGACTTAGAACAAGCCTTTTTATTGGCCAACGAAGATACATTTGAAAGCAATTCACCGTCTTTACTCCAAATAATCGTAGGCCTTGGATAACCGGTTACATCGCATGATATTATAAATGACAATGGTTGCTTTACTACCAGGCTTCTTAGGCGGACAAAAGGTTTTTTCAACTCTAAAATGGTACAAATGTAGGAATAAATCAAAATAGTCGATAACTCATAATTAACAATAATACCGATACAATTAGCAAAAATAATATAAAATAATAACAATATCATCAATGACGGAAAGTGCCATGAAGAGTAGTCCAAGAGGATTGATAACATTTTTAAGATTTTTGATAGGAGCAGCCACTATACACCCGTTATTAAAGAACAACAACGACATCAATAACAATAATAATAACAACAACAACAACAACAACAACAACAACAACAACAACAACAACAACAACAACAACAACAACAACAACAACAACAACAACAACAACAACAACAACAACAACAACAACAACAAACGTATAAAAATTTAAAAAATCAAATAACGAAAAATTCTTAATCGAAAACGAAGGAAATAAATCGATATAGAGCACGAGTTACCGTCCAGACGTCCAGTGGCCATTACCTTTAACAGTTAATGATATCCTTACAGTAAAATTTTTTTGACCAATGTAAATGCCAGTACATTTGTATATCCCTCCATCTGTGACATTAGCTTCTTTTATAAGTAGCGTATGATTAACTGAACCATTACCCCTGGTGTTTTCAGTTATAGAAAATCGAGAATTCTGACGCAGAGTCACATTGCCTCGCTTCCAAATGACACTACTAAACACCGTCAGGTCCGCCATACATGACAAAGCAACAGTCTCCCCTTCGTCAGTTTCAATGGTTTTCTTCCAAGCATTCAAGGGATTGTGTTCGTCTAGACAATTACAATGAATAATTCATGAAGATCATATTTAAAGACTGTCTTTATAGGGAGTATTTTACTGGGGGTTACAAACACGAGAGGACAATGAATATCACGAGGCCGTTAACCGAGTAATTTTCATTGTTCTCGAGTGTTTGTAAAACATGAGAGAATAACGAAAATCACAAGGCTGCATGCCGAGTGGTTTTTATTGTTTTCGAATGAATATTTTAGAAACACGAAAGAACATTGAAAATTACGAGGTAATAGGCCGAGTGATTTTTGTTATTCTCAAGTGTTTGTAACCGGCCCTGGTAAAACACGATACACGAGTTTATGAAATAGCTTCTGAATCGTCTAGTAGAATTCGCGAGGGACTTGGTGATATTGGTGCATATTAGATTAGACAATTGTGTATATTAGTACCCAATAGTCTCATGTTGAATTTATAATTAGGAAATGTAGTAATAAACAATCCTTTGTTTGTACCGTTCATTATTTTATTTCTTATAATTATGAATTCAGTTTGCGCGACCTTTACCGGGTTTCAAAACTCATACACATGACCAAATATTTTCTTTGATTGGTTAATTAGCTCACGAATTATTAATGAGTTTGAGAACTTTATATAAAGAATATACAGACAGTTTCTAGAGGTTTATTTTTTAAGTAATATTTAAAACATGAGCAGCAGTGTTTTATCAGATCTAAAACATGAGGCGATAGGCGAGTGTTTTAGATGTGATAAAACACGTACTGCGAATGTTTTAAAGAGCTTAAAAAACGACGTCGCATTTGGCAAGTTCTTTGGCGTAGTAATTAAGCTTGAAAAATAACGTTGTCCAAGCCGAGAAAATCAAAGCTAAAGTTTATGTAAATCAGGAGGTTTCTTTATCAGATATAAAGCTACGGACATAATAAGTGATTTCCTTTGCGTTTTCCTCATGAATTATTAATGAGTTTTGAAGATGTCAATAAGATCGTAGCACGTGTTTACATCAGGTAAAAAAACACTAGGATTTTAAACCTGAACATAATATGAGCAAGTTTAGTCCCTAGAACTAAAATGTTTGGATTAATTCATAAACATCTTAATTTACAGCAAGCCCATGCACCAAAGTTTGTAACAGCCTCCTAACTCCTGTTTCCTGTATTTAATTTTTTCGTGTTGAAATACAGTGAAGGACTACTTACTTGCTAGCATTATTAGTCTCCATATATGCTGGTCCTTTCCAATACCGTTATTCACCGTACATCTGATAAAAACTGGCTGTTTATAGTACTTAAGGGTTAAAGTGCTATTTTGACTGTTAGATGCGATTCCATAACTCTTACTCTCCGCCAAAATTATCCAAGTTTTATTTTTTGGCTTACAGTCAGAACCACTACATTCTGAGTATTGTTCGATTTGCCATGTGTAAGTCTGGTTTCTTGGATTGGCGGTCTTCACTTTGCAAATTACTTTTGTTTCAGGACTATTACGATAAGCATGTACCACATCCATATCATTTCTTCTTTTAACAATTTTCGGGCCAGCTACAGAGAAAAAAACAGTACGGACAACAAAGTAAGCACAACTCCATATATATAAAGTCCATGGCTGGGAATCCACGGACGGACGGACGGACGGACGGACGGACGAACGAACGAACGAACGAACGAACGAACGAACGAACGAACGAACGAACGAACGAACGAACGAACGAACGAACGAACGAACGAACGAACGAACGAACGAACGAACGAACGAACGAACAAACAAACAAACAAACAAACAAACAAACAAACAAACAAACAAACAAACAAACAAACAAACAAACAAACAAACAAACAAACAAACAAACAAACAAACAAACCAACCAGGCCTGGTTGGGAGAGAGAAGAACAAGATTCTGCTGCTCACTGCTCAGTTTATCCCAGACAGGATCAGGTGTGTGCATTTTTCCCATGCGAAATACTTCACGGATGATTAGCAGAGAAAACATTCTTCTTAACTCTAATTGGTAAGATCCGATAGAATGACAACAGCAGTAAGTTAAGTAAGTAAGTAAGTAAGTGAGTGAGTGAGTGAGTGAGTGAGTGAGTGAGTGAGTGAGTGAGTGAGTGAGTGAGTGAGTGAGTGAGTGAGTGAGTGAGTGAGTGAGTGAGTGAGTGAGTGAGTGAGTGAGTGAGTGAGTGAGTGAGTGAGTGAGTGAGTGAGTGAGTGAGTGAGTGAGTGAGTAAGTAAAATTTTATTTAACCACACTAACCCCATTCAGCGATACGCTGGTTCCCAAAAGGGGCGTGGAGACAGTGTTAACATTGTAAAAGTTCTTTCTTGTGCAACTTCTCACCAAAGCCATAGCGTTGTCTTACGGATGGATATCTAATTACACTGGGCGATTATTCGGTGCAAAGTCTCACGCTTCGCCTTGCAATTTTTCTCGCTGCATCTTGTCTCCAAATTATGACACATGTTGCAAGTTAAACAATTAATGCATTCCGATCAGTTGATAAAAGTGCAATTATATCATTAATTATATATATTATATATATATATATATATATATATATATATATATATATATATATATATATATATATATATATATATATCAATAAACTAATATCTAATTACACTGGGCGATTATTCGGTGCAAAGTCTCACGCTTCGCCATGCAATTTTTCTCGCTGCATCTTGTCTCCAAATTATGACACATGTTGCAAGTTAAATAATTAATGCATTCCGATCAGTTGATAGAAGTGCAATTATATCATTAATATATATATATATATATACATATATATATATATATATATATATATATATATATATATATATATATATATATATATATATATATATATATATATATACATACATATATATATATATATATATATATATATATATATATATATATATATATATATCAATAAACAGTTGCATAAGATATATAAACCCATTGGACCTCTGTAAATAGAGCCTTCGAATGGATCGTTTTCACTCACGTGATCGGTGGCCCCGTTGTGGTGGTGAAACAATACGAAACGTTTGAATAAGAATAGAGTTAAATTCCCATAGGATAAAGATCGTGCAAGATAAAAACCAAGAATTGGTTTGGATTCCGAGTGAATATATCGTGCAATATTTCAGCATATGTCACTGGACAAAATACGAAAATCTGTACATTTTTTAATCAACAAATATTTTTTTTGGTGATGTCAGCAATTCGCACGCGTCACGCGGAATCGCGTGAGCAACTCGTGCAATTTTCACGTTTTTCTTTGACGAACATTCTTGCGCGCATAATGATCACGCAAGTTTGTTGATATTCCGCAAAATTTCATAAAATGTGGTAAACGTTGCGACATCGAGACACATTTAATAATGAAACCATTTAGATCATCATTTGAAAAAAATACACGAAACGCACGGAATGAAACTCCCCAAGCGGAGGCCATGCACCAACAAATTGTGTCACCCATGTAGATATTAGATCAATTTTAGTGTGCCAACACATTTTCTTACTGACTGTCTCTTCTCTCTCATATATTTTGATATTAAAATTTATTCTCGCTTACTATTAGAAAGTCACTCAGTTTCTATGTCACTCAAAACAATTTTCGTTTTGGTTCCCCACCCAAAAGTCAAAACCTCTTTATTTTAGCATTATTGTCAAACTTATTCAGTAACATGGCGGCTTTAACTGCATTTGGAAATTATGAAACGGGTACAAATTTTCCATAATTATGAATGGAAAGGGGGTTGTTGGTGTTGAACAGCCATATTTACAGTAATCAAAGCAAAATTTTCTAAAGTTCAAACAACATTTAATTTGTTTTCGTTCGCCACTTAAAACCTCTTTATTTTAGCATTTTTGTCTAGCTTGTAGATTCAACATAGTACTTATTTGAGAAATATAGTGAAAGATGTGTATTTTCTATAATTATGAATTAATGTATATACGATCACTAGACATCAGTTTTGAGCGTATATCTTCTCCTCTTAACCATTTTTTTACCTTCAACTGTAACACGAAATTCTTTAGTTGCTATCCCAACAAGATTTTCGGCGACACACTTGAATTTCACGTTATCCTTGGGAAAAGATGGCTTCTTTATAGTGAAGAACAAATCGTCAATGTCCAACTTTAAATAGTCAGCGATGAGTATCTTACAAACGCGTTCACCACATTCTGCCAGACGTTCCTCTTTTTTGTCATCACGTACTATGTACCACGTTACTGAAGGCTGAGGAGAACCTGCGACTTCATACTCCCAATAAGCTTCATCTTCACCTTCTCGTGTTGTCACGTTCGATGGAGGGAACATCTTGAAATCCGGTTTTAGGAGGTCTAAAGATGTTGAAAAAATCGAAACTTAGCGATTGCATTTGTTACGAGTTTTATGATTTCACAAAAGCCCAATTTTACGATTTGTTCGTAATCTACCTGAACTGGGTAGAAAGCTAGGACAAATCTTATAAATTTTTGATCAATCAATTCATTTTCCATTTTTTGCTTTAAGGTGAAATAATACGAGCAACACTAAATTGCTGCAACATTGTTGCGTTGCAAGTTGAATAGCACTGTTGCACGTGTTACCACCCACCTAAAACATTGTCACCCAACAATGATTTTGTTGCAAGTTGGATCAGCATGTCGCAGCAAGTAGAACTAGAGTCTTCAACAATTTTTTTCAACTCGCAACAAAATCATTGTTGCGTGACAATGTTTAAGGTGGGTTGGTAATATGTAACACCGCTTTTCAACTTTGTTGCGTTGCAAGTTGAAGAAAATTGTTTCCCGTACTACCTCACCTTAAAGGTGAAAGGCAATACAAAATATTTTCTTCATTTTATTAAACTACGAATCCACCGACAAAATTACATAAAGTTTTCAAGATATTGATCAGTGTTTCTGTAACTGAAAATTTAGTCAAAATGGTGCATTGTTAGAAACGTCTTCCGGAATGATGTCACGTGTGACAACACAAAAGACATTGCACCAAAGTTGTCATAAAATTCGCTTTGTGGATGCTTACTTTTATCACTCAAAACGAAATACAGAATAATTTTTAATTAAAAAGATTTAAACATAAAGCTAGATCGAAAACTTGGGGACTTCTGCTTTATAACATCTAAATATATAGTCCAAGTATATCGGAATAAAATCGGAAAGTTTTTCACTGTGTCGTCGTTAATTAAGAAATAGAAACGAAGTTTCGTGTCGTCGTTAATTAAGAAATAGTGCCGCCCGTGTTTACTGTATATAGCCTGATGCAAACACGAGAGTGAGTGGGGAGATTTTGAAAGTTTATGTGAACCCGAGCCGTAGGCGAGAGTTTATATATAAGTACTTTCGAGTACTCCAAAACTCGTTCGAGTATTTGCATCAGTCTATAAACACAGGGCATCCATTTTCTATTTCTTTTATGAAATAAGACTAAGAAATGTGACGTCACAACCGTGTTTGCATAGCGTGCGTATGACGCAACCTATTTTTTAAAAGACGTCACTCTACCATAGATAGGAAACTTACGAAACCGGAAACGATGTTTGCACAACTTGCTATGGTAATTATACGGTTATAAGCGGGCAATGCACTAACGGGTGGTCCCACATGGCTAAAATCAGACACTGCTGAACTTAAGTGATATTACACTTTTGTCTAATTTCAGCAGTAGGTGCATTAGCTGCTTTTAAGTGTGTAATTACCATAGCAAGTTGTGCAAACAACGTTTCCGGTTCTTTAACCTCGTTTGAAGTTTCCTATCCAGTTCCCCTTCCGTTATCTATGACTCTACGTTCTGTCAGTTATGACATTTATTGCTGCCGAGCGTTAGCGAGGCAGCTCACTAATCTTGACATGGGTTACCTGTGCCTCGTGTCCAGGCCTCTTTGCCGAGCTATGTATAGTCAACGAAATCTCGATTTTGAGAGGGATGTTTATTTGTATGTTGACCATTTTATGACGTTTTGTGACGTAAAAGTTTCTTTCTACAACTTACATCACATACGCCAGAAGGATTTGCTCTTACAAATTGCATGTACGTTTGAAGTTTGTAAACACCACGACGGCGATGGATTTTCTAAATTGGCAATGAATCGTTCTTGTTCTCTAACCTCTGAACACACTTGTGAACTGTCTTACAATTTCGGTGGGGAGAGTTTATCTTGTCGAGGTAAGATATCAATTTCTACAACTGACAACTCTGTTTCTTTGTAGGAGATTTCAGTTGTTTTCTTCTAGTTTTAGGTGTATATTGGTGTGGGTTCATTGTGTATTTGTGTTTGCATTTTACACTGATCAGCATTCTGATCAGACGCTACTATCTGCGTGTGTGTATTTTGACTTATACAAATTCTACAAAATAATGTGATGGGCTCAATGGTACATTGCTGTATAATTTTATTAAAGCTCTTGATTTGTCAAAACATATTAAGCACTTGGAATTGCATTGACAATTTTGCCATCAGAGCAAGAGGTGTGATTATTTAATTGTGTGTATATCCTGTCAAAACCCTTCTTGTTTTCAATCTTATAATTAAAAAATATAGAAGAGATGTGTAAATACTCTGGCTATTGTAATTAATATTACATTTTTGGACTTCCCAGTCTTCTTCGAAAGGCAACTCTGTGGGCTCTTATGGTGAAGAGGTGAGAAAAAATTGGATGGAATGGGCAATCTTAGGTGGAGTGGGCAATCTCGAGTGGAGTGGGCAATTTTGGGTGGAGTGGGCAATCTCGGGTGGAGTGGGCAATCTCGGGTGGAGTGGGCAATCTCGGGCGGAGTGGGTAATCTTGGGTGGAGTGGGCAATCTTGGGTGGAGTGGGCAATCTTGGGTGGAGTCAGCAATCATCGGTGGAGTTGGCAATCTTGGGTGGAGTTGGCAATCTTGGGTGGAGTGGGCAATTTTGGGTGGAGTGGGCAATTTTGGGTGGAGTGGGCAATTTTGGGTGGAGTGGGCAATCTTGGGTGTGTGGGTAATATCGGGTGGAGTGGGCAATCTCAGGTGAAGTGGGAAATCCTGGGTGGAGTGGGCAATCTTGGGTGGTGTGGGTAATGTTGGGTAGAGGGGGCAGTCTTGAGTGGTGTGAGCAATCTTGGGTGGTGTGGGTAATCTTGGGTGGAGTGGGCAAGAGGGGTGTCACATTGGTCACAGACTGCAGATATTTGCCTGTGGAGTAGGCTAAAGGTTTTTGTCCCTTTCGAGGCAGCACTTCACTTGCGGTAGTAACTTCTAGTCTAAAAAGTTTTCCAATGAATTAATTACTGAAAAACTGACACTACGGTTTATACAACGGTGCAACTCATATCCCGGAAAAGACATTTTCGTTTATATAAAACCCAATATTGTAAATAATTTTAATAATTATTCGGTATATTGCATTGATGAAATTCGACGATTGAACTTACTAGCCTTGCAAATACCATTTTTGAAAATTAAGTTGCATCTTGAGCGCTGATATTGGTGCCCTGCCCCACTGTCGCTTCCTCGCAAAACCAACACTTTTCAGTAAATATTCATCAGAATTATCAGTGTTGATGCTTACCTAGTGTAATATTCACATCCTTATGTGCACTCCACTGGACAAGTGGTCTCATCAAAAGACACCTGTATGTTCCACTCTCACTTATATTAAATTTCTCAATAGTTAAAATACGTGTTGTTTCTTTTTTTCCACGACGCGGCAATTTGACAACCTTAGAATCCCCTGAATGTAGTTCTGTCATCATTCCATTGAGGCTTTTCTTATACCACGTTAATTCAACATGACCAATTGCACTACATTTTACTTCCAATTTCCTTCCATACTTAACATTGAAGTCGTAGGGTATTCTTGGCACTGGTTTAGGAATTCCCTCTAAAAGTACAAAGCGTTTGTTAGTTTCTTACTAGTAAAACTCAGCGGGAAAATATACATGAGTCAAAGGAAATAAAAGTAAACAAACAGTATAAGAAAACACTGATCAGCATGCACTGAGTGGCATTTATCGTGTGTCATGCCATTTTCGCGTTTACAAAGTGTTCAGTGGCGGATATGGGGAGCAGGCTGTGCGCGTCATTATTTTCGGTTTTCTTAGTGTCAAAACGCAATACATGCAAGTAGAAAATGAGGCTATAGATATAATTATGAAAGAGGAATTTAAAGCTAAATAGACTAATTCTATACGCACGCCAGCGTGTCTTGCCAGTTAATATGATTCTCTTTTCAATTAATTCCAGATGTTTGCCGTTAATTTGCTATTCTGGACGTTTCGCATGCCTTTTTGGCCTGTCGTTTAAAATTTAAATGCGCTAATTCTGCAAAAACTCTTACTAGAAATTTCAGTAACAGCACTTTTGGAGTTTTGGGCATTGCAAAATTGAGGACATTGCACACCCCCGCTATACAAAAGGTTAAATAACTTGCTGATAATTTAAATTAATATTAATTAAAAGCTATAAAGAGCAGGCTATATTTCTGTTTAGTTATTGACAGATGCAATAATTGCATAAACGTTAAAAAACCGCACAGAACAAAGAGTTTGTTTGCGTTTCCAGACACTTCAATTCTTGTGCTTACTCCCTGATGAGTCTGGGTTTTGGTCGAGGGTCGAGTGTCGAGCCTGGCACGTCGAGGGTCGAGGGTAGGAGGTCGAGGGTCGAGGGTGGCAGGTCGAGGGTCGTAAAATTCGCTCAAAAACCTTGTAAGCTTTTATATATTCACTTTAAAAATTTCCAACTGAACTTTTACAAAACCTGGCAAGGTGGACGTCCCGCCCACAGCGAAAGCAATTAGAATTTCAGTACTAACCGATCTTTTCAAAACAGAACTCGACGTCTAGCTAATTCAATATTATCGGTTAATAAATTTTTAAGACAGTTGTCTTCTTTGACTTGCTTGATAAGAATGCGCAAAGGTACTATGTGGCGAACGGCTTACCATTAAAGGTTCTTTTGGCCAGGTTCCCTACAGGCAAATTTTATTAAACATTTATCAGTTCATTGACGTGCGTGAACACCTTGCAAAACCTAGACTCTGCCGCGCGCATCGAATGTCTTCTTCACAGGATGTGGAAAAATACTTCGTCAAAAAATAATATGTTATCCTGCCTATTTTTGTTGCAAGTATTTGTGAAATGAAATGAAATGAAATGAAATGAAATGAAATGAAATGAAATGAAATGAAATGAAATGTAGGGAAGTTCGGTGCGTAAATGCAGGAATACTAATACTAATAATAAGCTTATATCACACAATTATTTTTCATAATTCATCAAGAAAGTAACAGAGAACATTCTCTCGTGTTCGATCATCACCGACAGGTAAAATTTATTTAAACAAGAACTGCTTCTACGCCAGTTACCTTGTTCAAGACGAGATTGTTTCAGTCATATTAAGTTAAAACGGTAAAGTTCGCAAACTTTAACGGAAACATCATTTTACCGCATTTGCACTCCCAGCTTGGGCAGATAGATTATTGGCCACGCACGTGGCTTGTTATTACTAGATTGTGATTTTTTTCTGATGCTCTTTCAGCACGCATCATTCTACATTTCTATTAGATGATGATGAAAAACGGAGGCTTTCCAAAACACATATAAAGACGGGGGGAGGCTTTGATGTTTGGTGAGACAGTTGTCTTCTTTGACTTGCTTGATAAGAATGCGCAAAGCTACTATGTGGCGAAGTGAACGACTTATCATTAAAGAGTCCCAACACAATACCGTAGCAACTCGACTGACTGAGTATTTTTCCACATGCTGTGAAGAAGACATTCGATGCGCGCGGCAGAGTCTAGGTTTTGCAAGGTGTTCACGCACGTCAATGAACTGATAAATGTTTAATAAAATTTGCCTGTAGGGAACCTGGCCAAAAGAACCTTTAATGATAAGCCGTTCGCCACATAGTACCTTTGCGCATTCTTATCAAGCAAGTCAAAGAAGACAACTGTCTTAAAAGTTTGTTAACCGATAGTATTGAATTAGCTAGACGTCGAGTTCTGTTTTGAAAAGATCGGTTAGTACTGAAATTCTAATTGCTTCGCTGTGGGCGGGACGTCCACCTTGCCAGGTTTTGTAAAAGTTCAATTGGAAATTTGTAAAGTGAATATATAAAAGCTTACAAAGTTTTGGAGCGAATTTTACGACCCTCGACCTGCCACCCTCGACCCTCGACCTCCTACCCTCGACCCTCGACGTGCCACACTCGACCCTCGACCAAAACCCAGACTCGCTACTGATGTAGTGCTAAGTGCTTTAATATCACGGAGCTTTATCTAGTCCTCAGTTTTTCAAACACATGCACACATTGTGTGGCTATTTTTAAAGTCACTTACCAGCAGAAATTGTAACAAAATAAATGTCACTTGGCGTTATATTTGCTGCCCGGCACTCATATCCACCACTGTCACGTATGGCAAGTGAATCAATTTTAAATATCTGATTATTCTGTTTGAGATGATTATCAGGAGTTCTTTGTTGATACCCACTTCGACGCTTCTGCCATAATGATACCTTAACATCTGGCTGAGTCAGACTACAATTAATTACCAATGGATCACCGAAGTAATATACTCCTCCACCATTATTTGGGTCAATCCAACTTAAAGATTTTGCTAAAAAAATCAAAGTAAGAGTAATTAATTACCGAGAAGCTACGCGCCGCTGGAAGTACATGTATAAGCTTAATAATGAGGCTCTCCAGGTGATTAACTAAATTAGTTCAAATTTCACATTTTATCTGTATACTTCGCATAAAGACCGTGTATTTATAATTCAATTCAGTTGAATTCAGTTTGTATGGGAGATAAAAACTTACGAATAACAAAGAAAACCGCGCGGAATTTGAACTAAATGAAATAAAAATACACATGCAGTCACTGTCTTGAAACCATTTATACACAAGTATGGATCTGTTGCTAAATGTCCTCTTTGGGCCAATTATTTAGCTATTTTATTCATACAGAATGTGTTGTTAATACATCGGTTAATCAATACCAACTACGTACTGTATATGTTAATATATCAGCATTTACACTGGAAAAACTTGACTGTGGTCTGAACAACCCTGTCAAGATTGTTGCTAAGCTGAATTCATCCTCTACGTAGCAGCCCAATTCTGTTGCAGAGATTTTTGCCCGAAAAATTTAGTGTCAAATACTGATTATTAAGTCTATTTTTTGATCTTATTTTTCCTTCTACGCCTATGATCCTCTATATTTAGTATACCGGTACGTTAGTTACCAAACCGGAGGTAACTACGTCAGTTAAAAAAATCGCAAGTTGCAGGAAGGGTGTTACACGTTCAGCAACTTGCGATTTTTGTTGTAAGTTGCAGCAAAAAGTAGAACCCATCCAACTTCTTGCAACTTGCAACACGGCAAAAATGACAAAATCGCAAGTTGCTACGGGGTGTTACACGGTGCGATTTTTTATGCAACTTACAACATTCCGTGATTTGTTGCAAGTTGCAAGAAAAATCGCATCGTGTAACAGCACCTTTACGTAGTTACCGATGTTGAGGTAACTAACCTACTTGGTTCACGATCACCGAGGTTGCCTAAGAAAACTGAGATACTGAGTTCGTTATCACAGAAGTTGTCTAAAAACACTTCGGTCGCGATGATAAATCCTTTATCACATTTGTGACCATCGATTAAAGCTTATTTTTACAACCACGCATAAATCAAGTTAATTGCCCCGGGCTAATATATATTAGTAAAATTTCATAGTGGAAAAGAGGCTTCCCAGCTTTCTGATTGGTCCGCTCAGCGGTGAATCTGAGGTGATAGTCACCGCCTAGCGCGGTGACTATTGCATCACAAGAAATTGTTCTTCAAAAGTAGTTTTGGAAAAGAGACTGGTACTTATTCAAGACTGCACTGGCTTTACTCGTTTCAGTCTCCCCCTCGGAGTTGTCATTTTGAAGTATGAGATTTAGAATTTGTCGATCCATTGAACTGTTGATTTTTTTTTCAAAATGGTGTCTGTAGTTTTTGAAACAAACAAAGAGCATAATACTGAAAATATTTATCACTGAGATGTTGTACATATCAAATATCATAAAAACAAAACTTTGTAAAGGTAAGCAAGTATATTTTCTATAATTCTTCGTATTTTCTGGCAAGTTTTGGTTAGGTTTTGATCGTAGCGATGTTTTCGAAAACTTCGTCATGAGTGAAGAACATAATAAACATGAATTAAGTGCAAAAGGTCTGTATCACAGAAGCCAAAACACCAGAATAAAAGTCTTTTTAGCATATATTTGAATGTATGTACAAGTTCAGTTCCAAAGTAGGATGTTGTTTACTCTTTTTTTTAAAAATTATTTACTGACAAAGACTGTGGCTTGCTAACATCGTCTGTGAATAAACAGAATCGCCACTGTTAAAATGAAAGCAGTTGCCTAAAAGTTTTTGTTTCAATGTGATTGGTTTTTATCAACCTCTGAAATTATACTAAAACAATTAGTCACCTCAGTCTCGGTGACTATCGGTGTATTTACCTCGCCGCTTCGCGGCTCGGTAAATATTCGCCGATAGTCACCTCGACTTCGGTGACTAATTGTTAATTAGTAAAATTTTAGAAGTAACTATTTGGTCGCGCGAGGTAACTATTACTAGAAGTTGTGTCGGAAAATGTCGGAAAATGTCGGAATCATCATTTTGACGGATGATGTCTAATTAATGGTGCAATTATTTTTCAAAATGGCGACTGCAGCGACTATTCTTTTTTAAACCTAACAAATCGTCAAAAAACTCAACAGATAGAGACTGTATGCACAGGAAAGCTATAAGTTGGAACTACTTGAAGGTGAGAAAGTGTTTGTCATAAAATTATGTGAAGTTTGGGTCAGTTTTAATCACTATTTGGAATTGAAGGCTTAGACAGCTGTCAAAACGTGAAGTTGAACAATGAGCATTATTTAAATTTACATGACAAAACTACGACAGTTAAAGACGTCAGTTTTAAATTTCTTGCTTATTCTTCTCAGGCCTGAAATTTTACTAAAACAAAGTCTCAGTGATTATCGTGGTTGTCGAAGTGATTATCAACGATAATCACTTCGACTTCGGTGACTAATTGTTAATTAGCCCGGGGCAATTAACTTGATTTATGAGTGGTTGGGATTAACTATTATAAATAAACAACCACGGTACATCAAAGAAAACTGAGGTGACCATGAACTAAATCTTGTTTTAGCCTTCAAAAGCTATGGGATAAGCATTTGTCTTTGCGCATGTGTCCATTCTTTGTTTATTTCCTCGGTGACCATGTAATTACAAAGCAAATGCATGACATTTCGGGTTATTGGTGAAAAGATTAGAATACAATTTTATTACATGTAAAATGGAAGTAAATTAAATATAATATATAGTGCGAAGGCACTGCGCATGCCCATAAGATTTGACACTGCGGTTCTGTGTCGTCGAGGACGTTACAACTGAACAGACAACGGCAAAATAGAATCTATTTGTTTTATATACAGTACAATAAAAATAGAAAAACTACATTTCAAAGGATTTACTAATTTTTCCTAGCATGTAACATTATAACAGTATTATTTCTGCGTGTATATAATAGCAAATTTTTACACGCTATTAGTCAAATATTAACAAACATTCTGAAAAGTTGTATTTTATCAAATTAAATTGGCCATTTCCTGTTTTGGATATTGCTATGTGCTCAGATGTTACATTAATTACACTGCCAGTGTCTTTAATGATTATCTCAATAAAAAGCCATTCACATGATCTGATTAATCGGATTCAAATATTCAATTTTCCTCCTGGTACACGTGATCTAGATTTACTTACTAGGTAGTGGGTTATGTCTCAATTGCTATATTTATTATGAAATCACATACATTGCGAGGAAAATCAGATTTGTGCGAATATTTTGCACATGACGCCACCTCTGCCATCTTGGTGGATTTTTTGGTTAGCAAACACTGTTGACACACCACTAACCGTCATGTTTCTTTTAGCAAGGGTAATATTGGAAATTAACTAGTAATCGACCAAGATGGCGTCCAATGTCACGTGATTGTAAACGATGTATAGGATAGCCCATTCGTGTCCCCAGATCCGTCACGAAAATTTTTTGTGCGACCGCGCTAAGAAAAGTGAAACGTAACGCATATACGCATTGCGTATCTATTTTGTCGCGATATAAAATAATATAATTATATAAGCCACAAATTATACAAACATAAAACATGATATAAACAACCCCTGAACCGCAAGGCACTGGCTACACATCGGTTGCTAGCGCATTACATTTATACATGCAATTGTATTTAAAATACTCATGAATAAGTCATAAAGAAAATTCAAAAGAAACTGTTTTGTACTGTGCATGTGTGATACATGCAGCCAGCAGTGCCTGTAGTGCCTATATCATTTGATACAGAATCAATACTTCGGCTCGAGCTTGCATGTATACCCGATACAATTAACAGTACACGGCCACCCACTATTATATAACCGTGGCGTGAGCAATCGATCATATAGGCCGTCTTCCTAATTTAATACAGCCTGTATAACAAGAAGGCAGACAATCATTAAGGCTAGACGCTTTATGATTCCTACAGACGAGTAAATGCTAATTGTATATCCAGCTGAGTTGGCAATGCGAACGAGAAGCGGTAAAAACAATCATGACAAAGCCCTTCGAACATCATGTATAAAAGCTGCTAAATTTGCTTCACATATATATGTCGTCGAAGATAGACAGATAACGTACTTGTGCATAAAGAGTAAAATAGACGTTCTCTGACAAAAATATTTGTTTATTAACGAACTTTCGGCTGCCAGACTGCAGCCTTCAACAGGAAGGTAAGCCGAAAGCTCGTTAATAAACAAATATTTTTGTCAGAGAACGTCTATTTTACTCATTATGTATAATCCTGGCCGCGCTTCTTCAATTTTTTCTTGTACTTGTGCATGTTGACTATAACTTGCATGTATAAAGCTAAAGAGAACTATAAATGAAAATCAAGAAAATCCTGCCTTCCAGCTAGATCAATATCAATAGTAGGACCTAAACAATTTTCATTTTTGTAAGACTTTCGCGAAATAAATTTGATTGGAATTTAATACGACTTAGACTGAGCCTCTGCATCATAACTCTGACCATTGATTGTACTCATATTAGCCATCAGGCAATCGACTGAATTATAAAAATTCTTTGAACGACTCACCATACCATGTCCATGCAAAGCCAAAGGTCGCAGGCTGTTGACATGTATGCATAAATTTGGTTTTCCTGCTGTATACTTCGGCGGTTTAGTAGCTACGTAAGCCAGAAGCAACCGGAATAACAAAAAGCAATAAAACTAGTTCCCAAACTCCATATACATAGTTTAACAAAGTCAAGATATAACTTACCTAAACTGCAAAAGAAAATCGAGATGACGACAGTGGGGAGAGAATTTGTAATTGTAGTCATACCGATATTCGTTCCTATACTTCTGAATTCGTCCTTGACTCCTTAGTAAACAAATACTCAATTATAAAGAAATACCTAATCAGGAAAATCACAGCTAACATGCTTCTTCTTTTGAGTCTTTTTCCCAGCTAGTATTCTAATTTCTAAAGCCAAGCAACCCTTCTCCCCTTCTGGTCGCTCACTTGTTTACATATAATGTACTGGTCTACTGCAGACGAATTCGAAACCGTGAGAAATTTGCATGATCATATGTCTGTATGTAACTCAACTCTTTTGTCTTGCACAGTTTCGAAAATGCCATTGTCATTTGATGAACCACGGTGAAACGGGCCAGTGCTGCCACTCGTAGGGGAATTCCCCTACGGTAGGGGAATTTGACTAATTGTAGGTTGTAGGGGAAACCTACGGGGAAAGCAGCCTATATGTAGGGGAATGTAGGTGAATTGACGATAATATAAAAGTTTAGCAAAAACCCCAAGAAAAACACGAATAAATAAAGGGGTCGTTGGCAGAGCTGCAATGGTGGCCCTCTTGTAGCCCCCTCCCCCCTAAACCTGCGCTCCAGAACAAGCTAAGAGCCTGACACGCAGGCTAGACCTCTTGCGGACACATGCGCATGCCATGCAATTTGATATACACAAGCAACGGAAGCACAATTCCCAATGAATGAGTCATCTCCTCAAACACTGAAAGCGTCCCACCTCCCACGTGTGAGGAAATCGTGCATAGCAAATAACCAGTTACCAATGGTAATTACTTGCATGATTGCTCTGATACTCTCTCACAATTCCCATGTGGGTCGTTTGTGGTGTCTCACCATGTTTGAGGTGATGACTCATTTATCAGAAACGCAAACAAGATAGAATCTTGATTCCGCGACTCCGAATAACTCACACACTAATGTGTTTTTGTAATGGCAAATTATGACACTTTGACTACACTGGGTTAGAACCAGCCAGGATCAGAGTTTTAAAGTAAGCGAGAGGTTCCACACCAATTTTGATGTCGACAGGCGACTCATCCATCTTCGTTCCAAGGCAAGAGGAAGCTATATGCAAAAGTATATCGAGGAAGAACGCAAAACCGTTGAGGACACTTTATAAAACAAACAATTTTGAACTTTTTACCGTAGATGTAAATATAAATTATTGTCGTAATACTATATATATAGTTAGTTAGAGTGATCCTCTAGGTTAGCTTGACAATATCTGATAATTTTGTATTAGTAGTTCTGTATATAATTGGGTCAAATATAAGCAATGATTCTGAATACATTTGTTGTTTTGACCTAAAGATGGAGTAGCCTGCGAGCAGGTCTCCGTCGGGCGCTATACTGTAGGTGAAGGCGTGGGGCGATTTCGTGTAAAGTAGGGGAACGTAGGGGAAATATGAAAATATCCCCGTAGGGGAAAGTAGGGGAAAAATAAGTACGCGGTAGGTGAAATTGATAAGATAGAGTGGCAGCACTGAAACGGGCACAAAATGAAGACGTTTCCTGACGCGCACGTACCCACAGCTTCCTTATTTTTGAATTCATGACACTAAAGCCTAGTTTACACGAGCAATTTTCCCTTGACAAGTTTTTCCTTGACAAGTCTCCTTGTTGAAAAGCTGGCATGCCAGCTTTTCAAAAGGGAGACTTGTCAAGGAAAAACTTGCCATGTTTCCTCATACACACGGGCAAATAAAACTTGTCAAATTGAAAATTGCCAAAGAAAAATTGCCCGTGTAAACTAGGCTTAAGCCGGGAAGTTCAACCATTCAGCCATTGCTCTTTTAAGACTGGGTTAATTGTCTGATTTTTTTTTAGATTTCTTTGTCTTATTTTGAATATTGCATATAAAAGAAACAATCACATACAAACCTGCCACTAAATTATAGCGGCATATATATATATATATATATATATATATATTTAAACTTCAAAGACTCAACAGGTTTGATTAGACATTTTTATTACTATTTAGTTTCGTGCCAGTGCCACACGTATTTGTGGTACTCTTCAGATAAAATGGTCTAATGACTATAAGATGTAGTTACAGAGATGATTATATAAGTGTCTAGATTAGGGATTATTTGGAAATTCTTAACGTTCTTTCGTTAGTTTGAATATTCAAAGTGCAGACGGGTCGAAATTTAAAACACGGCAAAGAATGTTGCATTTCGTATATAAAAATATCCTAATTATCCTTCAAGGGAAGCAGCATTCTACCAGATCACATCAGTCTAAATAATTCAAACAAATTTGTAATCTAAATCCAATTAAGGCTTATAGGGTTTGTATATATTAATATATAACTCTGATCATTAATTCTGTTAATAATAAATTCATGTAAGACGATCAAAATTCCTTTTCTAAGCCTACTATACAGATCGCACGCGAAACCCGTTAACATTTCTTTTCTACTGTACTTCAAATAAAGAAATGTCAATACTGACAAAAAGAAGTAGAAACTCTCAAACTCTAACATGCATGCAGTTTAACCCTTTATCGCCCAACGATTTAGTATTTACTCTGGCTAACACCAGACGATTTTACTCGTCAATGGAGTGTCTACTGGGCGATAAAGGGTTAGCAAAGCCATAATTTACCTGAACTCCAAAAGGAACTGCCCAAGATAAGGAGAATGAAGAGAGGATTCGTAGTCATACTGACTCCTTGGTATAGATAAATACCCAATTATAAAATATATTCGTAATTAGGAAAACCTCAGCTATATCGCTTGTTTTTCTCCTTCTTTCGAGTCTTGTTGCGCAAACTCTAAAGCAGTTATCTTAAAGCACCCTTCTCTCTTTCTGGTCGCTAACATTTAGAACACTGAGTCACAATCGTACGTAGTTATCTAGCTATAAACTGGAACTTCAGAGATCGGCGGATATTAACTATAGAGCCATTCAATAATTTACGAAAGCAGGCGGTACCACTGTGACATCATTGCTTTGTTTTAAAAAACGAGTGTTTCCGGTTTTAACGTGTATTGACGGTCTTACAATTAGAACCACATGCATTGAACCTAAATCTTTTTAGTATACCAAACCACATTAAAGAATATCTGTTCAGCTTCTTTTTAAGTGAAATGTTCTTCTGTTTGTTTTCTAAGTAATTATTTATTTAACTATATAATTAATCAGTTATTACAGTATCTTGCTTAGATACGAGAAAAAATAATCGCTATAACAGACCGAATGTTCCTATGACAAGGTGTCACGTGGAACGCAATGACTTTGGGGTCTGACACCCCAACGTTTATTGAAATTAATTTTTTGAAATGGAAAGCATATATACACCAGCTATATAATATCCAACGTAATTAATGTCTGTTGATATCCTTCCCCCCTTAATTAAATTTAAATAAGACGTCGTCTGATGAGTGTTTTGTATTGCATTGTAGCTATAATTCTTACCGTCAGATTTAGCTCAGCCTGTATATATAGAAAGTGCATGAATAACGAGTCAGTAGGCATTCATAGTTTCTAATAACACAATTCTTGCAGATCAGGAATTGTATGTTCAGTGCACTCTGCTATAAAGACCAATACGTAGCGGAAGGAAGAAGTGAGCCTAATGAGACGCTGTCCATCAAGTTTCAAGCACGCCCTGTTCATGACGTCTGGCCGTAAATCAAACCCGTCGTCTAACAGGATGTTTTTCTCTTCGCGCTGTTGTGATGCTAATTGTTATTGGGTATATATTGACTCATCATTTTCTCTAGAATTTGGAATAAAATAACATGGAAAGCTAAGGTAAAGATTCAGCAAATATTCTGATCTATATCAGGAAACTTTGGAAATTAAGAAATCGACCGATCGTTATAGAGATGTCTGCACCAAAAACAACAAACACTGCATGACATTAACTTAATTCCCTACACGCAGCAATACAGCACAAGCCATCATTTTTCAAATTGATTTATGGAAAAAAAAAGATTAATTGAAAGTCACTGATTGTGACTCAATTTTAGTCAAGGAACTCCAAAAGAATCGAAAACAATATGTAAATATAACTAGAAGTTACTATCTCAAGTGAAGTGCTGCCTCAAATGGGATGAAAACATTTAAGGTGGCTCCCTATAGTTTCAATAAATACGCGCTAATTCATACGCTCATTACCTAACGTTATTCATAAGTTTAAAACATTTGTTACTTAGATAAATACTAAGTAGGCCTTACTATAGCAGAACTATCGCAGTATTTTCAAATATTGCACAATTGAAGTGGCATGTCTTCCGTTTGCTTCGGTGAAATTTTTTAAAAATTACTGAGATGATAGATATTGTTGTAGAGAATATCCATAAAAAAAATCAGAGGGGGTTGTAGAACAGATTTTTCGCTATAAAATTATAGATACTTTAGAACTTTTTATAAACTACTCACGTTCAAAATTTTAACAAACTTCACCGAAGAAAACATCTACAAGTCAAACATCTACAAGTCAAACATCTATGTCGACGTAGTCATAGAATTTCGAAACGACAAGATTGCTATTTACGCATGCGTATAGCGATACTATTTCTAGTCACCAGTCCCCAATTGAAATTACCGTAGGGAGCCACCTTAAAGGCAGTGTCACCATGATGCAAACTTGAAAAACTTCGTGGACAAATTCAAGTTCACATGATTAAAATTTTGGTGAATATAGCACACATCAAAACGTGGACTAAATAGTCCGTACGAAAATGCACTAATGACTTACTCTTAAAGTTTTAAAAATATTATCCTTTTCCTTTGCACACAAATATAATTTTTGTCTCGCGCGAAACTATTAATTAATTATTAAACTGCTTATGAAAAGTTTGTCTTATTTGAAAGCACTTTTAAAATGACAAAGTAACATCTTTTGCAGTTTTTTTGTTTCCTTGGCCTTGCTTTGTTTTTAAGATATCACAGTTTGTTTTATGCGCGAAACTAACGTGCATAATGACTTACCGGGAAAGGTTATATATCTTTTCTATTATCAGACGGAATCACTTCGAAGCAAGTATATGTGTGCACTGTGTTTTTTCCCTTATAACATCAAAAATATACATTTTCAACTGATTCCGTTTAATAATAGCAGATATATAACCTTTCCCAGTAAGTCATTATGTACGTTGTGATGTCACTGGTTAGTTTCACATATCAAACAAACTGAAATATCTCAACAACGAAGCAAGGAAATAAACAACTGCAAAATATGTTACTCTGTCATTGCAGTATCTGGCTAACATAACACCTCCATGCCTAGCCTAGACAAGGCCTTTTATTTTTATTTTCGGATTTCTCCGGAGAATTAGCCTGTTAATTTGGCGTCCAGCGCCCACAGCACCACGCGGCTTCCAGCGGTTTGCGCACGGAAAAGCATATTTCTACCTATATGTTTGCCCACCACTCCATCCAAGTTTTCCAACTCCACCCAAGTTTGCCCACTCCACTTCATCAAATTTTACCCACTCGTATCCACGTTTTCTCCCTCCAGACACGTTTGCCCACTCCACCCGAGTTATAGACACAGATTATTTACACATTTCTTCTATATTTTTAAATTATGAGATTGAAAACTACAAATTACCATAACTTATTGCTTGATATGATTGACAGAACATACACACAAATAGTAAATAATCATGGCTCTTGCTGTAATGCTGTGGCAAACTGTCAGTGCAATTCAAAGTGCTTATGTTATGACAAATCTAGAACTTAAAAATTGTACAGCAATGCACTGCAATGTAAGTATATAGCATAGCTATTTAACACCGCAAATTTTAACACCGCAAATTGCGTCCCGATTATGCTGCCAGATTTTGGTAGTTGTCTCTCATTGGCTACTGAAAAGAATCAAATAATTATGCAATCAGACCATAGATAATGAAGGGGAACTGGATCGGAAACTTCAAACGAGGTTAAAGAACCGGAAACGTTGTTTGCACAACTTGCTATGGTAATTACACACTTAAAAGCAGCTAATGCACCTATTGCTGAAATTAGACAAAAGTGTAATATCACTTAAGTTCAGCAGTGTCTGATTTTAGCAATGTGGGACCACCCGTTAGGTGCATTGCCCGCTTATAAGCGTATAATTACCATATATAGCAAGTTGTGCAAACATCGTTTCCGGTTTCGTAAGTTTCCTATCCAGTTCCCCTTCCATTATCTGTGATCAGACATGGCCAGATTTGGCCAAATTTTGGTAAAATTTATTATCTGTCAGATACATTTCGCCATCACTTGTAGCCTTTTCAAAATCTTTCACGTAGATTCATTTACACGAGCAGTAAGAACACGTTCAAAATACCAGTCTTCGTAAATTTCGTAAAGTTCTAAGCTATACTATGCGAAAAATTACCTTTTAAGTAAACTTAAGTTCATACAATCCTTGCTTGGCTGTATGAGCTTTTGTTTACAATATTTAATTCTCTTATATGCTTTAGCTTAACTGCTATATTACACTGACTTTCACGCACACTTATTTGCACGGGCAGAAAGAATATAGTCAAAACAATATTTTTTGTAAATTTCGTGAAGTTTGAAGCTAAACTTTTTAAAATATTAGCTTTCGACTAAACAAATTTCACATAACCACACTCGCCCGGCTACTTAAAATATAATTAATTTCCATAAACTTGACGCGACACGTTTCCGGTCCTTTAACCTCGTTTGAAGTTTCCGATCCAGTTCCCCTTCATTATCTATGGTCTGATTGCATAATTATTTGATTCTTTTCAGTAGCCAATGAGAGACAACTACCAAAATCTGGCAGCATAATCGGGACGCAATTTGCGGTGTTAAAAGTTGCGGTGTTAAATAGCGGACTCTTCTCTCGCGTCCATTTTCCCAGGGCGCGATGTGAAGAGTCTGTATTGGCAGGTTACAATGTAAGAGCCTAGAAAGAAATTCCTAAAGCAGAGTCGCAGAGTGGTATCATTCTCAAAAGTAGTATGTACATATTGTCTCCTTGCAATATTAAGACACTGACTGTCAATTGTTGTCGAATTCCACTTCAATACTGGAATGGCTTGTGTCATTATAAATAGCGCTGATAAACTCATGGAAGAGCACTGCTTTCCTCAAGACTGACCACTGAATCGATGATCGGATGATGGCCTTGATGAATACTTCCGAAGCAAACATGACCGGAGCCTTTCACTGGCCGTAAACTGAACACCACAAAACGTTATAAATCATGAACATCTCGACGGAATTTTTGACAAATATCGAGATATTATTGACTAAACATAGCTCGGCAGAGGTCTGGACATGAGACACACCTCGTTGGCGCTCGGCAGCAAATATCAAGAATAATTTTTCTTTCAAAGTGTATGTTACCACTAAATATTAATATTTAGAGTATACTCCACTCACGGCAAAGTTATTGGTGATTTTCAGCGATAAAATGAGACCCGCAGAGGGGAGAGAAACTGTTCCATAAGATAGCACCACTGTAAGATAAGCTACACTTGAGGTATACTCAGTATGAGGTCGTGGAATTTTAACGTTCGTATCTGAGAAACGTAAATTGTAATTATGTGCCTCATTTACTGGTACAAACAGCTCTTGTAAGTAGTCTGGAGCAATACCACTGATTACTTTGTACATCACTGTGGCTTCTTGCGAGGGTTGTCCAATACTGTCTCATAGATTCGAGTCGTACGATCCGTGATATTGCTATAAAGGGCATGTACGACTCGACCAATTGGCACAAATCGAAGGAAACGACATACGAGTGTTTGGGCGTACTGACTACTTGGCTGAACCACGGTTAATACACTGAAATTGGTATCAAGCAACGAATTTCACGATTGGTACGACTCGTATATATACTGAGGGTGTTGCCGTACTCGTCATATTTTCTTCAAGTCTCAATTAGGGCATGTACCACAGCCGGGATACTTTTTTCAACAGTTCATTTATTTTGCGCGTGACCCTTTTAATGTGGTTAAATGTAATTTAAGCAAAGTTAACTGCCGATGTAGTTAGCCAGCGGACTACCTCTTACGATCTTGGGGAGTTCCAAGATTTTGAGGAGGCCCAGGGGCGCACACGCACGGTTCCCATTTGGCGGGGCTTGTGTCTGTAGCGTTGCTGCTATCTTTGCTGGCTTTGCTTGCTAGCCTGTTGCTCAGCTCTCGTGTCTTTTGCATTTGGATTGTCGCTTGTTCCTTTTTGTTTATTGCTAATAGCCTGCAGTGTCGTTTGGCACAGTAACGCTATGCCTCGACATACCCGCAATAGCCAGGAAAGCGCTTTTTCGCCAAGCACTTCCACTAGCTCGAGTGGATCTACAGTGTCTTCAAACAATTTGGCAACCTCATCGAATAGCGCCACTACTACGTCTGTGACTACAGCCTCCAATGAGCTAGTAAACGCGGTAGTCTCCGCCCTTGAAGGATCATTGATCCAGTTGGTAGATTCCGCTGTTGCTTCGCGTATTCCATCGTCCACGTCGTCCCCGAGCCTTCCGTCGACTTCGAGTCCTCTTCCAGCTACGGCCACTGCAGTTTTGTCGTCCAACCTTCCATCATGTCCAGCCATCCATGGTCAAGCCTCTTTAGCTGCTGGACATCCTAACGCACTGAGAACCGGGACACAAATGATGGAAAACATTGGCCAACAACCCCTGCATTCCAATGCTGCTTCAGGTGGTATGCCAACTCCATATCTTCAATCGCAGAGACAAGGTAGGCTCGTTCCATCTTTTGTTAATACCTTTACAAATCCTGTTGTTGCATCGGGTCCACCCTTGTCTATAGCACCAAGTCCATCTAGTCTTGATACCGTGTTAGCGTCATCCTCATTGCCTTCGGTTAGCAACCCAATGCAACCATCGTTGTACCAAACAAGTTCTTCGCAACAACCGTTCGTGATTGGCCCCGGTTACACTCCGGTCCTGTATAAGACAGTTTCGATGATTCTGACGGGCAAGTTCATCAACTTGTGCGACCTGGCTGCTACCTAAGAATGCCTCGCCACAAGATAATGAACCACAACTATTATACTTGATGGTCGTTTAGTTTTAACGGGCTCATCCAAAAAACCGCGTCGCGAGATTGTCGACATTTCGTGGTTAGAGGCTTTCACTGTGTTTAGCTTAGTCCTAACTACCCATTACCCGCAGCGGTGGAAAGACCTAACAGTATATAAATTGTTGATCTTGCGCACATTTCGCCAGTTTCAAGGGAAAGCTTGGTTGCGCCGTGATATTGCTTTTCGACAACATGCTGCAGCCACTGACCTTGTCGATTGGTCGCACATAAATGTTCAATTGTTTAACTTCCACACGGCTGGTTCAACCGTTCGTAGCCAAGAAAACCGACTAACATCGCCCGGCGTTGAAGCGCAAGGGAATCCTGCAGCTACAGTCCTCTGTACTTCGTGGAATAGGACACTGTGTTGCCCCATCTAACCAGTGTCGCTTTAAGCATAGCTGTTTGATATGCTCAGCAAATCACCGTTCGAGCGAGTGTACGGCCTCGTATGGGCAAGATCACTCGCCCGAGTACCGTAACAAGCGCAAGAAGCATTGAGTATTAACTTTTATACATGCCAACGGTCTGAAGCGTAGACCCTCTAGCCATACGGTTTTTACACAACTGTGCTCGGATATTGCTTGACTGTTGGGCTTATAACCCATGATTTAGTTCTATATGCATGTTATCCGTAATGTTGTTTTAGAGTTAGACTTGTTGTTAGCGGTAGTAGCTCGTGTCTTAGGACGGAATGTTACTCTTCGTTATACTACTCGGTGTTGTTGCTTAGGTAATTTATGCCATAAAAATAAAATTAATAAATACCACTACTGGAATTCTTCGTTTGGCTGGCTTATACAGGTTAGCTATTGTTCCGCATCGTTCAACTCGCCTTAGTTAATGGTAGTGGTCTTCGCCCGTTTTTCCTGTTCTCGCGTGGCTTATTCGTGTTTGTGATTGTCAGTTATCCCCCCATGTTGTTCGATAATCGTGCTAACGTTTCCACGCCAAAAGAACTCGTTGTATGGAAATAAAATAAAATTGAACCTTGTCTTGTGTGCATTCTATGTTTGCGGGTACCCCCGTCTGGCAGAGCGTATCTGGTAAACAACTCCGTATTTGGGGGAAGCCCTTTTTTGAGAACTTTGCAGCGAACGTTCGCTAGACGTGTGGGCGCCAGTGCGTACGTCATTCTTTGCTGACTCAGGAACTGTAGCAACCGGGGGGCGGGGGGCACGCTTAGTCCATGCGCGACGAGTATGCAGTTCTCTTTGTCAGCATCCACCGACACCGAACAGAATACTTAGTTTAGTCTTCATTATAACTTCATTATAAGTCTTCACGGTATGCCTTGGTTATACGGGGGGAGTTCCACGACTTGGGAACTTCTTTCCTGAGTTAGTAAAATGCAGCTTAAGTGGGCTCTAGGCCGTAGCGAGTAATGATCGTTTTTTCAATACACCCCTTCCACCCCCCACCCCCACCCCACCCCAAAGTGGGGTGGCTATCGTAATGTTGCCATTTCTCCATCACAGCGGGTTTTGCTTGGCATGAAATGGAGGAAGAAATTTTACATTGATCTCGCCTTGCCCTTTGGTCTACGATCGGCGCCATTTATTTTTAATTCGATTGCTGACTTAGTAGAATGGATTCTGCAGCACAACTATTCCATAGCTGACCTCCTACACTATTTGGATGATTACATCACGGCTGCCCTCCCAATTCGCCTCAATGCGCGCATAATTTGACTTTGGCCTCGTCCGTTTGCGAAGCATTAGGCTTACCTTTACATCCTGGTAAGACAGTGGGCCCTACCAGCTGTCTCGTAGTTCTTGGTATTGAGCTCGACTCCGTGCAGCAAATCGCTCGCTTGCCTGACAACAAGCTGTCTGCTCTCTGCTGTACTTTGAATAGCTGGCGTTGTCGCAAATGGTGCTCCAGAACGCAGTTAGAGTCACTAATTGGTACCCTTCACCATGCGTGTCTAGTGGTTTGGCCTGGGCGCACCTTCTTGCGTCGCATGATCGATTTGTTATCTGGTTTTCGCCGTCGCGATCATCCTATTCGCCTGAACAGCGAGTTCCGTAAAGATCTGCAATGGTGGATTGATTTTGTCCAAGCATGGAATGGCACAAATTTCTTTCTTCTCCCAGCTCTTGTACCGGTCGCGGACCTGCAAGTTACTTCGGATGCAGTCGGTGCCATCGGATATGGAGCATTCTACCAACGGGAGTGGTTCAACCAGCGTTGGATGCCCTCTCAAACAAGCTTATCTATTGCGTATAAGGAGTTGTTTCCAGTGGTGGTAGCAGCTCATTTATGGGGGCACAAGTGGTCTCGACAACGTGTCTGTTCTTACCGCTTAGATAATGTTTCGATCGTTTACGTCCTCAACTCTCGCACATCAAAAGATCAACCGATTATGCATTTGCTGCGCGCACTGCTGATGGCGGCTGCGCGCTATAATTTTTCTTTTGAAGCAAAACATCTTCCTGGACGCGAGAATCGCGTTGCTGACGCTCTTTCACGTTTCAATTGACAGCTAGCTCCAGAAGCACCACCGCAGCCGATTGCCGTGTCAAATGGCCTTCTGCGTCAACTGGCGCCAGTTCATTAGAAGAACAATACCACTCCTTTCTTTTGCAAGGCTTAGCTCCGTCGACACGGAAGACCTACAGCTCGGCGCAACGTTTATTCACAAACTTCTGCCGAATGAATGGTCGGGTTCATCCAGATGGCTCTCCCTTTCCTGCAGAAGAATGGACTCTCTGCTTATTTGCTACCAACCTTGCAGCGTCTCTAAAGCCCGCCACCATAAAAATCTACCTTTCGGCAGTTCGCTCTCTCCACATTGAACTTGGTTACCCTGATCCTTTAATAAGAGATTGTCTCCGCTTACAACGCGTGGTCAAGGGGATCAAGCGATCGAAAGGTTCTTCGCCAGACAAACGCCTTCCGATAACTCCGCAAATACTTCGTAGCATGGTTTCTGGCCTCGATCTGTCAATCTACAACGATACCATGTTCTGGGGGGCCTGTTGTTTAGCCTTCTTTGGTTTTCTTAGATCTTCCGAATTCACTGTACAACCAGGAACGACTTACTCGCCCTCTCATCATCTTTCAGTCGGTGACGTGACGGTAGACCGTCGCTGTAATCCGTCTTGCATTCAAGTCTGCATTAAGGCCTCTAAAACCGACCCATTCCGCAAAGGATGCGTGATTACCCTCGGTCGCGGTAGTCCGCCAATCTGCCCCGTGGATTCACTGATGAGCTACTTGGAACGACGTGAGGCAGCCATCCTGGTCCTCTTTTCGTGCGGTCCGATGGTTGCCCCTTATCGCCTGACCCGTGTTGGGAGGTCTGCCTTGGCAGAGTTGTCATGGTGACCTCTTACTGCTTACAATCTTGTCCCGAAGTCGGGATTGCTCAATTGCTTGCCCCGAAGTCGGGATTGCTCAATTGCTTGCTATGTTGCATTGCTCATTGCTTACGGCTAGATTGCTTAGCCTTGGCCACCTATGGCACCTACCTCCAACCAACAACGAAGATCTGGCAGTTAATACTCTTTTATATCCTTTTTCGTACTCCATAAATTAAATAGTGATTACTAATGACAGTTTCAATAACTCCTGATACCGATATATTACTTGGCTCGTTCGATCAAATGATCAATCAAAGTCATTGAATGACTGCATGGTCTGGTGTAATCTTTAATGAGTTGGCAGAATTGATAAGCTCCGTAAAAAACTTTACTGGAGCGGACATGGGGTCCTTTTAATCAATTGCCAAATTGCAATTAACATCACCTGCCAGTTAGGTTTCCTTACGCCCTCAGAATCGACAGATTTTAGAAAATTATCAAAATCAGTAAAAAGACCGATTCATGCAGGTGGTCTGTACCAAGTTGAAATAATAAATGATTTATAACATTTGGTTTAGAAATTTCAATCGCTATCATTTCAACAGAACCCGGCACAAGTTCTCTCCTGCATGACAACATAGTTGACGTTTTCTCGGATGTACAAAGAGACCCCATGCACCGCCATTAATATTACGATTTTCCCTCTATAATGTATAACCATTAATTCAAACAAGGCCATCAGTGATAGTAGAATCATAGTTAATAGAGGGGGATGGTTTGGAAACTCGGCAAAAGTCATCGTTCTATGCTTTTGTTCAACTTGTCTAATTTCACGGTCACTACATGAGCGTATTGTATTTTCTGTATAATGAAGCAGTCATCCAATACCAACGTTCGAGTTTGATTAGTGTAGTCCTTCGTCGTCTCGTGTTGTAAGTCCTTTGTTCGTTGTGTAGTCCTTCGTCGTCACGTGTCCATAGAATTTCCTTTCTTCAACCAATTGCCTTCCTCCAACATGAACTATTGTGTTCATCAACGTGACCACAGTATCACCAGTCTTTTGCCGGCTATGAACCAAACCATCACCCTCCACTAACTATGGTTTCGTTGATAGCTCGGTAAACTGGGCTTATCTATATTAGGAATTTGCGATATGAAGCAGCTATTATCAGTGGTTTCTTCAACGGAACTAGTACACCATCAATTGAGTCTTTCAATGCTATTAGTAAAATTACTAGCAATTAACGCCCCTTACTATTTAAATGAAGTTTACGTCTATATCAGTTAGTCCTTCGTCGTCACGTGTCCATAGAATTTCCTTTCTTCAACCAATTGATGAACACAATAGTTCATGTTGGAGGAAGGCAACATGACCATTGCATAATCTTGAAAGACAATGGAGCTTCCAAACCACCCCCCTCCACTAACTATGGTCATATGTACCATTACATGCTGCCCTCTCTGTAAGAAGTTGGAGGAATGTTGGAGGAAGGCAACATGACCATTGCATAATCTTGAAAGACAATGGAGCTTCCAAACCACCCCCCTCCACTAACTATGGTCATATGTACCATTACATGCTGCCCTCTCTGTAAGAAGTTAAACCTGCCAATGCTGTGCTTCATGCGTGTGGGGACAACGATTGAGTTGTTGAGGAACAATCGGGTGGAATTATTTGCACGTCGTTGTCGGTCGCAGAATTTCCATTGGCTTCACTATTCCGTTTGTGTTTGTTTTTTTGTATATTCTTCATCGTCGTCTTCTTTCTTTCCTTCGCGTTTTCTTCAGTTATTGAGTACTGCTGCTTTCTCATCTGCCACTTTATGAGATTCGTCTACTTCGTCAATTTCCTTGTTGCTTTTACACGAAGTCTCACTTGCTTGTGTTTGTTTAATATCATGTAAAACGCGAATAGCTAATCAGTCAGATAATTGTTTTTCCTCTACCTGTTGTAACTAGAAAACCAAACGGTAAATTTGGCTTTCAGACTCAAATAATTCCGATTTACTTATGTAGCTCAATATAGTCCATTTTGTAAATTATAATATCATATAATTATTTCATTATTGTAAGAATGTGAGCAAATTAAACTATTCAATCTATTCCATTATTCATAAACCCAAACGTTACTTAACATAATGGCCTTATATAATAATTTACACATAATGGCCAAAAACCAAAAATGAAAGTCACGTAACATCGACTTGCATCAAGTCATCGTCAATGAAACAAGTTTTCTTGAAGTATTTAACACAATAACTAATGTCGTCCGTTATAAGGGTAAACGCCAAAATGATGGCTCTATCTGCACTTAATTATGCATTATTTTCCATTTATTCCTAGATTTTTAACATCTAAGGTCACATTCCAAGAAGACAGTTTCTTAGCTCATTTTCTAAGATTGCAATTATACCAGGAATAGAGGAGTTATGTTCAGTAATATTTTGTAAGGTTTCAATGGTTTCAACCAGCAACTCAGTGGCGCTTGAAAAGTTACCTTTCTTCTGTTCCGCTCTTGCTATTGCTGCTACACTGTACGCCCATTCACGTGGCCTCTGATGCGAAACTGGTTGTAATAACGATTTAGCTTCCATGGCGCAATTTAGTGACTTCTCTACTTCATCAATTTTCATGTAAGCACTTGCTAAATTGATAAGCGTAATAGCAATGCTAACACTGTTGCTTTCACCACCAAAGGCACTTCTTTTAAGTGCTAATGATTTTCGAATTATTGAAATTGCTTTGTAGTGCTGTCCCATTATTGCGTAAGCACTTCCAAGATTTGATAAGCATTTCATCAGGCCTGAATTACAAAGATTTCCATATAAAACTTTTTTCATGGCAAATGATTTTTCAAAATATTCTGCTGCAGCTTTGGGTTTGTCTCTATCAAATTCTACGGTGCCAAGGTTATTTAAGATTTTGTCTTTTAAATGGTGCGTTTCTTTAATCCTCAGTTCTTCTCTTAAGATTCTCATTGCCTCGGTTAAACACTTCTCAGCTTCATTCAGTTCACGCAGCTTTTCGCAAGCAAGACCTAAATTGATATATGATACACAAAGATGCTCTTGATTCAACAACTTTGTACCCATATGCAACTTTATTGCTTCTTTGTGCATTTTTACGGCATCTTCTAACATTCCCAGTTCTGTCATATTACGACCAATTCCATCCAAGGCTTTAGCGACGTCTGACTTTATATCATTGGGTCGATTTCTTGCAATGGCTAGAGCAGCTTCGTTGTTTTCCATGGCTTCTTTAAACATTCCGATTTGGTGAAAGATGTTTCCAAGAAGCATGTAGACGGTATAATCTTCAGATTGCTGCATTTTTGCCTTCTCTAAATAACCAATTGCCTCTTCATATCTCATAAGCTTATGTGAAATAAGTCCTTGGACTTTATTACTATCATCAAAAAACTCCCCTTGAAGTAACCTAGCGATATTCAGCACCTGTGTGGAGTCTTCTCTGATACTAACCAGAGCTTCTTCCAGGACGTCATGAAATGGTAAAGCAGTATAATAAAAACGAAATAGCAGTTGTTGATCAGGAATCTGGAAAAAATCATTCACGCTGTTCTCATCAAGCAATTCCTGTGGAACAACAGACATTTTTTCTTTTTGAGATCCATTTGCGCAGTAGGCGCGAAGTCGAAACTCCACAGCAATGCTACAAGCAATCAGCAAGTTCTTTGCAGCAACTGGAGTAAGGACTTCTTGTTCCTCCAAAGCTTCAATTCTACCCCAGGAACTTTGGCGCGTCACTCCAAAGTACATTGATAGTCCTTGAAGAAGAGTTGACAACATGCGATACACTTCTTGTTTGATTGCAAAAAACTTCCCTGCCTGATCAAGATCGTACAGTGACTTATCATCATATTTAAAGACATCAGATAACAACATATTAATTCCATAAAGCTTTCGAGTGGATAACGGACATTGCTCAAAGGCAGTTTTCTCTTGATGAAATTTCTGGACTTCCTTTCGGTAATCTTCTAACAACCACTCCTCTCCATGAAGAAGAGTAGCACATGATAAAACATCAGCAAGATGATATCCCTCCTTAATGATGGAATCAACCTTTTGAAATGCAGCCATTTTCACAGGAGTTTGAATGAGCTCAAGGGCCTCTTTGGTTTCCGTTGCACCTCGACCAGTCGGAGTCTTACTTGCCCATGGCATCGCACCATCAAAGGCTAACCCTCGTGGAGTAAAATCATCGTAAAACCAATCTTCTCCGCCATAAAAGTCATTCAGTGACGAAATCCCAAGAGCTGGAAGGATGGTTGTTCCAAGATTGACAACTTTTATATGAAGATAATGAGTAGCAACACGGAAATACGCTCGATTCTTCTCAGAATCTTGGCCTTCTTCAAGAAGGATAGCAAACTCAATGTCGGAATACGGGGTTGTTTCCTTACGAGCCAAAGATCCAAGTCCAATCACTGCATATTTACAAGGAACTTCCCCAATAGCTTCAAGACACTCCTGAAAAAGGACTCCAAAAAATGTTTTAATGGCCTCACCCGTGTCGACGCTAATTTTACGAATTTCATTAGCTCGCAACGTCTCCTGTCCAGGTTGATAGGATGTTGGAATTTCTAAAAGCTTATCTTTTAACTCATCTTGAATATCTTTCAACAGCTTTTTATGCCAAGAGCTATCACCACAACTTGCCCCAGGTTTGGCGAATAGATGCAGAAACGTCGCTTCAGTTTCAGCGAGTTTGTCCCTAATCTCTTGGCAGATCGACTGCTCTTTGCATTTAATTAAAGCTGCACGATACACGCCACAAGCTTTAGGAAAGCACGCAGGTTTACTCCGCTGTTGATAGATATCACCAAGTGCCACAAATGAAGCAACTTGATCAGCAGGTTCCACTGTTTCACGTAGAATCTCGGCAAAAGAGCTTTCTGCTTCTTCAAGCTTTCCATCTTCCAGGGTCTTTCTGGCAGATTCCAAATTAGGATTTGTCTTGCAAACGCTCATAATCTGTAAGTCAAGATTATTTAATTATTTACTTCATGAAAACATAATTACATCAACACACAACAAAAAAGGCAGTAAGATGAAAGCACACATTAAAGATATTTTCACTTTTATCGATTGTCAAGTGTCAACTAAATTAACCAGTAGAAAAACCAGCTTTAAATAGAAAATATCAATAATTATATCATCCATAACGATACCAAAGTACACTCAATTAAACTAATCGCGATGGTGCTAACCTCGCCACGCGTGGAGTTTATTTACATGCGTGTTGAAGACATGCATACAATGTAAATTTGATTTTCAGGCTGTAATCTGAATATTCCCTATAGACTAGTTCCTAGTCCTCTCTCGACAACTTATTTTGGTGACGCCACAGAATAGGCTCGGGCGAGAGGACTAGCCATCATTATCTATCATGATCGTGCTGGAGCTCAGATTCTTCTCAAAATTAGAAAAAAATGGACGAGGGAACTGTGGTTTTAAACAAACTTCTTGAGCGCATACAGCAATTAAATGAGTAAGTTTCTTCATTTTGTATTACGTTATTACATAAAAAACGGTTGTTATATACAAGAGCATTGCTTTATTACAAAAATAGTGTGCTGCATAGGAAGTGATTGTGTTGAATTATACAAATCGAAACGTGCTAACTTCCACGTTTTGGCAGTAGACCAACTTTGCTATATGATCCCCGAACCCAGGCGTAGGGCCGAAGGCCCGCGTCGAGTCCACTTTACACGCATGTTACAATGCGAATCATTTTGAGCGATCTGAATATTTGTATATATGTGTGGACGGTGGATGACTAGTACTGCGGTGAAGATTATGGGGCACTGGGGACATTAATATGGAAATATACATGCGAAAATAGTATTATTTGTCACTATGGAAAGAGAAAATGCAGCTCAATAAAAGAAGGAAACTTTAAGGGGAAGCGACAAGAACTATTAACTCGAAGGAAAAGTGTTGAGCGAAAGTCGAAAAGATTGAAAGAACGTACAGAACTGTCGCGACGACAACTGAACGAAACAGTGGAAGGCAGGGAAGTTATTTGCTTAAGCCTGGTTCTCATGTCGTCGATGGTCGCCGATTGTCGCCGACCCATGATTTAGATGCATGTTAAGTAAAAGAATAAAAGCACTGCTTTTCTGCATTGTTCTTTATTACTTAACATGCTGCTGCACTTCCCGTTTGAACATGCATCTAAATCACAAATCGCCGACGATCGGCGGCATATGAGAACCAGGCTTTAGCAAAGAAAAGCGAAGCTAACAAACTGAGGCAGTCAGAAAAAAAAGGTAAACAAGTACACTAGAGAGAGAAGGCAACGGGAAAGTCAGTGTAGTGTATGATAGCGAGAGAAACGGCAAGGTTTAAGATAAGTCTGAAAAAATCTCACTGAGAATGTCAGCTGTTTTCTTAAAACGTGTCGTGAGTCGTGACAAACATTTTCCATGTTTTCTCGTCAATACTTTGAAATAAATATTTGCTATTTCAGTTTCACCTTGACAGTCCGATTAAGTTATTACAGTTTATTTTTGCCGACGTGTCCTGCTGAAGACGCCAGTCAAGATCGAGTTTTTAGGTTTTTCATATTTTAATGTATTTTCGAATCAAATTCTGCATAAATAGGCATGGAAGCGCGCTCGCCCCAATGGTTTTGCACCCCTTGCGTCAAGGCGTCGATAACCTTGAAAGGGGGTCTACAATTTCCAGTATACAGAATTTGTTATGGAGCTGACATGCAAAACTGCTCGAGCGCCACTCGCGTAAAATATAATAGACACGAAACGACAACACTCTACAAAACCGACTTTAAATACCTCACAACATCGTCAACATGCCAGACCATGAGTTGAATGTAAAGCTTTTAATATTTAATCATGCCTTCCGTTAAGTAAACAATAAATCCTTTCGTCCAAACCATATTTAATTACTCATGCAGTTTATAAGCCTAGATAGTCCTTGTTTCGAGAAGAAAATTGATCGCTCCTTTACGTTTCTCCGCCATTCTTGTATTCGCCAGTCGCATTGCAAACCAAACCACGCGTGCTGTATGTTAACAGGACCGGGGGTAAACTTCTCTCATTCTAGATATTATTGATATATACCAGATACTTTCGAGAAATATGATTATATTAAGTGCATAAAATGGAGTTTCCAGTTCCCATGCACGCCTTTATTTCCACCTACTGTACTAATTTCCATCCAGCCAAATTTGATTGGTAATTACCAATCACTGACCGTTATTTCCATCCCTGCATTTAACCACAGGCTGAAATATACATCTTCTAGATGCAGTAGTTGAAGACATATTAACATTACGATTAAAGACAAGAATAAAGATGTGTAAATTTGTAAATGTTCATAGTTCATACAGTACTGTACATGTAGATCGCATTAGACTCCCATAGCCTGCACTAAAACACCTCATATGATACATTAATAAAACATCAATAAATCAAAAGTATTAATTTTGAACCCTGGAAGTTGACCTCTGTTGCTGTGCTCTCTTCTCTTTTTGTACTGTTTGAGTGACTCTGATCTGATAACTTCTCAACATCTTGATGCATAGTAGCCCATTAGGCTGTTTAGGAAGTATTTTTGCATAATATCAAGATATTTAAATGTGATGTTTTGCAAACAATCAACATGCACTTCTCGGTAAAACCAGCAAAATTAACGAACTACAGCATATTTGTAAGCCATGCAAGTGCATTCAGTAAGACCCTGGGGCCCTGAGCTCGAGAGGGGCCCCCAATTTCAAATCAGATTATTTCGTTGTAGTAGAAGATTATCTATTTTGTCCTTAAAGGTTTTCTTTATATTAAATGTTATGTGGAATTTTTGCATGGCCCATGGGGGCCCCACTATTCTTTATTTTCCCCCGGGCCCACCTACTGTAAGTCTCTGTGCAGGCCTGCATTCAGTTTTGAAATATGTACATGTACTTATAAAAATGTTGCAGTTACCGGTAAGTGAGTGAACAGTGGTATCACATGAAGCTTACTTACAGTAGTTTGTTAAACCATAACGCATCTACATTGATACCTCCAATAAAAATTTGCAGTAAAATAAATATGCCAATTAAGATATAATTCAGAAAAGCTGTCTAACAAAAAAGCCCCTTTTCATCACAATTATGAAGATACATGTACAGTTCAATCCAACTGATTTGAAGAACGTTTAGGCTGGCCCACTGTACGTATACTCATGATTTTGATCAAAAGGTGCTTTGTTAATTAGACAGCTATTCTGAATCGTATTTTGGTATATTTATTTTACTGTAAAATTTTATTGGAGATTTATTGAAACTGTATGCACTTACATGATGGTTCACAAATATACTTTAGTACATCATGCTGGTTTTACTGAGAAGTGTACAGCATATATGTTGATCATTCACAAAATGTTGCATTTTAGGGGAGAAAACCTTGAAATATCTTGATATTATGCAAAAATACTCACCAAGCAGCCTTGGGCTACCTATGTTTGACAGTATGCCTCCAGTTGTTGCAGTATGCTGCCATTAGCTTCCCAACATACTTAACCCCTTTGCTTCCATTCATACCATAGAATGGTGCTTTGCAAAAAAGGCAACTGTGCATTGAGTTTAAAAGCAATCAAACTCAAATTTTCACAGTTTATAGCAAAATGATTGTAGAATTGGGTAGTCGATTTACAATTTTGAAAAGTATTTAAACTAATTGGTTTGTTTTGATGAAATTCTTAAAATGCATTCACTTTGCACTGCGAGTTTTCTTAAGCTACAAAAGTGTGTACAGGATTTGATACTGTATAAGTATCAGTATAAGTATGAATTGTGGTCAATTACTCAGAAATGAAAAAGAAAACTATTATAATTTTTTTTCCTCTTTTTATTCGGCTTTCTCTTTCGTTATCTGATCTTGCTATAATACTATTAATGTTTAATAGATTGTTGTATTATTTTAATGTTAAATGATCCAAATAAATTTGATAAAAAAACACAACAAAAAAACACAAAACATGATGGTTGATATGCCATTGGCCCTTGTGTCACATTTGCAGACATCCTTATAAAAGCACATGCTACCAAGGTTCGAATTAGTTGAGAAAAAACGATGTGCAACTTTTTTTCGAAAATATGTGCACTTGGCCACGCCATGTGATCAATAAGCGAGAGACTGGGGAAAGTCTAATGTGGTTCTGACATTAGGTAACTTTAAATGCATTTTAATCACTTTCGGACTCTTGATCAGAAAAGTAGGCATGCCGGCGCGGTGCGTCGGACGTGTCGTTGTTTTTCTTCTTTCGTTTCTCGGGATAATCATGGCCTCCAAATCCAATTCTGCGCTTTTTTTGACCATACCACCGATCAAATGCAGCTGTTGGGTCATATTCCTTGACTGAAGGACCCTCTTCGCTAATCCTTAAGAGACTAGCTGCGGTTTCATTCTCCCCATTGCAGAGAACATTCACTCCACTACAGCATTCGAGATTGGCGTAATCAATAGCAGTTCGATAATATGCAGAATGTTTGAAAATTGCAGTTTACTAGTTGGTGAGGAAAATATGGCAGCCCAAACATCCTGGTATGGAATAGCATTGCTATATGTCTCCGAAATTAACAGCTTCAGCAAACTCCATTCTGTAAGCATCGTTTCTCTAGACACATCACAATATCACACCTTGACCTGACACCTCACGCACACACTTTGATAAAAAGAACTTTATCCATGTCAAAGATTCCCAAACACGCTGCTAGATCAAAGCCGATTCAAAGGGCTTCAAAGCGAAAGCGCTCTTTATAAAATCATAAGACGACAGATCGGCAATGCATTACCTATAAACGTGGATGGATGCTCATTAGTCCCAAGTCTGATTTTTTTTTTGCACATCGTTTTGAAAAGTGATATGCAATTTTCACTATTTAGGCCAAAACGATGTGCAAATTGCACATTGCACACCGTTAATTTGAACTCTGCATGCTACATCACTACATGTAGCTCTCCATACAGCCCAGGGTGCATTCCATGTCAATCCCACGCCAAAGATAAGCCACAAGTGTTCAGGTGCTGTGCCAAGGGAGGTCAAGACTCATGCCGGTGCCGGCACCACCCACTGACTTGTATAGTTGTATGGCTGTATATGTGTGCCAACCGCAGTGTGATTGTGCACCAGCACGCCGAGCACTTTTGGAACTCACACCGAAGATCTTTGGCGTACTCATGCCGAAGATCTTCGGCGTGACCTACACACGTAAAAATCTCACAGCTTGTCAACAGGATGTGTTCGCAACAGGCTTGTAGCAAGGCTGGGAATAAGTTGTAACAATGCTGTTCATTCAAGAAGCTGCTACAACCTTGTTAGCATCAATCTGCTAACAACTTGTTGACTGCAGAGCAGTAACAGGTTGTTGGAACAACTTGTCATCAGTCTGTTGGAGTCATCAGCCTTGTTACAAGTTGTCAACAACCTGTTACAGACATGTTAACAGACTGGGACAGCCAGTGCGAACACATGATGGTGACAGCCTGTTGAACAGCCTTGTAACAACTTGCTTGCAGGTCTGTAACAGCTTGTGCGTTTTTACGTGTGTACATGGAATGCACCCTGGCATACAGCACATCCTTTATAATACTATAGGGATATGGCCATCTGCAAGCGAGGCTGAGCACCATGAAACAAGGTTGCTGGAGATTGTGGACATCGACTCTGAGTCACAACACATTCCCCCGCGCTTACTACGTATTTATTACCATTTATCACCATTAAAACTTTATAAGTTATAAACATCGACGATCATTATACATTATGATCGTTATTATTCAACATAATTTGTAGATAAGTTTACAGCTTTTTAATCATTTTAACAAACTCTAATAAAAAGATACACATCGAAACACTTACTGTTTCTCTTTGATACAACAACAATCGCAAAAAATACGGAGTTTAATACATTCTTCAAGGAGTGCATGAATCGAAAGTAATCGAAACAAAAACGAAACCACTAACTTGAATGTCAGGACCACTGATCAGAACTCACTCGAATGCAGCGCGCGAGGGCTCTGGGGACGAGAATGACAGTGGCATTAAAGAATACAAGATGGCTGACAAACAGCTTTTGGTAAGTGGATTTACTTCTAATTTTTACTCTTCTGTCTCGTCGTGTTTTTCTCCTTTTGTAGAAATATGGTTTAAATCTATTACAGGTTTTATTTTAAAAAAGTAAAAAACCACACTCTTTGAATGTTACTTGAAATATGGAAGATACATCATAAATGACATGTACTTTTGATAATATTTTATTAACTTCTGAATCACTTTAGTCTTTAGCAAATTTATTAGACTTTTATATACAAATATTCAGATTTATTACATAGTTGAATTATTCGTGTATTTTTCTGTTAATAAACTTTACATGAAGTGAATATAACTTAGAGACTTGCACACTATTAGACTGCGAGCCGTCCCTCTATTTTCTTCGTTTGTGCTCCGAAGATTGGGAGACGGCTCGCAGTCTAGCACACTATTGGCTATTCGCTTGAAGTACATCATGTACATGCACGAGGAAGTACTTCTAGTTTAAATTCTACTTCCAGTTCTATGCCTCTACTCTCGTCCTTTGTATTTTAGAAAATATGAAAAAAAATTTTATTGTTTTCTAAAAGGTCAGTTTTATGTTGAGGCAACTTACCTGGCCAGCTTAGTTACATGTACTTGCCAATACTTGGCACATGGCAGAACAATTACAGAATACTGTATTTCCACTGTTGCTCTGGTGAGGGCTGGGCACTGATAGCATGGATCTTGGCAAGACAGGATAAATATTTCTCCATATTATCACTTTTTTCCCAGTGACTTGGTGTACTGGGTGAATTATCTGTATTTGGTGATATTAAAGTCCCTTTTGTTGATTATAATCAACTTACTTTCATATAAACAGAATGTAAACGTTATCATGGCAAATGTCTGCATATTACCCTTGACTTTGAGTTTTTTTACTCAGAAAATTCCTTGAACTCCTGGTGTTTCTGAAATTCACAATTTTCTAGGGGAGCATGCTCCCAGCCCCCCCCCCCCTCTCTGGGGGTCTACACTTTATAGCAACATTATAAAGCTTTTTCACACCTTCGGCAATCAGCTTGACCCCCCCCCCCCCCCCCACACACACACACACACTTTCCTCACCCTGGTACCGGACACCACTGAATGCATGACTCTGTCCCAGTGCACTGAAATACAACTGCTGATCACAACTAGAATTTTTGGATCTTGGATTTCTGGATTTTCAGATCTTGGATTTTCAGATTTCCAGATCTTGGATTGTTGGATATGAGATTTTCAGATGATATATACTTATATGTTTCCACACTGGGTACAATAACCTTTTCACCAATAGCAGCACCATCTTGAATTTACAATGCATTATGGTCTATCCAGGGTAACAAGCTCCATTAAAAGGGGGATTGCATAGTGTTGAGACATAATGCGATAATTTTTTCTTTATAAATACTTTTGTGGCAACAATATCTAAATATAATAATTGTCATATTGGTAAAAGCAACCATTCTTGGACATGTAAGGATAGATTCATGACAAATGTATCCTTATATGTACAAGAATTATTGCTTTTACCAATATGACAACGATCATATCTACTAGACATTGTTGCCATGAAAGTGTTTATCAAGAAAAAAATACTGCATTGTGTCTAAGTACTAAGCAATCACCCTTTTAATTGAGCCTATTACCCTGGATAGACCACAATGCATTGCAAATTCAAGATGGCACTGCTATTGGTGAAAAGGTCCATTACTGGAATCAGAAGAATTAATGCACCAATATTGAAGATTTAATTCGTAACTCTGTTATTTGTGATCATATCAAAAAAAATTAATTGGTCCATAATAAAAAAACAAAACAAACAAAAACCAACAAATGTTATGTATTCTGATGTGGGGTCACTACAGTATGTTAAAGCTTTAGAAGTCAGCATGTTTTTTTTTTCATGCTTTAAACAGTGTTTTATGTTTAAGAAACCACTACAGACATGGCTACCATTTACAGTCCAACCACATAGTAGTGTATCATTTATTGTACAAGTCCACCTGACAGGGTTAGACTTAACCCTTTAAAGGTGATATACAGTACAGTCTGTGCATGACTGCAATGTGGTCCCCAAAACATAACATTCATACATGAAGTACTCAGCTCAACGTAAACCGTTTGGAACAACATGGCAGAAAACCAAGTGATTCGACGAGGTATCTCCTCGGATTTCTTCTATTTCTCCTGTAAATGTTTTTTTTGAGTACAAGTAATGAATGGGAACCAAGAAAGCTTGCAATCTTGAATAAGGTATTAGTATTTTTTTTGTAAATAAAGATGTAAACATTAGTTTCATACATGCGCAGAACGGACTGTACATCACCTTCACTCCCACCATGTCAGGGGTCAGGAGGTCTTCCCCTGAGGAGTAAAATCGTCTGTCATTAGACAGAGTAAAAAATAAAAAGTGCCAAATGGCATTGATGGGAAATCATGAAAGGGTATTAATGACATACTTGTTTTTCTGAAAATCCTGGTCAAATGTAATTTGTGCTGAGTTATAGCTGATTGGGCACAAACAGTGCTGGCCAGTGTGAGCAGAACCCTGGGAGTACAGTTAGACATTAAATTAGTTATACTAAGTTTCACTGAGTGATAGCTGGGATGTAGACCTCATTTTGTCAGCGGTTCACTTTTTAAAAACATTAAAATGCAATTATAATTTTATTAATATTTGATTATTTAAAAATTATTGCATAATTTTGTACACATCAATGTGACATCATATTACTGAGACATCTGTTGAAAGCCGAGGTTTTTGAACAAACTTTGAGGTGTTTGGATAGTTTGATGAAACCATTTTCCAAGTGTTTGATATAGCATCTCAAACTAATTAATATTTTAAGAAAAAATCGTAGCTGTAAAAGTTTGCTTAGTTAATTGATGCAATATCTTCTTTTGATATCTAATTACCACCAGCACGGTACTGATTTCCTTTGTGTTTTCCTCATGAATTGTTAATGACTTTAAGATACATATTACATATTTAATAGTTTACAATATTGTACAGTGTGCATCTAGATATATTTTTTCCATTGCATCAGTCAAAGTTCAATGGAGACCGGGTTACGAAGTTTATTAAACAGTTTCTTCCAAATATTGTGTATTTGAGAAATAAGCATGGTGACCCACAATACTTTTTCTTCTATACTATTCATATTTTTCCTTCAAGTATAAACATTAGAAAAATTATAAAACAAAACCTCTAATCTTCATTTTTTTTTCCAAAAAACAAAAATAACATTACAGATTTTTTTTTTCATTTTTGATATAGAGGAAGATTTTAGTTATAGAAAGCATCGCACAAAATTTCAGCATATATCACCGGACAAAATACTGAAATACACTGGGTTTCTCTTAAGAATTTGTAGTTTTTGGGGCGTCAACGTTTCACATGCATCGCACATAATTGCGCGCTTGTCATTGTCATGTCGATGGGTCATGTCATTTTGAAAAAAATTGATGGCCTTGATTGCCAAACATTCTTGTGCACACAAATTGTCATACGAGTTTTTTATGTCCCGTAAGCTTTTTCTTGTCTCGCGCATGCACGGAATTTGATGAAAATTTCTATATCGAGCCACTTTATTTAAGGCGACTGGCATCAGTGTATAAAGCTGGGACGAACATGCACCGGCCCGCCTGGAGAAGCTATAAAGGATATAGTATGTAATTGTAAATAATTAAGAGAAAAGGTCCGCGTTAGCAGAACGACGGCACTTTTTGAGACGCAATCCTGGCAATCATTTTTGTGTACACTGCAACCATTCTTTCGACAGCGAAAAATCATCTGCAGCATTTGAAGCTCAAACTCGTCTAGTGCACCTTCTGTATAATCATCAACGATGAATAGCTGCAGAAGAAGAAAGAAAGTATCGATTTAAGACACATTTTCACATGCATGCATGCTTCACTTGGCATACATGCATTACAATACCATACGTGCTGACAAATCATTTGTAGCAACTGCGTGCGTAGATCAACCCTTTGATATATAAAACATACTTTGTATAGACATCGACTTGTGAATACTGTGCTTGTGAGTGTATACTTGCAAATGTCAAATATGCATACTATTTTGCGATACTGTACAGCTAATAATATATCATCTCTTGTTAGCTTTTATTAGGTAGTGTATTCGTGCGAATTTCCCACTCACAATTGGGCCAATTTTTGTCAATAACAAACTTTCTCTGTTTTTTGACTGTCTTTATATTTTATCGTTTTAATTTCGGTGTTAATTTTAAAACTCACTAACAAATCGGTTAACATGCATGCATGCTGTACAGTATATTTGTCTTTTATACTAGCTATAAGACAGCTATAACACTTAGCAGCCTAGCACACCAATGTCTGAGTTGCATTTAAATCTTAATTTCGAGTCGCGCAACCATAGCTGGGATACTGGCAAAGAACCAAAATATTAAAAAAACCCAAGAATTTAATAAACTGTATAGGATGTTGTCCCAGTCAATTTAATCGCAATACCAAGATCACTGCTGAATTATTCCTTTTTTGCTTAATTATTTCTGAATTGTTTAACTTTCTAGGGTAAAGAACTTCCATCCTTATTTCCAAAGCCGAAACAGAAAAATGAAGCAAAGATAAAAGAAGGTTACTACGGACCTATACCTGATACTTTAAGACAAGGGTAATATTCTTTAAACTGTTATTTCAACTGTGTATTCATTTTTGACACAACAGAATAAAGACTAGCATACAGAAGCATTAACTACTTAATAACCGAGAGTGAGGTCTTTACGGTAAAATATTAAACTGAGGTCTTGCTGTATTGACCGAGCGATAGCGAGGTTAATATGTTCAAAGACCGAGGTTTAATATTTTACCGTGAAGACTGAACGGTCGAGGTTATTAAGCAGTTTATTATATGGCACTTTTTATTTCAAAATCAATCTTGTATTTCTTGGTCTTCGCTTTCTTTATGACTTTAACTTCGTAAAAACACCAGACTAGCGTTATTTTCTGCTGTTTCTTTCTCGTCTGGATACTAGAATTTACTTTTGTAATGTTCATTTATTTCATTTATTTTCGTCGTTTTTCGGTAATAAAATTTTCTATTTGGATTTTTTGTTTGTTTCCAATCGTAGGGCATTAACAATTTCCATAATGCCCGCGGGCATTACGGAAAAATCTCGCCAGTTAAGCAACCAATCACAGCGCGTGATTTTACGGGAAGTAACCGTGCAATAATAATACACATTATAAAATAACATTTTGAAAACAAGCGCGGCGATTGGTTGAAAGCCGTGTTTCTATAACTTTATGGAAACACGGCAAGGTGGATACGCCATCATACGCCATTATGAAGAGTAAAGAGAATTTACGCTTTTGATGCAGTGATTATTTTTACGTTCTATACCTATTTTCGTCAGGTTATTTTATAAAGGAAATAGAAAACATTTTTTCCGTGTTCCCATAGAGTTATAGAAACACTTGTGGAAGTTTGGGAGAACTGGAAATAGCGTGGAAAACACTCGCCCTGCGCGGGCTCGTGTTCCCGCTACAATTTCTCGTTCTCCCAAACTCCCACTCGTGTTTCTATAACTCTATGTTTTCTATTTCTTAATTAATACATGGATAAGCTAAGCAGCCAAAATTATGCCAAAATTAGAAAATTATTACTTACAAAATTAGAAAATTTTTACTACATATATACTAAACTACTACATGTAACTAAACTAAACTAGATAATTATTACTACTAAAACATACTAAACATTTAAAGGGGCTGACAAGCAATTCTTACACACAAATTTTCCCAAAACTGCAACTAAAAAAGATTGGTTTTAAACACAAGAAAAACCTATACAAAATACAAGAAACCTGCACAGAAGTCCGGATGGTCAAGATTGAGTGGAGATTGAATTGGATTGCAAATGACATTTTGATTAATTGTTGGGCAAACAAGAATTCAAGTTTAGGTCAATTTCTAAGAAAATGTCGTCTTGCATGTTCTGTAGACGTTCGTAGTTGTTAGATATGATTCATATTTCCTAATTGAATCCATTTACAATGTTTATTTTGAAGTTTGCAGTTGAAAATTTGAATATAAGACACTTTGGGTTGAAAATATAGCGTGACACAGCCCCTTTAAGCAAATGATTTTTATACAATACTGGTGCAGTACTACATGTAAGTAGCATTATCATTGACGAGTTCAGGGCATTGGGGTCTATCTTATACAATCATGTAACCTGCAAATGCAGATGCTTTTCTGCTTGTCGTTTCTTTCTTTTAGAAAATGCAGTAGCCTATGTACCTGAGCCAAGCTTTGATTTTTTTGGCATTTTTGGTTTCTCTCCAATTTTTTCGCTCTTATAAAAGTAATATGTGACTTAGTGTGAGATAAATACGTGGAAACAAAAAGTGGAGAATGTATTGTGGTCATAACCATTTGCCAAGTTCAGGACCCGAAGTGTTTAATTGGCGTTAAACTCGTACAGATTTTCCAAATTATTTTCTTAAGCCGCGCGGATATTTCTTCGATGGTATGCAGGGGGAAAATTACGCGGAATTTTTTTTGAGCTACGTCTTTTAGACTCCCAGAAAATATGTAACCTTCCGCCGTCTTGTCACGGAATATAGAACTATATATAAGAGCTCTTTTCTTTTTTTGTGTTGTTTTTTTTTTGGGGGGGGCGGGGGGGGGGGGGGGGGGGGGGTGGGGGTTGTGGAGAGCAACAACAAGCAGAAGCGTGTTCACATGGTCTACCCAGGCCCATCAAAAGTTACTTGTAAAGAATGAATCAGTATTCAGATGACTCTGAAGAAATTGAATTCGGAATAATTAAATAGTTACTGTACAAAACCTTTAAAGAGGTTCAAGTGTCAATACAAGTAAAACGTGCTTTGATCAAGATTTTATAATTCTTAATTTCTTTACGAGGGTGCATCTAGACCAACAATTGTTTGTGTATTTTTGAATATTCTTTGTTAATCATTATTCATGACACATGCATAGCAGTATACAGTATGTACACAGCAAACAATTTTTTCTCTCTTTCCCGATACTGTAGGTTTGTTTACTTATCAAATTTGTATGCACGTCATATTAAATCCTAAGGTTTCAATGTTTAATAAATCTATGTATTGATTGTCAGTTGTTTGTTGTACAAGCTGTGATAGGTGGTAATACTCAGAAAAATTCAGCAAACAACTGACAATTATTACTAACATCAAGCTGCAATTTCTGAAACTAACTAACAATGTTTAACTGGAAACTTACTGTTACAACGCCACTTGTAGACCAACAAGTACTTGTAACCGAGCGGTTAAGACTCGTTCCTGGAGGACTGGGCACAGTCTAAGGTATAAATACCTCAAGTAACCTTGCTCTGCTATCTGAGTTCTAGTGGCCCAATGGTTAGAGCGTCTGGCCAGCATTCAGAAGGTTGCGGGTTCGAGTCCCACGCACTTAGAACTCAGAGTTTTTCTGAGTCAGCAAACAACTGACAATTATGACTAACATCGATATATATATATATATATATATATATATATATATATATATATATATATATATATATATATATATATATATATGAGCGACCGAGCTCATACAGTTTGAACGCGAATATTGTATACGATTTATCCAGTTGACACATCTAATTGTTCAGGTTTATCAACAATCTTAAAGATATAAACTACAATATTTAAACTGAGAAAATCGATCGAAACAATTTGCAAGACACTTGCTTTATTAAACGTACTAAAAACTATAAGTTCAAAATTATATTTCGATCAATTCACCACAATTACAAAAGCAACAAAAAGATCAAAGCCCGTTTAAAAGAAGAGAAAATAATCAAATACGTAATGGAAACTAGGAGAAAATCTTAAGAAAAACACGGATTTAAAATGTCAATATAAATAGATGTCGAAAAGACTGATGTATAAAAAGTATGACAGGTGCGTGAACATATTTTTTATTTCAAAAATCACAAGCTAGAAATCCCTATTAGATTGGATAAAAAAGAACAAAACACTTACTCTCTCCTGGATTAATCCTCCACATTCAGTATAAATCACATACAGATTGGCAAGTGGGGATCATTCAAATATAATGTAAAACAGTAAAACACTAAAACCATTCGTATTAAAAGACCGCTGTCGTCGCCATTTCTACATCCAGAGTTTGATGTTCGAAATGTTTTGGCGAAGGGTATTGCACTTCACACCTTTATCTTTAAATTCACTAATCTAGTAAATTTCCCGGCGTAAAAAACTAAGAAATTCAGTGCTAAAATACATCCATCGTCCACTCCACACCGGTTACCACCGCGGCCGTGTAAAAAACTGTTAAAAAGTCCTAGGGCGAGTTCCTTTTGCCCTTATAAATCCGCCATTTTGTGGCGACAATTTTCTGACTGACAGGAGATAGGAGCCCGCATTCTAGGTCTATTATTTCTATAGGTTAAACACTCATTTTTTGTGAATTTTCGTCATGAATTATTAATGAATTGGATAATGTTGGTTATAGATTTTCTAGTGTTAAAAATGGTCTATCCTATGCGCATCCTCTTGAGTTTTCTGAAAGAAATGTAAGTATATGCCATGTATGTATTTGATACATTCTGATAATTGTTTTCTTGATGGTCAAGTAGAATTTAAATTTCACAATTGAAAATCTAGTTTCTTATGTGCTTTTGTTACCTTCGCGGTCACCAAGTTAGTGGCGCTTGGAACCAAATATATAACACACTAAAACGGTTTCATTCTAAGGTTTATTTCTACTTTTCAGCGCTAAACGCTTTTCAATCGTTTGCCTCACAAATCACATCTGACTTCTGTACTTTTTCATATATCACATTGCATGCCTCTACTCGAGCCCCATCATCTAATCTTACACTTTTGTTTTATGTAAGAAGCCAAAAAGTAGACAAAACTTAATATATGATATAAATTCCCTTAGGCCTTCGCTAAACGTCGCACAATCGACGAATTTAATTCAGACGAATTTAATTGACTGATTTTATTCGACAAAACTGCGACGTATAACTCGATTAAATTCGACACACAAATTAAATTCGTCTTCGCAATTAGGCCTGCACTAAACGTCGCACAATCGACGAATTTAATTGTTTGAATTTTACTCGACGAAACTGCGACGTATAACTCGATTAAATTCGACTCACGAATTATATTCGTCTGAATTAAATTTGTCTATTGTGCGACGTTTAGCGCAGGCCTTATTGTTTGGTTTATATAATTTAACGCAATTTTTGGTGCGTTTATTTGCATATTTAAGACAACTGATACTATTTGCATCGAACACGGCGAACGAATTTTCGGTAAAGGTTTATAGACCTTATTCCAAAATTAAAACGTTTTGTGTACATACAAATTAGCTCTTTTGACCTCGTGACGGTTTAAAATAAAAATTATTTTGAATTTTTTACTCTAATTTTTTACTCTTTTACAACGTTATTTTAACATTTGTTCTTCCTATGAAAATTTTCTTTTGGAAATAGAAAAATTTAAACAAACATTTATTTTTAATGGTTATCCAAAAAACCTTATTGAAAAAAAATCTGTTCGTTTATTCTTAGATAAAATTTCCTCGCCTATTGCCAAAATTTCGCTTGCACCTAAAAAATTGGTTTACTTTTCTCTTCCTTTCACTGGACAGCACTGTCTCCAACTCCGTACACAAATTTTAAAATTATTTTCATCTAGTTTTCCGCATATCAATCTTCGTATTGTTTTTCGCCCAACCGTTAATTCGGTTATCACACTTTTTTCGTTTCAAAGATACATGTATGTTACCCAAAGGTCTTAAATCTCGAGTTGTTTATCAATTTAAGTGTCAACATTGTAGCATGTTGTATATCGGCCAAACCAGCCGACTTCTTCACACTCGAGTTTCTGATCACATGGGTGTTTCCGCCATTACTGGCAAGAAACGCACTAATCCTTCGCCCTCAAGTATTCTTTCACACCATTGTGAAACCGGCCATACCATCTCTCTTGAGGACTTTACTATTTTATCTTCTGGCACTTCGGTCTGCATTCAGAAGATTAAACCCTCGCTTAATGCAAACATCAGCTCCTTCCCACTTTCTCTCTTCTGACATCTCACCTCCCGACCTCTCACCTCTCATATATCTGTAATAGTTATTATTAGTAACTATTTATATATTTGTAATTATTTATTCCCTCATGCACAGCTGATCTAACAACCCTGGCGTGTTTCGACCTGAACAGAAAATATCAGTTCTTGGATGAGATAAAACTTTGGTTCTTTATATCTCTAAAAATTGCTTACGGCCAGTGTACGTTTATTTATTAGTATCGTCAAACACAAGACAAAAGGGATATGATCATGCTTCGTGATGTGCAAGGTCTTCATGCACCACTCAAATTACAATTGGAGAGATCACTTACGTCCCAGGTATAGTTATTTCTTTATTTTTAAATCGTGGTTATCCTGTATCAATAATGTTGTTTAATGTATTATAATAGACAAATGCCTTTTACTCTCGGATCTGCATGTATCTACTTCTGTATCCTGAAATTAAAATATAAGTGATTTAAATTATAGATAATGCTCGCCATGCACGCGACAAAGCCGTAACAAAAAGTCCTAACTAAAATTCCTATTTCATTAAACCATAGCTAATAGAACTTATACATGGTTTGGAAGCTCCATTGTCTTTCAACATGAAGTGATAGTCATGTTGAAAGACAATAGAGTTCCATATATGGAAGTAAATTCTATGGACACGTGACGATAAAGCACCACAATACGTGACGATGAAGGACCGATCGTTGCTGTTGGATTACTGCTTCATATACAGAAAATACAATACCGTGAAGTTGCACAAATTTCCATAAACTTGAACAAAAACAAGAACAATTATTTGGACGGGTTTCCAAACCATGTATAAGTTCTATTAACTGTGATTAAACAAAGCAAGTCTACAAGACCAATAGTAGTACTACTATTCATATTCTAACTCTGTACACATGCATATTGATCACTCTAGATACAAAGACTTCCCTGTTTACCAAGCTCAATGGTTGCCTTGGAAACACTTCTTGGATTGGATTCAACAATTGGCTTTGAAGATTTTCTTAACGGTATACCGTTTACTTGTTTTGTTGTATTCACATTAAGTTGATTAACCAACTTTTGTTATGGTGTAACAGTACACCAAAGTATGGATATATCGCAGTAATGAGTGATTTGTTCACTCTAAATCTCGGAGTGTTCCCCCAACACCAAAATCGGTGTAAATCGTTGCCTCTGTGGGGACACCAAATACCCATAGGTAGCCCAAAAATCCGCGTTGACAAAACTCGCCCCATTCCCCTTCTAGCTGTCGCGCGCCGCAAGACCCCTTGCATTGTATTATGTACAAGGGGTCTTGCGGCGCGCGACAGCTAGAAGGGGAATGGGGCGAGTTTTATCAACGCGGATTTTTGGGCTACTATGCTATAACTTGAAAATTAAGTGCGAAATAGATGCGTAGTATTGTAAACACTGTTTCTTTTTAAAAGCTCATTCTTTTTGACGTCACTTCCGGTGAGTAGTTAGTCTTCGACTGCGAAAAAGTAAATTTGGAAACTCGAGATATATTGCAATTTTGCTCAGGACAACCCAAAGATTACGAATATGTAAAATCCCCACTGTGTGAGATAGATACTTTATACCAGTTTAACTATCTTAGCGGGTGGTTTAATCGGCGAAGTCCGTACGGCTCATGATCAGGTACTCTTGTTAGCCCATCAAAAAGCGTGATTTGGAGTTACGCAGTTGAGTTACGGCGATATGGCAATGTTTAACTGCCAGATCTTCGTTGTTGGTTGGAGGTAGGTGCCATATGTGGCCAAGGCTAAGCAATCTAGCCGTAAGCAATGAGCAATGCAACATAGCAAGCAATTGAGCAATCCCGACTTCGGGGCAAGCAATTGAGCAATCCCGACTTCGGGACAAGATTGTAAGCAGTAAGAGGTCACCATGACAACTCTGCCAATGCAGACCTCCCGGCACCTGTCACACTGAGTAATCAGTAGAATATGTATTACGTATAAAACGAGTCTAACTTACTTACCTGAAAGGGGGTAGGGGGAGGGTGGGAGAACAAGCGACAATCCAAATGCAAAAGACACGAGAGCTGAGCAACAGGCTAGCAAGCAAAGCCAGCAAAGATAGCAGCAACGCTACAGACACAAGCCCCGCCAAATGGGAACCGTGCGTGTGCGCCCCTGGGCCTCCTCAAGATCTTGGAACTCCCCAAGATCGTAAGGGGTAGTCCGCTGGCTAACTACATCGGCAGTTAACTTTGCTTAAATTACATTTAACCACATTTAACTGCCAGATCTTCGTTGTTGGTTGGAGGTACATGTAGGTGCCATAGGTGGCCAAGGCTAAGCAATCTAGCCGTAAGCAATGAGCAATGCAACATAGCAAGCAATTGAGCAATCCCGACTTCGGGGCAAGCAATTGAGCAATCCCAACTTCGGGACAAGATTGTAAGCAGTAAGAGGTCACCATGACAACTCTGCCAAGGCAGACCTCCCAATACTGGTCAGTCCTTCAAGCACTAAGGATGTACGACGACATCACATGCTTGAAGAAGGAGATGCCGTGGCAGAGTGCCATGGAATCTGACTCCAACACTGACCATCTTCACTGTCGGCTGCGCCACCGGCTCAGAAGGCACCTACCCATGCAATTTCGTACAGGAGACACAATAGGCAAGAAACAACAAACCAAGGAATTGCCAACCTATCTTTATTAACACATGTGTCTGGCCACGTTAGCTAAAACGTTCCGAGGTGTCCGAATATAAGACTGGTACGCATTACTAGTCCACCGTCCTAACGTTTGAATTAAGTGGTCGGGAACACCAGCAGCGGCAGATGTTGTAGCTGCACCAATACGAAAGCTATGGCTGCCAAAATATCCTTTGATCCCAGCGGTTTCTAAAAGACCGCGAAGTATCTCCGTCAGGAATGAGCGCGATAAGGGGCAACCATCGGACCGCACGAAAAGAGGACCAGGATGGCTTCCTCGTCGTTCCAAGTAGCTCATCAGTGAATCTACGGGGCAGATTGGCGGACTACCGCGACCGAGGGTAATCACGCATCCTTTGCGGAATGGGTCGGTTTTAGAGGCCTTAATGCAGACTTGAATGCAAGACGGATTACAGCGACGGTCTACCGTCACGTCACCGACTGAAAGATGATGAGAGGGCGAGTAAGTCGTTCCTGGTTGTACAGTGAATTCGGAAGATCTAAGAAAACCAAAGAAGGCTAGACAACAGCCCCCCCCCAGAACATGATATCGTTGTAGATTGACAGATCGAGGCCAGAAACCATGCTCCGTATTTGCGGAGTTATCGGAAGGCGTTTGTCTGGCGAAGAACCTTTGGATCGCTTGATCCCCTTGACCACGCGTTGTAAGCGGAGACAGTCTCTTAAAGGATCAGGGTAACAAAGTTCAATGTGGAGAGAGCGAACTGCCGAAAGGTAGACGTTTGTGGTGGTGGGCTTTAGAGACGCTGCGAGATTGGTACTGTAGCAAATAAGCAGAGAGTCCATTCTTCAGCAGGAAAGGGAGAGCCATCTGGATGAACCCCGTTGTGAATAAACGTTGCGCCGAGCTGTAGGTCTTCCGTGTCGACGGAGCTAAGCCTTGCAAAAGAAAGGAGTGGCATTGTTCTTCAACTAATGAACTGGCGCCAGTTGACGCAGAAGGTCATTTGACACGGCAATCGGCTGTGGTAGTGCTTCTAGAGCCAGCTGTCGAAACACCTGCCAATTGAAACGTGAAAGAGCGTCAGCAACATGATTCTCGCGTCCAGGAAGATGTTTTGCTTCAAACGAAAAATTATAGCGCGCAGCCGCCATCAGCAGTGCGCGCAGCAAATGCATAATCGGTTGATCTTTTGATGTGCGAGAGTTGAGGACGTAAACGATCGAAACATTATCTAAGTAAAAACAGACACGTTGTCGAGACCACTTGTGCCCCCATAAATGAGCTGCTACCACCACTGGAAACAACTCCTTATACGCAATAGGTCAGCTTGTTTGAGAGGACATCCAACGCTGGTTGAACCACTCCCGTTGGTAGAGTGCTCCATATCCGATGGCACCGGCTGCATCCGAAGTAACTTGCAGGTCCGCGACCGGGACAAGAGCTGGGAGAAGAAAGAAATTTGTGCCATTTCATGCTTGGACAAAATCAATCCACCATTGCAGATCTTTACGGAACTCGCTGTTCAGGCGAATAGGATGATCGCCACGGCGAAAACCAGATAGCAAATCGATCATGCGACGCAAGAAGGTGCGCCCAGGCCAAACCACTAGACACGCATGGTGAAGTGTACCAATTAGTGACTCTAACTGCGTTCTGGAGCACCATTTGCGACAACGCCAGCTATTCAAAGTATAGCAGAGAGCAGACAGCTTGTTGGCAGGCAAGCGAGCGATTTGCTGCACGGAATCGAGCTCAATACCAAGAACTACGAGACAGGTAGTGGGGCTCACTGTCTTACCAGGATGTAAAGGTAAGCCTAATGCTTCGCAAACGGACGAGGCCAAAGTCAAATTATGCGCGCATTGAGGCGAATTGGAATTGCCATTGGTGATGTAATCATCCAAATAGTGTAGGAGGTCAGCTATGGAATAGTTGTGCTGCAAAATCCATTCTACTAAGTCAGCAATCGAATTGAAAATAAATGGCGCCGATCGTAGACCAAAGGGCAAGGCAAGATCAATGTAAAATTTCTTCCTCCATTTCATGCCAAGCAAAACCCGCTGTGATGGAGAAATGGCAACATTACGATAGGCACTTTGGACATCGAATTTGGCCACTAACGCGCCTCGTCCAAAACGACTAACCATCGCGACGACGTCATCGAATTTGATATACCGGAGAGAAATTGATCCGGGTTTATACCATCGTTGACACTATGACCCGTGGGAGAGGATAGATCCAGAATTAGGCGCCATTTTCCCGGTTGACCGGACTTCGGAATTACCCCAAAGCTGCTAACGTGGAGGTTGGAGAGAGGTGGGGTATCGAAGGACCCGCAACCCTTCCCAAGACCACTTCGTTTTGTAAATAGGCGTCGACTACGTCTGGGTGTTGGTAGGCAGAAAGCTTATTTTTACGAGCGGACACTAAAGGAAGCTGCTGATCGAACCCCAGATCAAACCCACTTCGAATGCCTGTTAAGACATAGTCGACCTTGCGACGATCAGGGTGACGCACGAGTTCGGAGGTGAACCTCTGTAAATTGAGCGGAGAAACCATGGAAACAGGAGGCAGCGACCCTGCAAATACAATCAACGAGCTATAACTTCTACTACGACACTGCGCAAGGTTACAGGAATTTTTTTTTTTGGGGGGTGGGGGTGGGGGGGGGGGGTGGGGGGTGGATTGGGGGTGTATTAAAAAAAAAAACGATCATTACTCGCTACGGCCTAGAGCCCACTTAAGCTGCATTTTACTAACTCAGGAAAGAAGTTCCCAAGTCGTGGACCCCCCCCCCCCCCCCGTATAACCAAGGCATACCGTGAAGACTTATAATGAAGTTATAATGAAGACTAAACTAAGTATTCTGTTCGGTGTCGGTGGATGCTGACAAAGAGAACTGCATACTCGTCGCGCATGGACTAAGCGTGCCCCCCGCCCCCCGGTTGCTACAGTTCCTGAGTCAGCAAAGAATGACGTACGCACTGGCGCCCACACGTCAAAAAGGGCTTCCCCCAAATACGGAGTTGTTTAACAGATACGCTCTGCCAGACGGGGGTACCCGCAAACATAGAATGTAGACAAGACAAGGTTCGATTTTATTTTATTCCATACAACGAGTTCTTGTGGCGTGGAAGCGTTAGCACGATTATCGAACAACATGGGGGATAACTGACAATCACAAACACGAATAAGCCACGCGAGAACAGGAAAAAACGGGCGAAGACCACTACCATTAACTAAGGCGAGTTGAACGATGCGTAAACAATAGCTAACCTGTATAAGCCAGCCAAACGAAGAATTCCAGTAGTGGTATTTATTATTAATTTTATTTTTATGGCATAAACTACCTAAGCAACAATGAGTAGCCGATATTACTTTTAAGGACTTTAAGAAGAAAATACGGACATGTAACTTTACTTGAAGTACTTTAAATAATTATAATTATGATTATATTTAAATAATATACGGGGGGAGGTACGAGCTCTTTTATTTTATTTACGAGCTTTTATTTTATTTACTTGTTTATTTTCTCGAAGATATTAACTGTAATTAGCTACTCTGTAAATTCGAGGGTAAATAAAGTTATGTATGTATGTATGAGTAGTAACGAAGAGCAGGGACGTAGCCAGGGGGGGAGCCGTGGGAGCCGCGGCTCCCCCCCTTTTGACATAAAACGACAGACATGTAACTACAAAACTGATGCAATATGAATTGTGTCAGGAAATAAACTGTAAACAGTGTATTCAATCTACTGAGTGTATGCATTTTGAGTATCTATGTGACGTTTGCGTGTTTTGAGTATTTTATATGACGTTTTTTTACCTTTAGAGTCTGTAAAATCTTCCTCCAAAAGCCAGGAAATGGCATTTCAGCGACTCTCGATTTCAAAATTTCCCGGGGGAGCATGCCCCCGGACCCCCCTAAAAATTTTTTTATTTCGGCTCCCCCCCTTTCAAAATCCTGGCTACGTGCCTGACGAAGAGTAACATTCCGTCCTAAGACACGAGCTACTACTGCTAACAACAAGTCTAACTCTAAAAACACTGAGCATTACGGATAACATGCATATAGAACTAACTCATGGGTTATAAGCCCAACAGTCAAGCAATATCCGAGCACAGTTGTGTAAAAACCGTAGGGCTAGAGGGCCTACGCTTCAGATCGTTAGCATGTATAAAAGTTAATACTCAATGCTTCTTGCGCTTGTTACGGTAATCGGGCGAATGATCTTGCCCACACGAGGCCGTACACTCGCTCGAACGGTGATTTGCTGAGCATATCAAACAGCTATGCTTAAAGCGACACTGGTTAGATGGGGCAACACAGTGTCCTCTATTCCACGAAGTACAAGGACTGTAGCTGCAGGATTCCCTTGCGCTTCCGAACGGTTGAACCAGCCGTGTGGAAGTTAAACAATTGAACATTTATGTGCGACCAATCGACAAGGTCAGTGGCTGCAGCATGTTGCCGAAAAGCAATATCATAGCGCAACCAAGCTTTGCCTTGAAATTGGCGAAATGTGCGCAAGATCAACAATTTATATACTGTTAGGTCTTTCCACCGGTGCGGGTAATGGGTAGTTAATAGGACTAAGCTAAACACAGTGAAAGCCTCTAACCACGAAATGATGTCGACAATCTCGCGACGCGGTTTTTTGGATGAACCCGTTAAAACTAAATGACCATCAAGCAATAGTTGTGGTTCATTATCTTGTGGCGAGGCATTCTCAGGTAGCAGGTCGCACAAGTTGATGAACTTGCCCGTCAGAATCATCGAAACTGTCTTATACGGGACCGGAGTGTAACCGGGGCCAATCACGAACGGTTGTTGCGAAGAACTTGTTTGGTACAACGATGGTTGCATTGGGTTGTTAACCGAAGGCAATGAGGATGACGCTAACACGGTATCAAGACTAGATGGACTTGGTGCTATAGACAAGGGTGGACCCGATGCAACAACAGGATTTGTAAAGGTATTCTATTAACAAAAGATGGAACGAGCCTACCTTGTCTCTGCGATTGAAGATATGGAGTTGGCATACCACCTGAAGCAGCATTGGAATGCAGGGGTTGTTGGCCAATGTTTTCTATCATTTGTGTCCCGGTTCTCAGTGCGTTAGGATGTCCAGCAGCTAAAGAGGCTTGACCATGGATGGCTGGACGTGATGGAAGGTTGGACGACAAAACTGCAGTGGCCGTAGCTGGAAGAGGACTCGAAGTCGACGGAAGGCTCGGGGACGACGTGGACGGTGGAATACGCGAAGCAACAGCGGAATCTACCAACTGTATCAATGATCCTTCAAGGGCGGATCCTTCAACTAGCTCATTGGAGGCTGTAGTCACAGGCGTAGTAGTGGCGCTATTCGATGAGGTTGCCAAATTGTTTGAAGACACTGTAGATCCAGTGTAGATCCAAGTGCCTCAGCGCCGGGATGGCTGCTTAGTGAAAAGCTCTTGCGAAATGGGATTTTTATTCTTCGTACACCTAGCTTTTCTATTCTAAAAAGGCGAAGGTTTATCCTAACCATCCGTGGAACAGTTTGGGATAAACGTTTGACAGCAGTATGCTACAATATTCAAGAAAAAGCCTTATTTCGTTGAGAGGCTGGCGGAAGTCGCTTAAATGTATTCAAGCGCGAAATGATTCATTGCCAATCGATCCGTCAACTTGGGCTCGTGTACGCTCCCTTGGACTTCTTGCTCGCACAAGAAGTACCAGAGGTGGAAAGGACAGATCTTCATTGCTGTCGCGCTCGATTTCAGTGGTTGTAGGTCGCCCTCGAGTTATAATTCAATCATCTTTTGGTGCAAACCTATCCATTGGTGCATACCTATAGACAATTACATTCAACAGAGACGCTGAACATCATGATGTTGGATAAGATACTGGAAGCCATGGACTCTAGAAAGCTTATGGTTGTGGTTCTCTTAGACCTGTCTAAGGCTTTCGACAGTATTGAACATCGTCGACTGCTTGTTAAACTACAACGCTGGGTGTCTCTAGAACAGCGTTGGAATGGTTTGGAAGCTACCTCTCCAAGCGCAAGCAGTACGTCCGAATCGGCTGTGAAGTCTCTAGCATTACAAGCATGACAGCATATGGAGTCCCACAGGGCTCCATTTTGGGCCCTGCCTTATTTAATGCCTACATTAACGACTTACCCACAGTCCCAGAAGCTGGCTTCTTGGAGTCTTACGTTGATGACTCGAAGTTGTATTTGTCGTTCCCAGTCAATGATGCTGCTGCTGTTGCCCTACAGATCACTGAGGATTTGAAGAGGATTGCTGCATGGTGTTGCCATAATAGCCTGTTGATAAATCCTGATAAGACCAAGTTGTTATTGTTGGGGACACGCCAGATGCTGCAGAGGGTTCCTACAGAATTTCATGTAACCCTATTGGGGAAAGAGTTGTTGCCTGTTCCTTCCGTCAGAGATCTTGGGGTGCAAGTGGACGCGACATTGAGTTATGATGAACACATTACGAACACGGTTTTTGCATGTATAGCTAGTTTAAGCCAGATCAGTAGAGTGAAGTACGTTTTTGACACTAGGACTTTGCTGAATATTATTAATGCTTTGGTGTTCAGCAAATTGTATTATTGCTCCTCAGTCTGGTCAAACACATCTAAGAAGAATGTTCGTAAGCTCCAAAGTGTGCAAAATTTCGCAGCAAGAATTGTAAGCGGCACTAGAAAATTCGGCCATGTTACACCAGTCCTTAAGGAGTTAAGTTGGCTGCCTGTCAACCAAATGTTGTTTAGAGATGGTGTTTTAGCTTTTAAATGCGTGAAGGGGCTAAGCCCGAGCTACCTTTCTGATAGATTTACAACACGTTCCATGGTTCATACAAGAAATACACGAAATAAGGATAAGCTGAATATCCCAGCGTATAAGTCAGCTGCTGGTCAGCGGTCTTTTTTGTATCGTGCTGTATCCTTGTGGAATTCATTGCTAAGTAATCTTACCGATAGCACGAGCATTGTCATGTTCAAGAAAGATTTTAAGAATTATCTGTTAAAGCAATTTTTAAACACTTAGATTCTTAGTATTTAGATTTAGTTATAATAAGCCAATAGATTCCATTTCGTAAATTAGCGTGAAAAGCCCAGTGGGAGCGTTAATAAAGTTATTATTATTATTATTACACTCGAGCTAGTGAAAGTGCTTGGCGAAAAAGCGCTTTCCTGGCTATTGTGGGTATGTCGAGGCATAGCGTTACTGTGCTAAACGACACTGCAAGCTATTAGCAATAAACAAAAGGAACAAGCGACAATCCAAATGCAAAAGACACGAGAGCTGAGCAACAGGCTAGCAAGCAAAGCCAGCAAAGATAGCAGCAACGCTACAGACACAAGCCCCGCCAAATGGGAACCGTGCGTGTGCGCCCCTGGGCCTCCTCAAGATCTTGGAACTCCCCAAGATCGTAAGGGGTAGTCCGCTGGCTAACTACATCGGCAGTTAACTTTGCTTAAATTACATTTAACCACATTAAAAGCGTAATAACTATAAATATTGTAATATGGTACTATGATATTAGTAGTGATACCCCCCACTCCAGACCCCAAAGGGATGCCGCCTCATTAAATATTCAACTTATTATTTATTCATGCTCCTTTGCGACCCTCTAACCCTAATCTCGTTACGTCATTATGTCTCATGCTCCTATAGGACCTCCTAACCCTAACTTCCCCCCTAACCCTAGCTGTCACTCAACCCCCCGGTTTTCACTACGTCATACCGACTTATTATTTATTCATTCTCAGACTCCTTTGGGACGTAGTAACCCTAACTTTTCCCCCCTAACCCTAGCTGTCACTCAACCCCCCGGTTTTCACTACGTCATACTGACTTATTATTTATTTATTCTCAGACTCCTTTAGGACCCTTTTAACCCTAACTTTTCCCCCCAACCCCAACTGTCACTCAATCCCCCGTTATTCACTACGTCATACCGACTTATTATTTATTCATTCTCAGACTCCTTTGGGACGTAGTAACCCTAACTTTCCCCCCTAACCCTAGATGTTACTTAACCCCCGTCATAACCGATAGCTCTCCGACTGATTTCCGAAGTTACGTAAAAGGTACTCGGCTTATATCCTTATAAGTAATAGTAATCACCTTTTCATTTAAACACTTTACCCTACTGACAGTCGACAGTTGTGGGACACGTAGACGTACAGAGCATGCGTACGATAAACTTTAACAAAATAGACGTTCTTTACAAGGAACTAAAGAGAAAGTGAGAGAGGCACTTTATATGTTTTATCTGAAACCTTGTCTCGATGAGTATAGAGAGTTTTGAGCAGCCGAAATGTCTGAATTGGCAGAGCTCGTATAGACTTAAATTAATAGCATATGATGAATATTATAGTAGAACCTAAATATTCAATCATCCTAGAATCATTGCTAGCTAAACCCTTCGTTTGTAAGTGAAGAAATCGTAAGAACTTGAGATTTTAGATGATTCGAAAAAGCCGTAGGAACAATTTTATGTGACGGTATATAAACGAAATATTATTTGGCGACAGGATGGCTCAGTGCACACGTAGGAGGTAGGAGCAGTGATATTTGCATATTTATCCTCAGTGCACGTGCAGGAGACAAAAGAAAAAACTCATTAGGGGTCATTAGGAGGATTAAGCGCTTGGGCAAGTTTGGACGACAAGAATAACAGGAGACACTGCGTTTAAAAAGATTTATTTCACTTTACAAATATGTCATTTATTTAAAACATTTTTCTAGGACTGTGATGCCGACTCCTTGTTATAGGATAAGGTCTGCTCTCAAAATCATATCTAGGTACTCTCACTTTATAAGCAATATGAGGTTCATTCCTGGGAACCATTGAGATGCGAGGGTCTTCATCTTGACTATTATTGACTGTTGTTTCATGTGAATCTTCATCAGAAGAATTTTGATATTTATCATTTTCTTGACGATCATAGTCATCTGAGTCGGCTTCCGAAACTTCTTCGTCCGAGTCGTTTTCTCCTGAATCACTTTCATCTCCAGTTATCCATTTTTGCAAAGGTTTCGGCTTTAGGTATTCAACAGTCGGAGGAGGAGATAGAAAATATGGTTTAGGTACGCTAAGTCCAGACGGAGGATTTAACAGGCTATGTTCAGGTTGTTCAGGTTTTTTCGGGGTCTCTGTCAAATTTTGTATAGCTTTTAGTAACTGTGTTTGAAGATTAGTTTGAACTTGATTCTGCTGGTTCTGCAGCTGTTGTTGGAATGTCAGAAAACGCTCGAGTTGATTAGAGTATAGGATGTTCTTTTCATCGGGTGTTAATTGTGGTGTTTGTACAATATCTTGCATTAGCTGTTCTGTATTGTACATAGCGTTGACGATCGGAGGTTGCTGATACGATTTCTTTTGAATATATCTGCTTATGTTCTGCTGCAGAACGGAGCTATTTTCTTCAGGTAAAACATTGGTCTTGAGGCGATGATCGTCATCCGTAGTCGGTTTCAGATCAAGCATTAAATAACCATGAGGGCGACTTGTGGCTTCCTCGTAGCTCTTCATAAACTCTTGAACATGTCCAGGATTCACTTGTCGTGCCAAAATGGAAATTTGCTGCTTATCCCTTGGAGACTTGAAGAGTACGATATAGTGTGCGTTGAGGCTGATGTTTCTGGTTTCCTTTCCTTGATGAAATATATTCTGAACAATATAGATCACGGAGAGATTCCTGTGATGACTGCCCCTTGTAAATAAACTAGCAATACGTTTATCTCCCCCTGATTGATCCATAAGATCATCTAGGACAATGAGGTTTCGCCTCGAAACATCAAGAAAATCTTCCGAGTCGATGTTAGTAGGTATTCCTTCATTCAGTTCAATGCCCGGTGTAGTTTTGATCATCGTCATTATTTCTCATGCTCCTTTGGGACATAGTAACCCTAACTTTCCCCCCTAAACCCTGGCTGTTACTTAACCCCCCTGGTATTTACTACGTCATATATTCAACTTATTATTTATTCATTCTCAGGCTCCTTTGGGACGTAGTAACCCTAACTCTCCCCCTAACCATAGCTGTTACTCAACCCCCCGTGTAATACGTCATTCCCGATAGCTCTCCGACTGATTCCCGAAGTTCTGGGTTACGTAATTATCAAAAGGCACTTGACTTATATCCTTACAAGTACTAGTAATTACCTTTTCATTTATACACTTTTCCCTACTGACAGTCGACAGTTGTGGGACACGTAGACGTACAGAGCATGCGTACACTAAACTTTAACAAAATGGACGTTCTTTACAAGGAACTAAAGAGAAATTGATAGAGGCACTTTATATTTTTTATCTGAAACCTTGTCTCGATGAGTATAGAGAGTTTTCAACAGCCTAAGTGTCTGAATTGGCAGAGACAACTGCTCTGGTGAAACCTGAATATTATTTGAATAATATGGAGACTTTGAATATTATATTAGTTAGAACCTAAATGATCAAACAGTCTTATACACGTTTGGTGGCCATAAGTGTTAACAATTTTAGAGAGTTATCGTTTACTTTGGCCTAGTGTATAGAGTATACGAATCCTTGGATGAAGAATCAATTCGAGAAGCCGTAACGTAAGAAGAACGATCAATGATTTCATGAGAAAATATAAACGGAATAACTCTTCAAGCTGGTTGCTACGCGTTCTGTTACTAAGTGTGATATTTGCATATTTATCCTCAGTGCACGTGCAGGAGACAAAAGAAAAACTCATTAGGGGCGATTAAGAGGATTAAGCGCTTGGACAGGTCTAGGCGAGAAAGTCATTAGCGTGTACTTTGCATAAGACAGAATTCATAACAATCAGTTTAAAATATTTATTTAGGCTTTGGTTTAAACTTACACATATCAAAACAAATTACGGTTACACATAAAACGTTTTAGTAAGGTCTGCTTCTTAGATTATATTTAGGTGTTTTTATTTTAAAAGTAGCATGATAGTCTTTCTTGTCCTCTGATGATAATTGGGACACATCTTCTTTTGTCATGGGTAAATATTTTGATCTAGTCATCCCTGGAATTAGGGTTTCTATTTCAGCAAATGTATCTTGATATTCCGAGTAGAAATACATGATATTTTCCGGAGGTGGGTCGATCATAGTGCTAGCATAAACCAATAACTGTTTGACAAAAGTTGTTTTCCCACTTTTGGTGCCTCCAGAGACCAAGAGTCCAAACGGATGTGTCAGTTGTATCGAGTACGTTTTTTGACTCTCAGGGGTGAATGTAGTTGTCATAGCAGTAAATGGGGCAGATGTTGTTACCCTATCACTGATAGACCTTTTGTGATGAAAAGATCTTATATGGCGTAGACGATTACTTGATGTAGTGAATGATTTTTCGCAGACTTCACAAACGTAAGACATGTTCACCCAGTGACTGTCAATCATAAACTGATGTCACTCTTTCACGCAAATGCTTTTTATAAGACTGAATCATTGAATCCTAAGATTGAATCATTGAATCCTAAGATTGAATCACCGAATCATTGAATCATTGAATCCTAAGATTGAATCATTGAATCCTAAGATTGAATCATTGAACCCTAAGACTGAATCATTGAATCCTAAGATTGAATCATTGAATCATTGAACCCTAAGATTGAATCATTGAATCCTAAGATTGAATCATTGTATCCTAAGATTGAATCATTGAATCCTAAGATTGAATCATTGAATCCTAAGATTGAATCATTGAATCCTAAGACTGAATCATTGAATCATTGAATCCTAAGATTGAATCATTGAATCCTAAGATTGAATTGAATCCTAAGATTGAATCATTGAATCCTAAGATTGAATCATTGAATAATTGAATCCCAAGACTGAATCCTAAGGCATATACCCTTTCTGATCCCTCAAGGAACCCCACGATCCAGTTTTTTATAAAGGAAAATATCGAACTTCAAATGTGAGCGCGAGGGTGGCCGAATGGTTAAGGCGCTGGGTTTAAAGTCCCAGAAGACGTGGGTTCGAATCCCACACCTGGCAATTATTTTTCTTCAAAACAAGACAACTGGTAGTGGTAATAAAATATATAATTTTCCTATTTACAAGCACACACAACAGTTGATAATTATTTACAAACACACAAAGTTAAAATCCATAAGGTAAAGTGTCAAAACTATCTACAATTACACGCTTATTATATACAACTCTATAATCTTTAGTTTCCCCCCTGGTTGACACACTCTTTTCTTTTCTTTCACGCACTATTTTATACGGAATATTTACAGACAACGGATCTACCACATCACACATAACATTAAGGTACACCATGTCACACATGACATTAAAATTAAGTTTTTGTTGGGTCCTATAATTAAGAGTGATCCCTCTAACTTTACACACGGTTTTACCCGAGTTCGTCTCATACGCGTAATTTTTGGGCCCGCCGGACACAAATGTGGTGATGTGTTTGCCGTCCAGTTCGTCAGTGAGCTCACCAAGGTAGGATCCGGTGGGTGGTTCCCAGTCTCCTTCCTTTGACACGTAGATCACAGAGTCTGTATCAAAATACAAGACTCGACGATCCAACTGTTCCAGGACACCATAGAGTTTGAGACGGGCGTGGGCTGTCGTGAAGGCGGCAATAACAACGTTTGTCTTTCCACTGGCTTCAACAAACTCGTCGACGTTCTCGAAGTGGACCTCAATCAGTTCGTCGTTGATGAAGTTGGCGTCTGTCACGGTGATTTTGTCGCTCGACAACAAGTCAAAGTATTCAGCCGGATCCGAAACTATCTTGACCTGGGTCATGTTGGGACGCTGTGCAAATTTACCTATAGTAATATAAAAAGAAAAACATTAACCTCTGTGTAAACAACTGCATTACGTCTCCCCAGGCCCTCCACTCACCCCTCCATTCACATTTAATATGTGTTTTGTTCGACTTACCCCAAAAAGAATTCAACATCAGCTTTGCCAGCGCCCTCAGACCAGGATTCTTGACAATCTGATTCGGATCCAACCGAATACCCTCGTTAGCAGCGTAATCCGCGATATATTGCGCCTTCTTCTCGTCGGTGTCGCAGTCCGCAGGGAAACCACTCGCCTAAAGAAGAATGAGAATATTAAGTCATAATTGATACTAAAAAATGTGAAAAAACAATACTAATATTTTACCTCTTGCTTAATCTTGAGGAACGTGTCGACGTAGTCCTTGAACAGACCGTCGGTGTGCTCCGGAAAATGCCACACTTCGTCGATCTTCACCACCTGGTAGCCTTTCTCCAACGCTTTTTGGAGTTCGAGAGTGACCCAGGTTCCATGGACAACTCGGTCGATGTCGGAATGGCGACATGGTTCTTGTTGAAGGGTATCAGCACAGGTGCGACATAACGGGAACATGAGTTTTCCTTGGGTGCGGTAAGGAAGGACAGGATGGTAAAGACTACGAGGAGGAAGGACAGAGCATTTCACTAAACCAAAGTATTCACTGACCGGTTTGAAATTTTCGGTGATGATTTCGGGATGGCCAATGGGATATTCACCGTACTTGTTGCACCACGGGTACAAACTGCAAAAATCCACGTAGTGGACTTTCTCGTTGGGCTGGGCTTCGTAGAAGAGACGAGTCGCGTTCGTTCTCCCACCGAAGAAACCTTCTCTTGGCTGTAGGGGCTCGGAGATCTCGAAGTCGTCGAAGAACCTTTTCATATCAGGGTCTGCAGCGAGCTGACGGTCGATGTCGCAAGTCCATATCTCAACGACGTTGTACCCATTGTCCGTTAAGAACTGAACTTTTTCCAGGGTTCTTTGATGAAGTTCATGCATGGTTAACTCGTTGACAGGATTGATGGTATCCCTGGCATAACATTTGGTACAACCATGCCACAGACAGCCTTGCACCTCCCACACTGTGTTCGTCTCGGTGTTGTACCCGTCTACGAGGTATTTTCCGATGCGTTGTTCTCCATGATTGCGAGCGTGTCGAATGGCGATATTGTCACGCTGGGCGATATAAGCCAACATCTTCAGTGCAATCACCGACTGCTTATTCTCAGGTGTATAACCACAGGGTGGAATAACGGCGATAGTGTTTTCCTGTAGGAACGTTTTGCGAAAAACAAGATTGCAAGCGGAGGCGATAGTGAGGCAAGAGGCGAAGGGGTCAACATCAGTCACTTCCCGAAACAACTCACGGAATTCAAGGCAACAGCGACGAAGGATGTTAACATCCGACTGGCAGTAGCTCAGAATTTCGGCTTGAAAGTCGAAGACATACTCTTGATTCTGAAGCTCGTTGTACCACACGTAAAACTTCTCTCGATCACCGGGACTCATACCATCAGGATCGTAGAATTTGGCTTCAGGAAGGGGTCCAACATAGTCTTGGTTCTCGGCGCGGTTAAAAAAATGTGGAAAGTAGCCTTTCTGGAGTTCGGTTATACCAAACGTTTTTGGAAAGTCTGCCAAACGCATTGGAATAAAACATAACGAGTCTATAAACTTGATATTCCTTTCTGGCACGGAGAGAGACAAGATTTTGGCACCGCGGGTAATCACTTCAGGGACGATACCGTTCTTGTACAGGTACTGAAGGATAAAGTACCCATCATACGCCTGAAAATTGTGCGCGATGAACGTAGTGTTGGCGTTCTCCTTGAAGAGCCATTCGCAGAATTCCTCCTTGGTGTTTGGACCAGAAAACACGATCTCATCACCGCTTTCGTTCTGGACCACGCAGAGATTGGGAATGTGTTGTCCGTCGTCTTGTGTACATTCGAAGTCAAAGAACATCAGGTTCTGTTCTCGTTCGCCGCTGCCGTTGTTGTCATCCACAGCAACATCGTCGTCGACGAAATCGTTGCGTTGGCTTTCTTGGGCACGTTGCTGGTTCCTCTCAACTATGGGCTGAATATAGCACTGGTGGTTGTCAGGTTTCACGTATTTTTGGCAAACGGAGCAGCGCACTAGACCACAATGATGATCATGCATGCTGGCTCTTGTCACGACGCGTTGGCACTTTTTACATTTTGTCAGGGAAGAACAGAGAGGTTTTTGTTGTCCAACTGCAGCTTTGTGGCGGGCAAAGCAGTCGTCGCTCTTGAAAAACCGATTGCATTCTCGACAGTATTTCCACTTGATAACAGGGCAGTTTTGGGTATGGCACAGCTTGCATAAATCGCCACATGGATGGTCTGTAATCTTGTCGTAGCCTTTCTTACATCTATGGCAGTACTGCTTACGAGCGAGGAAGGCAGGCATACTGGTAATCACGTCGTAGTGGTTGTCGTGGTTGTAGAGGTATAAACATTTCTCGGCCTCTGGACCCGAATAAATTAAAGCGTTCAAATGTTCCTTAGATACGACGTTTAACTGGTAACCAGGGAGGACAGCCTGGAACTTCTTGACCTCGGGGATCCCACAGGGACCCAGGGGGACACCAGCGGTCTCGTGGAGTTCATGAGCTAATTGAACTTGAAGAGGTCTCTCCGGTCTGCGAATATAATTATATCGTGGGTCGTTGTCCAATTTTGCCTTGGCAACCACGATCGCACGAGCACAACACAGTTCGTCTTTGTTTTTAATCTGAATGAAACACTGTTTCTTGTTCAGATAGTTCTGTAGATTAACTACGTCGCGCCGTTTTCGTGCACCACCGTGAGGCATTTCGACGTGGACCACGTTAACGTTGACCGATTCGTCCAAAGTAAACTGAGTGTTCGACTGTACCACGCGTTCCACAACAGCCAGGAATTTCTCAGGGGTCAAACGATCTCGTTGAAGGAAAGGCAGGGAAATGGGACGGTCGAGTTGATGGGAGTTCATGATCAAACGGACTTGATCGTGAGGAGACATATCGGTGGTTAACCGATCAAATAAGTGCTGAAAAGCACTGTTCAATACTGACATAATATCAGATACCCCATGTATATGTAAAGGTTTAAACTGTACAGTATAGTCAGTACCTGTGGTTCGGAACTTCCTGACGTTGACCTGCTTTATCGATTTGACGGTGAAGTAATCTTCGGGCTTCAGGCGTTTTGAGGAAGACTCGGTGTCATTGCCACGCTTTCTCTTGCTCCCTTCTCCCACTTGGTCTTCCAACTGTTCATGGATATCGGGTTGTTCCTCGCCATAGCACAGAAACTCATCGTTGGCCCAATCCTCGTTGAACAAACGACGTTCTTCATCAGACCAGTTAGCCATAAGGTCAGGAACTACATCTGCTGGTGTTTCGATCTCCCGTTGAAGTTCGTCGGCCATAGCGTTGGTCCAGAACACAACCCTCTGTTGAAGGACAACCCGCTTCTGCTCTTCCGTAAGAATGAATGACTCCTCCAAAAACTCCAAAGCACTCTCCGTCTCACAACTCTTAATCAGGTCAACAATATCAATCTAGAAACATGAGAGAATTTCGTAAATATACAGCAGAGTTTTATTCAATGACCAAACGTTTCATAAATGTTCATTAGATCAGCTTACCGTTTGAGACATCTTGATCACAACAGAATAAATCCAAAAAACACTTCCTAAAACACGCTCCAAAAGACTTTTGATTTTACTCGTACGAGAACAGATTTCGAATGAGACGACGCGACGCTGTACATTCTCTATGGTAACACCAACGCTAATGACTTTCTCGCCTAGACTTGCCCACACAGTAATACCTCTTCATACCCCTTATTATCCCACACAACTCATGACATCCCCATAAAATGAATTAAATATTCTACCTTATATGCAAATCTGGGTATGTTTAGGTCATTAGTAACTTTAACGAGTTTCCCCTTTTGTGTTCGCAGATAAATATCAGCCTTAGGATTTCTTTGTCTAAACTCTGACGTCGCCCAGATTCGCCCAGACTCGTTCTTTTGTCTACATTACTAATGAGTTTTTAATGAGGTTTTACACATGGCAATATGCAAATATCAGTCTTAGCAACACTTGCAATATGCTTGACAATGTTAATAAAATAGTCGAATCAGCCGTTTAAACCAAGAGAGTTTTATTTCATATGTTGTCAAGTCATTACATCTCAAATCGTCGATCGTTCTTCTTACAGCTTCTCGAATTGATTCTTCATCCAAGGATTCGTTTACTCTATACACCAGGGTTAGATATGCGATAATTCGACCGAAATTGTTAAGGTTCATCTCTTCATAAACGTGTTGAAGACATATTCTGGGTATTTGTTCACTGATGCTGTCGAATAGTACTCTATGTTCTTCTAGTAAATGTTTAAGGTAATACGACAAAGTGTCTCTGTCGATATCAATGTTATTTTTCTTTAACTCATCGTAAATAATATCCATCTTGTCAAACGTTTACCGTACCGATTGTTGAGGTAAAGTGTATATACACAACACCGTACTTTAGTACTTATAACAGAATCAACTCTAGCATTTGCCTGAGCGGCTCATAGGGAGTCAAATGTTAGGATTAGAGTGTCCCAAAGGAGCCTGAGATTGAATAAATAATAAGTTGAATATATGAGGTAGTGAATACCAGGGGGGTTAAGTAACAGCTAGGGCTAGGGGGGAAAGTTAGGGTTACTATGTCCCAAAGGAACATGAGAAATAATGACGTAACGAGATTAGGGTTAGAACGTCACAAAGGAGAATGAATAAATAATAAGTTGAATATTTAATGAGGCGGCATCCCTTTGGGGTCTGGAGTGGGGGGTATCACTACTGATATTGAAACCGTGGAAATGACCAGATCAGCTACCATTTCTAAATAGATGTATATAACCTTTGACATGGCATTCGTTGAAGCGAGATAATAATTTTAACTTCAAACAGCCGAAGAACGGTCTTCTCACCATGCATATCTATTTCTGCTATATAACCATAACGTATTGTACATTTTTTACTATAGACCCTCAAGACTCCGAACTAACCAGGGAAGTGCACTCCGTTATGGAAAACCAGTGAATTTAATCTACGTTCTTATGTACTACTTTCTAATCTGACTTTTTCTGTTATAAAATACTTGAAAAAAAGGAATGCCGTTGGGTGTGTTTGTATACTAATTTAATGCAAGAAGTATTAGGTTAGTTACCGAACCCGAGGTAACTACGTCAGTTATGTACCCAGGCCCGAAGGGCCGAGGTAAATAACTTACGTAGTTCAGGATCACAGAGGTTTCTAGCCTAGTTTCTAGGCCTTCCTCGGTTGACACGTTTTGGAAGTGATCGGAACGGACCCGCTGGGGAAGGCCTACAATCATTGACAAAATTAGTTGAAACGACTCAAGTGAATCATGCCATGCATGTAAATTGCTAAGCCTCTTTTTTGCATAAATTGCTATCCCCCCGTCCCCCCTTTTCAATGTTGTTACTCTGAACATTTAAATGTAATGGCAGGTGACTGAGTGCAAATTGCACACGTTTTGAGTTCCACAACATTGAAGTGGGGGGAAGGGGGGGACATGAGTTTAGCTTTGTTTCAAGAATTTTGTCAATGATTGTAGCAACATTCGTAAACACTTTCACTTTACAGCTCAGTTGTTTATTGAGGAAGAATTGTGATGTTATGACGTCCTAAGTGTTTCCCGACACTTACTATTTCCATCTGCATGAAGTAATACAAGCCTACTCACCTCTGATCGAAGGTTCATTGTCCTAGCTTCTTATCACTAGCTTTCCTTCTGCAACCGACAAAAGTTGAAAGTTAAACAGTTAAATTTTCATTTCGAGCTCCAATTGGAATATATTCCATAATTTCCTTCTTTCGATCGCCAAGATCTTTGGTAAAATCTTCGCAGACATCCTGTATGCTTTTTACTGTCGCTACGCTAGATCCCAGGAACACTCGAAGGGCCAGCGTCTCCCCGGCCAAGCTCCTGGCGGAAACGAAAGGCCTAGAAATTAGGCAAAGAGGTTTCCTAAGAAAACTGAGATAGACAACCTCTGTGATAAAGAACTCAAGTAACGTTCCTCAAAACAGTTGCAAATTTCCTATTGAATTTTCCTAAACTTGGTGTTAAAATTCCCTAATGTTCTGAACAATGCAATTCCAAATTTGCAAAATTAAGATAGTCAATCAAAACTCCAATCAAGTTAGTAGGAGCACTTGACGTAATCAATGGTCATGAATGTGATAAAGGATTTATCATCGCGACAGAAGTGTGCAATGAAGTTTGCAAAGGTAATCAATAAGAACTTCTACCAAGTTGATGTCTTCAATATAGGAACATTTGACTGTTTATCTGTAAACTTTGAGGGTTCTCCACTACTGTCGCATAGATTCGAGTAGTACGTTCCGTGATATTGGCAAAGGACATGTACGACTCGACCAATTGGCACAAGTCCACAGGGAGTTCTAACATATATTTTTGTTTAAACTATACTGTTTAAAACAAAAATATGTGTATGGATGTATATATATATATATATACATCCATACACACATACATATTATATATAAATTACCGTATAGAGCGTTTTCACTCACGTGATCGGTGGCCCATTGGGGTGGTGAAACAATACGAAATATTTGAATAAGAAAGAGCTAATTCCCATACCGTACACCAATATGGCCGCCATTTCATTGTTTTGGTACACCAATATGGCCGCCGTGACGTAAGATGAAAACGCTCTATAGTTTAGTAGTGTTGCTCTCGTTGCTCCAAAAACAGTTCAAGATAATTTGATTTTCTCAATTTCTCGTACCCAACCCTAGCCTGCCATCTTGAATCCTTGATTTGGCCTGTTTTTGGAGCAAGAAGAGCAACGACACTACTAAACTATACGGTAATTTATATATAATATGTTTGTGTATGGACGTATATACTGTTTAAAACCAAAATACATGTTGAACTCAGTCCCTGTGCAAATCGAAGGAAACGACATATTACGGTTAATACAACTGAACTTGGTATTAAGTAACGAATTTCACGATTGGTACGACTCGCATCTATTCGACAGTATTGCACATGTATGAAGGGTTAAACTCGCTGGACTACAGCACTCGTCGTATTTTCTTCAATTAGTCTCAATTAGGTCGAGAATTAGGTCGTGTACCAACGGTCGGTCTACCGGAGGCGCTCTTTTCAACAGTTCCTTTATTTTGTGCGTGACTCTTATACTCGACGAACACTAAATTTTTGTAGGATTTTACAAAACGTATTTGTGTGATTTTATTTTGGAAATTGCGCAGAATAGCTACGACGGTGAAACACGACACTATATGATATGTGATTACTTTGCCAAAGGTGACGCAGAGCTAAAGACATTTGTCACTTGTTGAATGTTGACGTCAAAAGTAACTACAACAAGTGGGTCTGCAATAACAAACACGAGTATATATATATATTCTCAAATACATTCGAATTTACAGGTCACTCTTCAGCGCGACTTTTTCTGTTTGAGTGTTCGATTTCTCTTTCTTTTCTATTTAGTTTAGAGCTTTATGAAATTGCTGGTGACAATATCCCATTGTTGTGTTAATAATAATAATAATAATAATCTTTATTTCATGAGGGTTTTAAACCTAGTAAGCCTTAGCTTATATGATTGGACTTTTATCCCCTAACCCTAACCCGTTTACATGAATCCGGATTGAACTCATTCCACTTCTGATCAAATCCCTTTATCTGTTTACATGAATCCGGATTGAGATTAGCTCATTCCAGATTGAGTGAATCCGGTTCTCATTCCGGATTGAAATCTAGCTCTTTCCGGATTGAAATTTCGTTCCAGAATCATGTAAAGGCGGTGCGAGTTTCATTCCGGAATGAAAAACGTGACAGAGAGGACTAGAACAAACAATGCATGCGTGTTTTCAAATATTTACGGATTTCAGATTTCAGGCGGATTTCAATCCAGAAACCCAATTCCCATGTAAACACGTATTGACTTCGCTTTTCAATCCAGATTGAAAAGTCAAAGCCGTAAGGCGTTGTCCCAAGTACTGGTCACTGCCTGCGCAAAATTAAATCATAAAATTGATTCCTAATCTTAGCCTAAAGAATCCGTAATGGTAAAAATTTACATATATGCGCCCCCTCTCGCTTCTTCTAAAATAGTTTTATTGCACTAGAGCCGAAACGACATCTTCAACATTTGTGATTACATGACATCTACGAATTAAAAACGAAAATGTTTTCCGTAACAAGTAGTCAATAGTCAGCAATTTTAATAGTATTCTTATACTGAAACAAAAAGTTTGAAGAGGAGCAGAATTAAGACTAAATTTATACATAACAAGACGCCTACTGCAAAATCACAGTGCTATATATAGTAGGTGCTATATATTGTGTCTACATATTTGCGAAACCTAGCCTCGTCTACCTGCGGTAGCCCGAGTAACAAAAATTCAAGATTTATTCAAACAACATAAATACCAGATTTGGTATATAAGATACATATAACATATAAACTAAACTACGTGCTCAACTACTGTATAAACTTTCAAAACTTGTTAAAACATTAAAACAGTATTTAGCTACCAAAGTCATAATTGTTTTGTCTTGCATAGCAATGACATACATGAAAAGGTCTTGGTAGCTAAATTTAGAAAACGAGTTATTTATTTTACAGAAACTTTCCATAAAATTAACTCTAAGATCGGCGAACTTTGTGTTTCTGCATGACATTAAAAGGTGTTGTTCGTTCCCAATCTCATTTAACAAGACGAGGTCTCCGCAGAGGGAGTGGGTCGAGGAAGATCAGTGTGGATCACTATTAAACTAACAATGTGCAAGAACACCTTGATGAAAAGGCAAAGCTGCTCAATTTTTTGTCCAACTCCAAAAGCAAAAGGAGCAAAGAACTTACAACATGCCTCAAGGCCTCACTCCAACTCACCGGAAGTATGAATAGTAGCGGAAGTAAAAATGCAAATTCATGATACTCCGGGAAAAATAAAAGAAGGGAAAAAAACAAACCGAGCCGAAACCTTAGACTCGGCCTACCACAGATAGCCTGGGTAAAAAGGAGAAAAAACCGAGCCGAAACCTATAGACTCGGGCTACCACAGTAGCCTGAGTATTAATATTTTAAACTAATTCATCATGCACTATCACCTAAATCGTCTTCCCGGGTATTTCCGATCGCCTACGCTGGTATACTTCGGCATGATAGAAATTTCTGGGCGTGGGTGGACCCATCCCATAATCCTTAAGCGTCATTCGTCATCTGTTTAAGCCGACCTTCGCAGCAGGAATCTTAGTTTAGATAGCGCACGTAACCGAAGAAAACCGCTTTTCTCCGCAACAGGAAAATTGGAATATGGCGTCATTGATTCATTGTCTATCGATCGTTCTCATGGTAGTCTATTGTATTGCAGGTAATATTTTAAAACTTCTTGATACTGTATTTATGTTTAACGACTGTAGTATCAGAGGGAACGAGAATGCGCGTATTTTAGCTTGATGAGAGAATTGTGTCGTTAAGCACGGTCACTGCCAGTGATCACAGCGCGCTCAGGTGTCTTGTTGGATTTAGTAATTCCCGATCTCGGACGAAAATCGTTTGCCTCTGAAAACAAATGTCAAGACATTGTTATCGCTGAACTGCTTTCGGCTACGAAGCTTGACTCTTGAGCAGAATAAATAATAAAATCTCTTAAATCTTTGCAGTTGTGAACGCCTGCAATTTTTTTAGGTAACACGATACAACTTATTTTATACACAATATTAAGAAGCTGTTGAGTGTCCTCTGTAGGCGTATTTCATCGTACAGCTCTTGGAAAATCAAAGAAAAGCCTATTTGGAAAACTTTTCGACGGTAAACATCTTTTGGCTTCTGACGTTTTGACTTTATCTGTACTGCCACAAGAATGCTTGAAATTCGTCGCAAACTTTTAAAGATCATATCGCTATTCTTGTTGTCGAATAAACTATAAATATAAAGTGTTGCTATCCCACAGGGGATTTGTTGGGGGGGGGGGGGGGGGGAGGGGGGGAGATAAGCTCTAATATTTAACATCTTTGTTTTCCGACTGTTATCGATCCATTCACCGACCAGTTGTAGTTTTCCTCTTTGCAAACTCCCTGTTTTACTTTTACCTGGTTTAACCACGGTTGGTTTTACTGAGTTCTTCACTAAAGCTGGCCGTGGTGCTACTTATTACTGACAGATCAAGGTGACAAAATGTGGAAAATTAACCCAAGATGGTTAACAGCTGTCATCGCCTAAATTTTTTGGGATGGATAATATTCTAAAGTTTTCATAGTCTGTCGAAGACATTGCGTCTATAGAGTCTAGACAATCGTCTTTCTTGTGTCGTTTCACTCGCCGCCTGGTAAAACAAAGATAAGAGACTGTAAACAAATACAACTTTTTGGTTATTGTTTCCGTAACTCGGATTCAAAGGAGGTCGATCGATTCCACGTTGTGTTTGAGAAATTGAGGGTTATTATCTAACGCTTTCGTACATGACAGTGAAAGCTTCGACCAGTTCTGTATATAGCCTCAAAGAAAGGTTTCATTCAGTTTGTGTTTTTCAAACGGTGGGAAAAATCGAAATGGGCGATACTTGAAACCACTTGAATGATTTGCTGATGACACATAGCCAAAGGCTGTACTTGAACACGCAGTTGGCATTACTTCAAAGTTTTAAGGAACAATGTTGATGTTAATAATCTGCAGGAGAGGAAATGTTCAATTATTTCGTAATCAAGTTTTATAACATTCCCATTTGGAGTAAACATATAACATATTTATCTCTGAACATTGGTCAATATTTTCGTAACTGCTGGCATATATAGGAAACACGTAACCAAAGAACCCAAATAATGTAGGAGCGGGAACGCTTCACAACTGATACCAAACGTTACAAACGTAATCACGTCTTCCTGCAAGCAAGTTTCTGCAAGAGGTACCCAGTTGACAAATAAAATCGTCTGGCGTTAGCCAGAGTAAAATATATTATAAGCAAAGACAAAAAATGTCCGAGTTAACATATAGTTATTTTTCACATATGCCACAATTCCTTGCGCGCTTGCGCATTACGCGAATTTAAAGAAAGCCCTGGAGGAGAGAGAATCATTTCAAAACTCAATAATAAGTCACAAGAGGAAAGCCAGACAGCCATACCTGTGGCCAGACAAATTATTGAATGAAAAACATCATCCATTCATTCACATGAATTCACAACTTTTGGGCATTCACTAATGAGTATAATTAGCATGCCATATTGCCATATGGTGTTGGAATTTTATATTAGGATGGAACTTCCTCGTCTAATCTAGGCCTTCAACGGAGCACATTTTACCTGACTGTGATAAATTGTATGATAAATTGGAAAAAGACCAACTTCCGACAAATATTTCCGATAGAAATTTCTGGCGAGGTGGCCGTCCCCCTTCGCATTCTACTTTCTCTTTTCAAGGTGGCAGTTTAATATATTTTAATATATTACTCCTTCTTTAAGGCCGGTTTTCCCATTCCACAGCGAATTTTGTCACGCTAAGCTATTTTCTTCGCCGATACGCATGCGCATTTACTAATTACGTCATATCTTCACCTTGGCCGCTGGAATTGCTCGCCAAAGCGAACAAAAAGTGAACAAGAGAGAGGCTGAAGCGATTAAACGAATAAACGAGTTCGAATGAATCCAACTTTTCCGCTGTTAAAGAAAGGCGCAAGCCAATCAGATTTCACATAATCCTCAGAACGGATCAAGTGATCAACGGATGGTGTGGACAATAGCCTGCGCCGCAGACGTCTAGGGATTTAGACGTATATGAGAGAGGCTTTATAATCTCAAGTGAAAACCTTGAGAGGAATCCCACTCCCCCATGACGCTTCCAGGGGGGGGGGGCGGTCAACTCATCAAGAAAACGACGTTGTGCAGCAAGCACGCCGAGTCGAAATTGAAACTGAATGTTTATAACATATGATAAAAAACTGTTTATAGAAAAAGTGAGAAGATACTGGTGTCGCTTTTGACGTCTTCTGAGCAATGGTAAAGGTAAAAATACTTGTTTCCCATCTATCAAACTGACATGATGTTATTTCTCCTTTCTTTTTCTCCTTTTTTTGGAGTTAAAATTAGTATTTTCGTAGGGTCAGGGTTAGTTTTGTGTTTAGGATTAGGTTTTTGGTGGGGGGAGGAGAAGTTTTTCGAATTTTTTTGATGATATTTTTTGGTAAAATGGCGTAATGTCAGTTTCACGGTTGGAAACAAGTGCCGACCCTCTCAAGTTGATTGCTGCCATGTTTCTTTAAAATTTTGAGAGTTGGCGTTGTTGCCGTTCACGTGAATTTTACTCAGTGATTTTACTCGCTCGAAAAAAGTCATCTCGTGGCAAAATTCGCTTCGCATGCAAAAAGTATCTAGTGGAAAACCGGCTTAACACAAGCTTTATGTACGTCCGCTAGTATAATACGTGTTTCACATGAGGCAGTTCCCTGGCCCAAGCTGATGAGTAAATTAATATTATTAGGGACTCATTATTGTCATCCGACTCAAAAACAGGTCCGCAGCTCTGCTCTCACCAAGTTGTGAATTAATATGGCATTATACCACAAAGATAATACCACAAAACAACATTTGAATCGTCTTTACCTCTACTATTCAAAATTTAAGTTGATGAGTCTTGTCAGACCACCCATTTTGCAAATTATGCTAATTTATGCTATAATTATTATAATCTATAACAAATTAGACAATAAATTATTTTACCAACAAATTTGGGTTAATAAAATGGAAAGCAACATTTCACAAATTCAAATTGAAATCAAGGCAATACAATACAATAAAACGCAAATATATTATTGCTATTTTGCTGTGGCACACCCCACCCCCTCCCCCCATGGTGCGCCACAGAGCATGGTCTTCACTTATTTTGGGAACTTACAAATTAAAACAGAATTATACCACAACATAAGAGCTATTCAGATTTTAGGTGGTTTGGCTAAGGGGCTGTTTATATGGAGGCGAGCCAGCCCGCTTACCGTATGAACGAATTTCATCCCGCCTACCGGGATGATTTTACAACAACGACAATAGCGGTGACTGTTTACATGGGAAATTTTCATCCCGCTTACCGAGATCTCGTCTCTTTCAAGTGAGATCTCGCTAACCGGCATAGCCCGCTTGGTCATATAAACGCAGAGGAATTTTTAACAGGAAAGTAACTACACAGTGAGATCTCGCTTACCGGGCTATCCCGCTTACCGGGCTGGCTCGCCTCTCATATAAACACCCCCTAAATCTTTGTTTCTGTCAGCCAAAAAAAAGACTCATAAGTTCACACAACACTGCACGTGTCACGTGTGCCATTTGTCATCAGTCAACTTTTATGAAATACGACTACCTCATTTTTATTCTGTCATATAATTATAATGGGAAAATACTTAAACTTGGTCTGGTATTAAAGTACTAATTCTGTCTCTTTAGTGCATTCATTTGCATATTCTAGCCGTCTAGCGACATTTTTGCCGCGGCCTCGCAGATTTCCGCCATCTTGAAGTTATCAACTTTGGGACGGCAATACTTCATGTAATAGGCATGATAAGGCATCATTGTAAAGGGTCAAATTGGCTAAATATTTCAAAAGTTATATCGGATTTTGGAATGAGACAATATGGTCTCATATCTAAAGGGACAGACGACAATGAGTTAAGATCTACGACGTCAACCTCAGCGACGAAAACAAAGAAGACGAACAATGTTTAGTCACATGAGTAACCTCGACACCGTCCTCGTTCTTTATACAACGCCACCTACATGTAGAGGATTTCCACGTCTTCAGGACGACGTGATCATCGGCCAAAGGATGAGAAATGTGCTTGAGATTGACTTCAATACGGATACTACAATCGTTTTAGCAATACTGGGGCGTTTGGGAAACTAGCCTCAAATATTATATATAATAGTCAGTTAACCGTGACATCTTTAAATTGTAAGATTTATCTTGCGTTTTATCTGCGGTTAAAAAGCAGCATGAATTTTACAATTTAAAGAAGTCACAGTTAAACTGACGACTTCTAAAACGCCCCAGTACTGCTAAAATTGCATGCCGTTGACGTCGTCCTGAAGACGTGAAATGCTCGAAGTGGCGTTGTATAAAGAGTGAGGACGGTGTTGAGTTTAGTATTACGGGGACTAATAAAAATTATTCATTCTCTTTGTTTTGCAAAAAAAAATTTCTTTTTTAAAGACGTCGTCGTTGGGGTTGATATCGTAGATCTTTATAAAGTCCCTAAAATATGTCTATGAGGCACGACGCCACTGCTGCCAAATCACAAACCAAATATATTAGAAAATAGAAACATATTTTTTATGCAAGTATAATGAAAAAAGAAACATGTTTTGTTTCTTGAATGTTCGTACTAGTACCCTATAGCTACTGTACAGCTATGTATAGCCCTGTTTACAAGGCCAAACTTTAAGCGGGATTTGAGCCACGTCTGACTTTAAGCGGGCTTAAAATGTCCGTGTAAACAGATCGGCGTAAATTAATCGCATTAGTTTGCACCACCTCAAGGAGGTGGATTAAACTGAGCACAATCAGTTAATCGCGCTTAACTTGACCGTGTAAACGCAACGGGATTGAAAAACGCTTGCTATTAATACGATAAAATGCATTTTTTTGTCCTGCTGTACTAGAAGCTTCCATCTCGCTATTCTCTGTTTCTTTGTTTCTTTAATTTATTTATTTCTTTTAGCTATTACGTTTTCTCGTGTACCGATGTCTTCCGTTGTTCTTTGACGCACGCTACCCATACGAAGCTTCCAAAACCAATAATATAGCTCGTCCGCCATGTTGAATAATGGTGTACGTGTTTTAGTAAGGGATTATTAAATGACCGTGTAAACGCACCAAGGTGGCGCATTTTAAGCATAAGCGTGCTTAAATTTTGGCCGTGTAAACAGGGCTTATGACTATGAGTCTATGACTATATAGTATATAACCTGTCTAATTTTTGCAGGTGCGTCAAATAACGTCGTGTTAGGTGGGAAAAAGTATTCATTTGTAACATACGGCCATTCAACTGAAATCGATTGCTTGCTGACAGACGCAGATTTCAACGTTACTTTGTATTTGAAACGGTTGATGACTCCAAAAAAGCTTGATGTTGATAATGTTAAAGTTAGACTGAACAAAGGTGTCTTCACAATTACCAGAACTGACAATATGGATGGTGGTGAATATACGTGCAAAGCAGTTAATGGGACAGGGCATGAAAGAATAACAAATGTTATCAATGTGATTCCAGTTATTCGCCAGAACAGTAAGTTTTCGTACGTTATTAGTGTTTTCAGCTTGATTAATGTTTCACACGAAATCTTTCCATTGGGCATTAAGAACGTGTGCGCCGATTACTCTAAATATAATGTGCAAGTTCAGTATCTATCACATACATTGGACTAACACCAGAAGATACTATACTTACTAATTACAATTAAGAATGAAGTGCTCGAGCCTCGTAGGCAAAGACACTCCTGATTTGTTCCAAAATCTTAACATAAGCCTTCAGTTAAATTACATCAATAGTTTATTACTCATTTCTGTTGAAGGGTTCCCTAGATTTCCCCAGATGTGAACTTCACATCTGGGGAAATCTAGGGAACCCTTCAACAGAAATGAGTAATAAACTATTGATGTAATTTAACTGAAAGCTTAGATAAAATCTCTTGGCATTTACCTGAATAAAATAATAAAGACCAATTACGACAGGAAAGAGTTATAGAGACAGATTACTCACACATATTTTGTTCATGTCGTAATAATAAAGTTCAAAAATTACTATATTATTTATCTCAATATAATTGATAAGATTTTCTACTTGGCAATGTTTTCCATTTTTCTTCCTCTCCAGATAAAATTAAAGTCGAAGTAAGACCACACAGTGTGTTGTTACAATATGAAGATAGTATTAACATCAGTTGCAGTGCTTTGGGAAAAAGGAAATTGAAATGGTATAAGGTGGGAGCTGATTCGAACAATGTTACTCCAGTGCACAGCAAAATGCTGATCGATGATGATCACTATGACACAGATGGGGGATCACGTCATTATCATAGCAGACTTATCTTATCTATTAAAGAGGCAACTAAAGCGGACGGTGGACAATACAAGTGCGTTGCGAAGTCAGCTGAAAGCAAGATAGAAGAGTGGATGACAGTCAGTGTTAGAGGTAATTAAGTGTAATTGTTAAAGAAGATAACGTTTACTCTAACGTTTATTTGTGATTTGACTTGCGTCATACAGTATATGAATAAGATAAGATGCATAATTAAGGCAAAAAGGAACCACATTTCTATGTTACCAGTTTAGTCAGATTGAGACAAAACAGCATCATTGCAATACAATACAATACAATACAATACAATACAATACAATACGATACGATACGATACGATACGATACGATACGATACGATACGATACGATACGATACGATACGGTACGGTACGGTACGGTACGATACGATACGATACGATACGATACAATACGATACAATACGATACAATACGATACAATACGATACGATACGATACGATACAATACGATACAATACGATACAATACGATACAAGACGATACAACACGATACAACACGATACGATACAATACGATACAATACGATACAATACGATACAATACGATACGATACAATACGATACAATACGATACAATACGATACGACACGATACGATACAATACGATACAATACGATACAATACGATACAAGACGATACAACACGATACAACACGATACGATACAATACGATACAATACAATACGATACAATACGATACGATACAATACGATACAATACGATACAATACGATACAATACGATACAATACGATACAATACGATACAATACGATACAATACGATACAATGTACAATGTACAATGTACAATGTACAATGTACAATGTACAATGTACAATGTGCAATGTGCAATGTGCAATGTGCAATGTGCAACGTGCAACGTGCAACGTGCAACGTGCAACGTGCAACGTGCAACCTGCAACATGCAACCTGCAACCTATACAATACAATACAATACAATACAATACAATACAATACAATACAATACAATACAATACAATACAATACAATACAATACAATACAATACAATACAATACAATACAATACAATACAATACAATACAATACATTAATAAAATACAATACAATACAATACAATACAATACAATACAATACAATACAATACAATATACTAGGCAATACAATATATAATGCAATGCAATGTAATACAATGCAATGTGATACAGTACAATATACAATACAATATACAATACAATACAATATACAATATACAATACAATACAATATACAATACAATACAATACAATACAATACAATACAATACAATACAATACAATACAATACAATACAATACAATACAATACAATACAATACAATACAATACAATACAATACAATACAATATACTAGGCAATACAATATACAATGCAATGCAATGTAATACAATGCAATGTAATACAATACAATATACAATACAATATACAATACAATACAATATACAATATACAATATACAATATACAATATACAATACAATACAATACAATGCAATGCAATGCAATGCAATGCAATGCAATGCAATGCAATGCAATGCAATGCAATGCAATGCGATGCGATGCGATGCAATGCAATGCAATGCAAGGCAAGGCAAGGCAAGGCAAGGCAAGGCAATGCAATGCAAGGCAAGGCAAGGCAAGGCAAGGCAATGCAATGCAATGCAATGCAATGCTTGGCTATATAATAAAACAGTTATATCATTCCTCTCGTTGTACACGAACTAATAGTCATAGGCTATGAGCTCATATACAACTCGAGCCCATGCATGGTATAATTGTTAAATATATATGTTGGTCAATTGAAAACAACGATAATACACTAGAAACAACGAATATAGGACAATATTTCGTATAGTTGTTGTATTTGATGATACGGAACATATTTATACTAAGTTGGTGTTTTGGATCTTTGGTACAGATACAGTACGTCGAGTACGACGATTTATATAATTGCCAAATATTTGGATATAGAGCTATGCACGTCCAGTCCTTTTGTTTTCCAAATTATTGCATTAAGATTGTCAATATAATTCGCAAAAGATACCAGTTTCTTACCAGTTCGGCAAAAGCAATAGCCCTATACTGAACCAAGTTCGTGACATACAGCCCAAGTACGTGACATACAGCATAAGGTTTTCTACCGCAATTAACCGCGTACCGGAAAAAAACCCAGTGACTTGCACATTAACCATCTGAAGTTGGGGGTTAAAAAGATCAACTGTATGGTACTGTAGGAATAAAAGTCTTGCTTATTTACAGCATGCAAGATGCCTTGTACCGCGCGTGCCTACTCAACAAAGTTTTCAATAAGTTAGCCAATCAGCAAACACAGTTACACTTGATTATATACTTAGTATCTATGTTTCAAAATCTGCAAATATGCAATGTTTTAACTGTTATTAAGTATTTTCAGTGAACTATGAGTTCTGATTGACTTTAAACTTTTAATTAAAACTTTGATAGGTGGCAAGTGGCCACCGTAAAGTGCGTTTCATTGTAATGTATTTATCATGACAAACATTGTTTACTTAGATGTCATTTGCAGGAGCGTCGTGGCCGGGGGGCAGGGGCCCATGACCCCCCTAATGTTGGAAAGTGTCGGAAATATAGAAACGTTGTGGTTTGTCAGAATTTTGGACATGGTGATTGGTGAACAAAAGACGCAAAAGAAAACAATGATGCGGATGTTTTACTTATGCTTGTTTTTTGCAGTTAAATATTATTTTGACAAATACAACCATAATTCATTGGAAAACAGTAAGACTTGCAATGCCTATAGCAGCGTTTTATATTCTGCATGCGAATTCTTTTGTTTGGTAGTTTATTCGTGCAGAGTCAATAGGCACGTACAACACCGCTCTGTAGAACAAGGTCTGATATCTATGCAAGGCGTAAACTCTCGCCTCGGAAAAATTTTGTTGTTTGTCGGAAAAATTGTGCTCTTGGCCACCCCTAAAATCTCAGAGCCACGACGCCCCTGGGAGGGGAGGGGAGCACGGTTGGCGTGTGCTGTTAGGGCGCTGCCTCTCACCAATAGTTAAGCCCGATTGGACGGGGTTAGTACTTGGATGGGTGACCGTCTGGGAATAACCCTGTTCTCGAGCATGGGACTCGTGTGAGTAGAGTTTAGTTGGTCTCTCCTGCGCTTCGAGGGTTTTTCGCCGGGTTCTCCGGTTTTCCTCCCTCCGCAAAACCAACACCTAGGTCTTAGCTGTAATTTGTGAGCCGATATGTGTCGTATGGCGGCTGCTTGAGCGCCTTTAATATGCCTTCGACTCGGCTGTGTCAAAAATTATTGTAAGGCGCATTTGAAATCCTTAAAGTTGAATTTGCGCGGTATAAATACATGTTATTATTATTATTATTATTATTATTATTATTATTATTATTATTATTATTATTATTATTATTTGAGCTAATTTAAAGTCACAAGAATTATGATTTACTGTACTGTACAACTGTCATTTTTTCTGTTACCGTTAATTTTTATTAAAAAGCGAATTAAATTCTCTGTTTAGGTTTGAGTAAATAAGTATGTAATTTTAAAAAGAAACTCATTCAATACTTTTTTATTATAGAGCCGAAAAAGCCAAGTGTCCGTGATTTTCCACCAGTTGTCATTGCAAGTGAGGGAATATCTATCACTTTGAAGTGTAAAACTAAAGGAAGTCCAAGACCGAAAATAACTTGGTACAAGGATGACAACGTACTGGGAATTTGTGAAGGCGGAAACTCGCGAAAGTGTGTATCCTTCACGAAAATGCCTAGCGAATTTCGCAAAAACTCGTTGACATTACACAAACTGTCACACAAGATAAACAACGGAAACTATTCTTGCGAAGTGGAGAATTTTATGGGAAAATATAGTGCGTTTACGCAAATTACAATATTTAGTAAGTATTTATAAAATAATCACATACCTAGTTGCAGTAATTAGCATTATAGTGGTATATTTTAATAGAAGTAATATAGTATATATTATAATATAGTAATTAACAGTAGTATATTATAACAGTAGTAATATAGTATATATTATAATATAGTAATTAACATTAAAAATTGTCAACTTGGACAGTTTCCACTGAGAAACTGTCCAAGTTGACATTTTTTAATGTTAAAAAAACCTTCTGAAGATTTTTTAGCTGCTAGCGTTACACGTGCTGGTCTCCAGAAATTTATAAACATGCGATGATAGCATACTACCATTCGTCTGATTAAGTTTGGAGATATATAGGAGTCTTTTCAAATTAAGCACCGTTGCCAATATTTTTGCGTTTTGCGTATGTATGAAGTTGAAGTTGAAAACATTTGTGGCAAATACCGTTGCAAAATCTTTACGTATGCGCGAAATTGCACTGAGGAATTAAACAGAGGTATGGAATACCACGGTGGTAACAACAGCAACAACAACAACAACAACAACAACAACAACAACAACAACAACAACAACAACAACAACAACAACAACAACAACAACAACAACAACAACAACAACAACAACAACAACAACAACAACAACAACAACAACAACAACAACAACAACAACAACAACAACAACAACAACAACAACAACAACAACAACAACGAGAGAAATGTCTATACAGGATATAATAACTATTGTGGGGTGAATTCACTTGTGAATGTTCAGGAAAAGGACTATAGTTATCCATTCTATACTCAAGAATGAAAAAAGGGGGGAATCATTTACAGCGGCACAATTGGGCTAGGTTTGCTCTTGACCTCAAGATTTGATACATTGTGGTATATAGTTGGGTTATTTTTTATGGTCACCAAATAAGAGAGAATATCACCCTGTGATATCACTAGTATATATTCTAAAGGTGTAAGCTTTTGCTTAAAGATTTAATTATGCCAAAACAAACATTTATTTATCTTTTTTTTCCAGGCAAACCAGTTCTGTCAAAACGTTCTGATACGAACTTTCATAAAGTCGCACCAGTGGTATACACAAATGACCGATCAACTGTACTAGTATGCAATATAGTCAGTGGTAAGCCAAAACCCGAGTTAACCTGGGAGTTTCAGGCGTCCACCTGTCTCAAGAAATCGTTTGCATGCAAGCCACGTGGAGACTGGAAAAAGTTTGCCAGCTGGTCAAAGGACAACAGTAAATTTGTGGTGGCACCTCCCCTGGGCCCCGGATTTTATCGATGCGTTGCGACGAACATGGTTGGAGAGGATAATCAAATGTTCGCGGTCAGGAAAATGTCTAGTTGAGTGAATAGTGGATTTGAAAAAATGAAATATCAGGCTTTCACTATATAGATTTTGTCATTTTGAAAAGAAGTGAAATGTAAGGCTTTTACTTCAGATTTCTTGTTGCAAAGCTTGCTTACATGTACAATTCACAATACGTTCTATACGTAATAGTATATGGCTATATTGCAAGTATATATATATTTTATAAAAAAAACAGCAGGGATCTTTTTCTTGGTTGTAAATTAAGTTAATCAGAAAGCTTAAATTAAATTAAAAGCTTAAATAGATTATCTTAGGTCACAAATTATGGTGGCCAGAGAAAGTTAGAAATGAACGGCGTTCTTAATTAAGTAAGGTATACAAGCTCTCTCCTCCGCAGAGGCTTCTTGAGCTTTTTTGAGCTCTTCAATATACAGTATAGAGCATAAGAGTATAAATGCGGTAGAGTGTAATGGGCAATAAGGAAAACCGCTGAAATTCGGAATGCGGGAGAGGAGAGGGGGAAGCCTCTGCCAGATTTGTGGCCAAATATGGCGCCAATCTGCTCGGGATACAAGAGAGCAACACGGCGACGTTATTTATAAATCTGAATAATTCATGTCCACATATAGATATTTTCTAATTTCTTGTATCCTGGCGGAGCGGAAAAACTTGTTGTCCTATTTGTTGTAGTCAAAACCGGGCTACTTACTCTCGTAATGGGCTTCACCAGCATATTTATAGAAGAATGCGTAAAACGCTAGATTAAGAATTCAACGATATGACAGTGAAATAGGGAGTTGGTGCATTGCGTGGATTTGCTGCTTCAGAAACTTGGCAAAATCTCCTGACTCTTTCTGAACTGAGAAACAAATCGCATGTTCGAAATATGTTCAAGATATGGACTTCAGAACCTTCAGAACAGTTCATATCAACAGCAACTGCCTCCTAGGCTCTTCTATCGCATCAAAACAACGTTAAAATACAAAAATTAAGACGTCAGCCAGACGCTCTTGGTCGCATGTCTCCTTACATGAAAAATCAGAACGAGAAACAAAAGGATTGCCGAGATATAAGACGAATCGCAAGAAATCGCCAAGTTCGTCAAGATATCTGGCTCCGCTCCCCTCGCCTGCGTTCCGAATTTCAGCGGTTTTCCTTATTGCCCATTGCGCAATATTAAACCCCTATATACTGAAGAGCTCAAAAAAGCTCAAGAAGCCTCAGCAGAGGAGAGAGGTATACAAGGGTGTAATGGTATTCATGTAATATTTGAACAACGAGAGCGAGTGTTTTACCGGGATATCCAAACACGAGAAAACAATGTATGAAAACACGAGGCCGAAGGCCGAGTGTTTTTTGTTAATTGTTTTCGAGTGTTTGGACACGAGCTCGAGTTGTTTAAATAGCTTCTCAAATGAACACGGGTATAGTTTGCATAGGTAATTAGGATATCAGTCAGTTGAGGAAGATCACTAGTGATCGTCCTCAAGTATCCTAATTCTCTATGCCAATGAAATGTATTGTAGTGTTTTGGTTTCACCTTGTTATCCAAACGCAACCCCGTGACCAGATGCGTCTTTATTATTGGATAATTTGCTCATGAATTATTAATGAATTTGAGATGCAACTTCTTTCTGTATATATTTTTATTAATAAAATGATATAGACTATCCTGTATTCTTGCATGCATTTAGATTAAAAAGGTATAATTTGAGCAACCAATGTTATGCATTAATAGAGTTGAATGCGTGCCTTTCGCCGCTAAATTAAGCCCATAGCTTCATATGAGTAGATTTGCTGGTTCTCTGTTTTTTGCCGGGTTCTTCTAACCTTCGCATTTCGCAAAATGAATGCTATAGTTTCCCCAGTTAATTTCACGAACTGTATAGTTTCATCAAGGGGTGAGCTGAGGGACATCGGATTATCAGTATCTAAATACTGTGTAAATACTGTCATGTATTATTACCCTCAATAAAGTCTTTTACTTTACCATGCATATTGCGATATATTGCAAGACAGACATTTTACATTGCAACAAGTATGTCACTCGTAATATGTTCATTTTCTCTGTTGTTTACGGCCCATACTGCCAGAACATTTTCTAAAAGTAAAACTCGTATTGAACAACTTTTAGGAACAAAATGAGATTATTATAAGTAATACCATGACATGAGGGAAATTAGTGATTAAATGTCCTCGAAAGGCGACATTTGTGGAAGAAATCCTCCCGAGGCTTGAAGGGACAATTTCCCTCATGTCATGGTATTAGTTTGTTTATATCATGATTACTTTGTTGTGTAAAAGAGTACTGTTTGGTCATGAATGCTAATGAGGGGAAAATTAGAAATTTCCCATGTTCGGGGGAAATTCGAGATTAAATTACCTGGTGAGAACAAAAGAAACCGAGTAATCATGGTTTTTACTGTGGACATGCACTGAAGAAATTATCAACACGTCCCGCATATACTGATAATAATCGCACAATAAAAATATAAGTGTTTTGGTACACATCTATCGTATCACAATTATTAAAGAAATATATCTAATGGTTTTCCGTGTTTGGATACTAGCTGTGATCCAAACACGCGGGATTTTGCGAGATTTGGGAAAAGCGTAACAAAAACACGCGTCTAAAAATCTCGCCTTGTCGCATCTTCTTACGAACGCGCCATCAGTCCTAATTTATTTATCATTTCCGAACTTGCCAGTACCGCAATACTTATAGATTGTTTGATTTGACTTTATTTTACTAAATACGTGTATTGGATAATCAGGGCAAGTGTGTATTTATAGTATAAATGTTATTTATAAACCATAATCATACGAGTCGTGTATGAGCTTATAGCCACTGAGTTGGCTATTACGAGAGCGAATGGTCTAATTTATTTATTATATTTAGCGAAATTATTTATACAAATAGGTACGCAATGCGTGCATACATGTGACTACCGCTAGGAATATAAATTTGGTTGTTCAGGCTGTGAAATACAGAAAGAGATAAAATGGAAAATAAGGAGGACTGCATGAGCAAGGCATAAAAATGTTCGAAAAGCACTCAGACAAACAAAGAAATTGATAGCTATTTTACTTGATTTTTTATTGCTAATTTCAACATGGCACATACTATACATACATCTTTACGTAATAGATCAAAAACGAGTTTGAGTGTTCATCAGGGGTTCCAAACACGAGAAACTAAATGAAAACCGAGGGCGTAAGCCCGAGATTTTTATCAGTTGTTTTCGAGTGTTTGGCGTCTACTGATGAAACACAATCGATAAACGAGTGTTTGATTGTGCTTCTCAAACGAGTATTTGCATTGCGATTTGCGGCGTTTTCTTCATTGATCCAGTTCAGTAGGAAATTTCCTACAGGTTTTCATTGGGAATCAAAACTCATGCATGTGATGAGGTATAAGGAAGCTTATTTTCTTCCCTTATACTCGTACATTTTTGTACCCCAGAAATTCGCGCGCTCATATTGGCAGTCCCATCATATGATTGTAATCTAACAAGATGTAAGTCCAAACTGAGTTCTGTCAAAATTTCTTTGAGTGTTTTGAACAAGGTTTTTGAATCCAATTTGGATATATCAGTGAACAAAAGAAACCTTTCACGAATGTTAAAAGTCTCATCAACATATCGGAGGCAAAATGAAAGTTGATCGGTGTGAGAAACATCGATTGTTTGTCCCAGAGTGCATTGCATGATATTGCATGTGTGAATGCACTCTGAGGTGAAAACAAGACAGTGTAGGCCTCTCGATTTTTCTCAATTTGGATAAGTTTGGACGTGTGGAATTGACATAATGTACAATACGAAATGAAACATAGTTTCCTATGGGTTCCTATGACTCTTCCAGATGCCATCTGTGGTATTGGTTTGTGCTCGTTGAATAATCGTTAATAAAAGGAACAAAAGTTCTCGTCGAGACTAAACAGTGTTATTTCTTCTCGCCGTGATAGTCATACTAGTAGACTCTGCAACAAACAGTTTACCAACGGAACAAGGTGGTCAAGGCACTTCAGGGCAGTTAAATATAAGAGACTTCCTAAGGTTAGGCAGATATAATGAATGGTATGTTAAAGGAGCAAACCAAATAAAGTTTGGCGAAATCAATGGTCAATGGAAGAGCAGTGTGAAAGTGAAAAGATCGTCAGGTAGGGTAGCTTATTACAATAATTCTTCTACTACCTTCAACCTAATTCTCCTTTCGGGCGATGTCGAGACAAATCCAGGATGGCATGAAGAAGATAGCGAAGCCAAAGGTGACTACCTACAAGATTTTGTCAGCTCAATGCACAGAGGTAGGCTAATCATATTCTAAACGTCGCACACATTAACATCAGAAGCTTGAGAAACAAGGTAGACGAGGTAAAGATATTGTTAAATGTTTATCGGTTTGATGTATTGGGAATTTCGGAGACTCATTTAGATAAAAATATCAGAAACAGTCAATTAGAAGTGGAAAACTATAAGATTGTATCGAAAAACCGGTCAACAAGGTGGAGGTTGCCTAATTTACATATCAAATCAGCTACGCGCACTTGAAGTCTCTGGAGAATGAACAAATCGAAGGAATATGGCTTAAAATCATAACAAACAAAATTTCATTTGTACTGGGATCGGTTTATCGATCGCCTTCGGATTCCAATTTCTTTGATCATTTCACATTAACCCTGGAAAAGGCTTGGCTTAAGTATAAAAACATCATGATTGTAGGTGATTTGACTGCGATTGTGCAAACAACCAATCCACCTTATAGGAGCCAAGCTACAAGTCCTTTTATCTCAGTTCGATCTCAACGTCCTAAATACTGAACCTACAAGAGTTGCTAGTTCAACATCCACCCTTATTGATTTAATAATTTCAAGCAAAGAGATACATGTTATAAAAACCGGGAATTTAGAACTGGGAATATCTGACCATATGCTTATCAATGGGTCCATAAAAACTCACAAGGAGCGTCATCCCCCCAAGGTTATAAAGGCACGAAGCTTTAAGAATTTTAACTCTAATAACTTTCAACAAGATATTTTGGCTGCTCCATGGTCAGTTTGTTCGGTTTTTGATGATCCTGATGACAGCTACTGGGCATGGAGTAAATTATTTGATGATATATGCAATGAACATGCTCCTTATAAAGAAGCAAAAATCAAGAGCGTTTCTCTACCTTGGATAAATCCCCAAATAAAGCATAAAATGAATAAGAGATATAAATACTTTTTGAAAGCGAAGAGCTCGAACGATGAAACATTATGGTTGAAGTATAAGAAGTTAAGAAATGAAGTGACTAGAGAAATTCGTGTTGCAAAATGCAGTTATTATACTGGGTTGTTTGATAAAGTTAAGAGTACAAGAGAATACTGGAAGTTAATAAAAAATGCCACAAATGAAAGAAGGACAAATAAGATTGTAGGCATTAAAAGGATGGACGGTTCTTTGGTGATAAATAACAGTGAGATGGCTGATATCTTAAACAATCACTTTGCCACTGTTGGGGAGAACCTTGCAAATTGTCTACAAAATTCGCTGATAAATAGTAATCAAGCAGCTAAAATTCAATCAGTCACGCCAACGGTAATGAATATTGATTTGTCTCTTCAAAAAGTAAGTAATGCGATGTCGAAGTTAAAACCAAATAAGGCAATTGGTCCTGATAAAATATCACCGAAATTATTGAAATATGCAAACAACACGATAGTACCAACATTGACATACATATTCCAGAGTAGCGCTGCAGCATGTGAAGTGCCACGTAAGTGGAAGACGGCTAATGTATCTGCACTATACAAGAAGGATGATGTAACTGAGAAAGATAATTATAGGCCAATTTCCTTACTTTGTGTACCTGGAAAAATAATGGAATCCTGTGTAGTGTCAACAACTACAGACCATTTGGAATATCACAATCTCCGTAACCATCGTCAATGGGCGTATAAAAGAGGACATTCAACGGAACTTCTTCTAATCAAGATGACAGAAGATTGGAGAATTGCACTTGATAAAAAGTTAGTTGTTGGGGTGGTATTTGTCGACTTTAAAAAGGCTTTCGATTCTGTTCCCCACCATGTTCTTACTAAATTACAAAGTGTAGGAATAGCGGGAGATTTGTGGTTATGGATAAAAGACTATCTACGAAATAGATATATCGTGACAAATGTAAACGGTAGCAGTTCTAGTACAAAAGAAGTAAAGTTTGGAGTTCCTCAGGGATCGGTCTTAGGCCCAATTTTATTCTCGATATTTTGTGACGATCTTCCAAATATCATACAAGCTGAAATTGGGGTTATCCACGTGTATGCAGATGATACAACTTTATATGCTGTAGGTCCAACTCCAGACATTGTTGCCGGTTACCTAAACAACATTTTAGAGAAACTCACGGTCTGGTGTCAGCAGAACCAATTTACTCCACACCCAGGTAAAACGGAATATATGTTGCTGGGATGTACAACGTTCATTGGTCCTCTGAAAGATATATACGGTTTGGGAAAAACTCTGGAAAAGATGGAGCACGATGCGCACGGAAGGCAAAGGTTCTGTTTTGCGAGAAAAATGTTTGCATTAAGGAGGCATGCAGCATAACACTTCACGATTTTGTTTGACTATTGCTTTTCCCGGGCACACATTTGTTGAGCATATATATATATATATATATATATATATATATATATATATATATATATATATATCCTTAACATTAACCCTAACCCAAAACGTGCCTAAATTTAACCCAAACTATTATGTGGACCTTACATGAACTGGTTATATGCGCTCTGAAAAACCCCGCGTCCCGTCATTCCGTAATTCCGCGTCTTCTTAATATGCCATCTAAATGAAAAGCGTGCTGGTTAGCCTCGTAGAACGGAAACGGAGGAAGTTTGCACGCCAGCTACCTGCTGGTCTAATAAGATGTTTGCAAAGCAATAACGTCCGATCAGTGTACAGTACAATGTATACCAAAGAAGCAAAGACACCTACATCATTAGAAAGCTATGTTTTCATTTAAAAGTATTTATAACATTCGAAGCATTCGGCGTCTTGCCTGTGTAAATATGACAATGTAACTACCCGGTATTTGCTTGCTAACTTTAGTTTTCGTAAACATGCATGCTTGCTGTTTTTTCGTCCCGCTTCTTTGCATATTCGTCCCAATTTTGTTCCTGGGGGGGTGAGGGGGCAGGGGGGGGGGGGGGGGAGAAAGACGAGACCTTCGGCTACGCCCCTGAAGATACGGCTATGCGAACTTTTTTGTTGATTACCTGACAAAAGAACTACGGATCTTGCGGATCGGAAGCAATTCACAAGCGAGTGCAGTTATTAAAAAGGTGACGATGGTGTAAGAAACGACGGAATACCGAGTCAAAATGGAAATGCCTTCCCACTTCCGCTTTTGTAGTTGGTTGTGTACTACTTTATTTCTGTAGCTGCTACTGAAGTGCGAGGAAAGTCTAGCGATAAAAGTCGCAAATTCTTGATGTATTATCGATTTTGGACAAACATCCATTGTATTATGATTAAATTTAAAATTATAATATTTATGTACAGTTTTCAACACTAATAATATAGAGGGCAAAATTTCTCGAATATGATTGGCTAATGAAGAGGGCATTTTTTTTGTAATTCAGGGCAAAATTACTTGCACTTGATTGGTTCCTTGATCAGCAGTACTTGCATGTGATTGGTCGCTTGGTTACTTAGTAACAGTGAACCTCAGAGGACTGACAATGTTTTCAACAAATCTGCAAGGTCTTTCGGTCTGAAAATGCTTTTTTGTTTACTTTGAACTACTTTGAACTATTGAAGGAGTGTAAACTATGAGTGAAAATGAATACAGTAGAAAATTTACGAACTTTTGCCTGTGTCTACAAAAAGAAAGCTACATGCACAGCGATAGAGCGAGGGAAATTTGGAATGTTGCCGAGCGTCGACCGTGATAAGGTACATTGTACTCCGACATTTTCTGGACATAACATAGCTCTTGAATAATTTTGCCCGCTATATTATTAACACATAATCGCATGAGTTCTCGTAAAATTAAAGTTTAATTTCACTCGTGTTTTCAAAATCTTACAAATTACCCTCGTCGCTTTGCGACTCGGGCAATTTTGTAGAATTTTGAAAACACTCGTGAAATTAAACCTTAATTTTCCTCGGCCCCATGCGATTACCTATACAAAATTGTCTCAGGCTTCGGTAGCGGCTACAGAAATACAGTAATACGCAACGAACTACAGAAGAAGAAGTGAGAAGGTATTTCCATTTTGACTGTAAATTAATTTGGAATATTCTTCAAAGTGCTTTGAGAATAAACGTCTGTATTAAACAATTCCGACGTCAAGTCGTCAACACGAAATAAAACAAATAACTGTCAACTCGTGAGTGATGCGAGCAAATATTTAGCCAATGAAGATTGCATGTTGTTCGTGAATATTGCATGTGCGTGCAAGAGAACAGCCGGTTTGACTGTAATAACTGCACTCGCTTGTAAATTGCATCCGAATTTCCGAAAGAGCCCGAATTTCTGAACGCTTTAGGTAAGTGTAAATGTTCCTCTGCATCGATATTTATGTAACATCTTTGACGTTGATTCATTTAATTTCAACGACGGAATAGTGGGGGATAGGTTGTATTCACTGTATTCTGTAGCCGCTACGGAAGCGCGAGGAAAGTCTAGCGATAAAAGTCGAAAATTCTTGATCTATATTAGTCTGTTGGTATCGATTTCTGATAGAGTGATAAACATCCATTGTATCATGATTAAATCCCGTTTAAAGCTTTAAAATTATGCTATTTGTGTACAGTTTTCAAAACAAAATTGTCCCAGGCTTCGGTAGCGGCTACAGATGCAACGAACTACTTGGAATATTCTTCAAAGCGGTTCAGTCCTAGTACCAGATGCCCCCTCCCCCGGGGGGTGGGGGCATCCGGTACTAGGACAATAGATGCCCCCCTTGTGAAACCTTTAAAACCAAGTTCGAAATGTATTGAAACTTGTTTCGAAACTATCAATAAAACTTTTAGATGGTTAAATGATTTCGCAAGCGTTCGATAGACGTTGAAATGTCTCCCAAAGGGCCATTGAAATGTTAAAATAGTGCCGAACTAGTGCCTTTCTCAAAGTATGCCAGACCCGAAAACTGAGGTCTATTCACAACCTTCGAAACATCAGCTCAACGATGTCACAATAGAAAAGCCCGAAACTTGAACATCTATTTAATAAATTGGAAATTCGGCATGACCATGAGCACTGACCAAATTGAACTGAGTTGCGGTGCCCTGAAAGTTATCTGCGCACGCAACTGACTTTCAGACCGCTTTATATTCTGCCTTTGATTTTGCCGGTTTGTTCGTTTAGGAATCAATAGCAAGCGACATTACTGACGCGACATTTTTAACGCGATGTTTTGAACGCCACAGGGCATTGGAATTTGCCGAATTTCCAATTTATTAAATAATAGATATTCAAATTTCGTTTTTTATTGATTTTAACATCGTTGAGCTGATGTTTCGAAGCGTTGAAATAGACCTCGGCTTTCGGGTCTGGCATACTCTGAAAAAGGCACTATTTCGGCACGGGTTTTTTTCTGAAGAACTATTTCAAAAACAGAAAAACAACCAATAATCATTGCAGACCGCGATTGGCGCTTCTATCGAACGCTTGCGAAATCATTTAACTAAGTCTATCTAAGAGTTTCACTGTTAGCTTCGAAACAAGTTTCAATACATTTCGAACTTGGTTTAAGAAGTGTTTTCAAAGGATTTCACAAGGGGGGGGGGCGCATCTGGTTCTGAGGGGGGCATAGTATTCTAGTATCAGATGCCCTGGGGGCATTCTGAAAGGGGGCATCTGGTCTTGTTACACCTGCGTCAACACGAAATAACTGTCAACATGTGAGTGATGATTGCTATAAATGGGTTTGTCTCAACCCCCACGTGACCCTGACGTCTTCTTCCTTACTGCCATTGGTCAGTTCACCGTGGTCAGTTATAGCGTTTGAGGGGACAATGTTCCCTCAAACACTAATTGACCAATCACAATAAGGCAGAGGTCAGGGTCACGTGGGGGGTGAGGCTCGAGCAAATAGCCAATGAATATTGCAATGTTGCGGGCAAGAGAACAGCCGGTTTGACTGTTGAACTGCACTCGCTTCAGTGTAAATTGCTTCCGATCCTCAAGAAGCCCGCCGAATTTCTGAACGCTTTAGGTAAGTGTAAATGTTCCTCTGCATCGATATTTATGTAAAGCTAACCTTATTTGATCATCTTGGACGTTTATTCATTTTATTTCAACGACGGAGTAGCACGGTTTACTCGCTGAAGTTATTGCCCGTTGGCCGTAGTTCTTCGTCAGGTAATCAACAAAAAAGCTCGCATGCATTGTTATCTTGCAGTTTCTTGTAGATATTGTATTAAAACTTGGAATATTTTTGAGGGCGGTTTGAGAATTAAACACGAAGTAACTGCCAACTTGTGAGTGATGGTTGCAAATTGCTTCGGGTAAGTAGCATGTTGTTAATGTTGCGCGTAAGAGCTAGAACAGCCGGGTTGACTATAAATTTACGCACATTTTGTGTGCAAACTGCATATAAACTAAAGTGTGCTGTTTCGGCCAGAAAAATTGTGGGTATATAGTAGCTACATGCACACTTGTTTTTAGAGTGTTGCTTTGCACTTACAATGCCTTCGTGACTTGCCTTTATAAAATAACATTTATACTACGCAAGCTCTGATTGGTCAAAAACCGTGCAGGGTCAGAGTATCCAAACAAGGAAATCGAAAGCACTTTTGTCGTATTTTATATAAAAGCAAAAAAGGTTGAAATAAACAACGTAACTCGCGATCGTAGAAAAAAACACCGGTGATCTAGCCGATCTGTGCTTATGAAAACACAGCAAAAAGGTGTGATCAGTTCACGTTTTAAAAGCGACTTAACGAAAGAACATTGTGTGTAAATACCTCTTGTATTCTTGTCTGATAAACTCACTTGGTAAAGAAAACAAATATCTGTATAGAGCAAAATGTCCACGAGCTCTTAACATAAATCCAAACTGAATATTCCCGATGAAAAAGCTGCACTTTTCTTTTTCGGAGTTGCGATCGCTTTTACGGCTAAAGATGTTTTAAAACATGCATGACCCAGACGCTGAGATGGCTGACTACGGTAGTTGAAAATACTTTTCACTGTTTTTCGATATTCAAAGTTGATCTTTTACCTGTTTTTTTTTCTTCGATTAATTCGGCAAAACAAAGCCAAAAAATGTTTCGCCTTGTCAACTTCTCCATTTCGCCTGCAGTTCGGTTATATCATCAAAGTGTTAGAAGTGAAAATGTGATTGCTTGTTGAGTCACAAAAGTGTTAATAAAAGAAATGTGATTGGTAGTTGATGAATTTCGAGAGAATTTGTATTTTCATCATGTTTTCTCGACTAAATATGCCATAATAAAAGTAGCGTGCTGCGTAGGCAGTGTAGAAACAACAATCGAAATATAGTAAGGTTAGATATACTGCCGAAACAGAGAACGTAGGAGTCTAACGCGTTTCGAGCGAAGGCCCTTCGTCAGAGAGAAACGTGTTCTCATTTCTCTCTGACGAAGGGCCTTCGCTAGAAACGTTAGACTCCTACGTTCTCTGTTTCGGCAGTATATCTAACCTTACTATATTTAAGTATACCGTATTTTTAAAGTCAGTCATTTTATAAAAGAAATACCAAATGATTTTCCGTGCAGGATACTCTGATGCAAACACTTGGGAAGTTGTTCGACTTTCGAAAAGCTAAAAACACTCGCCTTCCCGCGTGCCTTCCCACGTGTTTGGATCAGAGTATCCTGCACGGAAAATCATTTGGTTTTCTTTAACACTGAGTTGGGTTTATTAATGGTTAATGAGTTTGAAGTTTTTATAAAAAAATAATTAGTATATGTTTTTAATATTCAGGTTTGCTAACTTGTAGTTCAAATACGAGACGGAGGACTTTAACAGGATTTCAAAGTCCGAGTGCTTTTTGAAAAGGCGAGCCTTTTTAATGCACGAGAGTATTTGAACTGAATTCTCAAACTCAAAACTCCGAAGATACCTCTGAAACGTAATATAATTTGCCTTATTTCAAAGTACTAGTAATTTTCCTCCGATTTCAAAGCACTAGTACTTTCGGTTCCCTCCGATTTCAAAGCACTAGTACTTTCCCTCCGATTTCAAAGCACTGATTAAACATTAATTTCTTTTGTTTTTACAAAGTCTTACACAAAATCAAAACGCGGTATAAATATTTATTTTCGTGATATATTCAGGCTTTCTGCATGTGTTTGCAAAAGTTTATGCTAAAGGGAAAAATACTTTAAAATAAAAATACAATTAACATTATTAAAATGTTCTTGTTTTAATATATAAAACTTCATCCTATCCTTTATCAATGCTAACATGTACATTTTATGTGTAAAACAAATTGAAATCACGTTATCAATTAAACTTTAATCGGCACTTTTAGTTTGTATTTTGATCATTGAGTAGTTTTCCGTTCTGACTTTACCTGTTTAATCGTGCTCTCGTGCGTTAAATATACGTGAAACAATGGTTTTCGGATGTGATATCGGATATTTCAACGAATTCACGTTCTTGAGATTTAAAGAATGTTGCGTGACGGTTTCGTAAATGTTTTAAAGAGGATAATATTTCTATGTCACGTATTTTCGGTGAAAAGCGTTCAAAACCCTGGAACTTTTTGGCCGTATCGCCCAAAACCTCTTTATTTTAGCATTATTGCATGTAGCTTGTAAAATCAACTAACTTTTTAAAAGCATTTGTGGGTTGGGAAACATCAAATTACAAAAAATCATAATTGATAATTATATATGCAGGAATAGTTATTAGAAGCTCTATTATGTTTCAACTTGAAGTGATGGTTATGTTGAAAGGCAAAGGAGTTCCTTATATGGAAGTAAATTCTATAAACACGTGACGACGAAGCACCACAACACGTGACGATAAAGGACTCGATCGTTGCTATTGGATAACTGCTTCATTATACAGAAAATACAGTACCGTGAAGTTGCTCAAATTTCCATGAACTTGAACAAAACCATTATACGTTCTATTAACTATGATGCAGTTAGGTCAGCTACAAAAATGTTGAATCCGCCATATTTACAGTAATGAATGCAAAATTTGCTCGTGTTTAAACAATGAAATTTTCTTTTTGGCATATACCACTCAAAATCTCTTTACTTTAGCATTATTATATACAGTCAATAAACTTTTTAAGTACATGTGTTGGTACGTTGAGAAAGATCAAATGGTCAAAAGATATAAAAATTCTATAATTATGAATGTAGATACATGATCAGTAGAATATGCAGGGGCGTCGGAAACAGGGGGGGGGGGGGGGCTTGACCCACTTTTAGCGTCGCTCCGACGCCCCCAAATATGTAGATATCAGTTTAGAGCGCATGTTAACGTAACATGGAAAAAATTATCCTCTTAAATATTCTTGATTTTCTTTGCAATTTGTGCAAAGTCATATAATTTTGTATTACTAAAATCTAACAACAGATTATTGAATAAATGAATGACGTTTATAGTATGTCAGCTGCACTTCTGCATTTAACCCACTCAGCCTGATGTCGTTTCTTATTTGCCTGTAACTACATTTATATCAATAGATCAGCTAGACGATTACTAAACATGCACCATATCAAGATTTAGTGTGATTTAGCAAGAGTTTTTTTTAAAGTTAATTTAGAATTCACAGAGAGAGTATAACTTTTTTACCATATGTATAGGGGCTGTTCATATGAGGCGGGCTAGCCCGGTTATCGGGCTGATTTTAAGTCACGAAAATCTTTGCAAAAAAGAATTAGAATAGCCTGTGTGTTATACTTACAGGAAAACGAAGGCAATTCTGCTTTGTTATATCATTCTGCCTTTCTCAAATAGTCGTAATACGATTTTCGTGAATAATGATCAGCCTGTTCATCATTATCATTTTTAACGCGATGTTTTGAACGCCACAGAGCATTGGAATTTGCCGAATTTCCAATTTATTAAAAAGATATTCAAGTTTCGTTTTTTATTGATTTTAACATCGTTGAGCTGATGTTTCGAAGCGTTGAAATAGACCTCGGCTTTCGGGTCTGGCATACTCTGAAAAAGGCACTATTTCGGCACGGGTTTTTTTCTGAAGAACTATTTCAAAAACAGAAAAACAACCAATAATCATTGCAGACGGCGATTGGCGCTTTGGGAGACATTTCAACATCTATCGAAAGCTTGCGAAATCATTTAACTAAGTCTATCTAAGAGTTTTACTGTTAGCTTCGAAACAAGTTTCAGTACATTTCGAACTTGGTTTAAGAAATGTTTTCAAATGATTTCACAAGGAGGGGGGGTGGGGATCTGGTTCTGAGGGGGGCATAGTATCCTAGTATCTGAAAGGGGGCATCTGGTCCTGTTACACCTGCGTCAACACGAAATAACTGTCAACATGTGAGTGATGATTGCTATAAATGGGTTTGTCTCAACCCCCACGTGACCCTGACGTTCTCTTCCTTACTGCCATTTGTCAGTTCACCGTCGTCAGTTATAGCGTTTGAGGGGAAAATGTTCCCTCAAACGCTAATTGACCAATCACAATAAGGCAGAGGTCAGGGTCACGTGGGGGATGAGACTCGAGCAAATAGCCAATGAATATTGCAATGTTGCGCGCAAGAGAACAGCTGGTTTGACTGTTGAACTGCACTCGCTTCAGTGTAAATTGCTTCCGATCCTCAAGAAGCCCGCCGAATTTCTGAACGCTTTAGGTAAGTGTAAATGTTCCTCTGCATCGATATTCATGTAAAGCTAACCTTATTTGATCATCTTGGATGTTGATTCATTTTATTTCAACGACAGAATAGCACGGTTTACTCGCTGAAGTTACTGCCCGTAGACCGCGTAGTTCTTCGTCAGGTAATCAACAAAAAAGCTCGCATCGCTATCTTGCAGTTTCTTGTAGATATTGTATTAAAACTTAGAATATTTTTGAGGGCGGTTTGAGAATTAAACACGAAGTAACTGTCAACTTGTGAGTGATGATTGCAAGTTGCTTCGGGTATGTAGCATGTTGTTAATGTTGCGCGTAAGAGCTAGAACAGCCGGGTTGACTATAAATTTACGCACATTTTGTGTGCAAACTGCATATAAACTAAAGTGTGCTGTTTCGGCCAGAAAAATTGTGGGTATATAGTAGCTACATGCACACTTGTTTTTAGAGTGTTGCTTTGCACTTACAATGCCTTCATGACTTGCCTTTATAAAATAACATTTATACTACGCATGCAAGCTCTGATTGGTCAAAAACCGTGCAGGGTCAGAGTATCCAAACAAGGAAATCGAAAGCACTTTTGTCGTATTTTATATAAAAGCAAAAAAGGTTGAAATAAACAACGTAACTCGCGATCGTAGAAAAAAACACCGGTGATTACGGCCGATTTGTGCTTATGAAAACACAGCAAAAAGGTGTGATCAGTTGACGTTTTAAAAGCGACTTAACGAAAGAAAATTGTGTATAAATACCTCTTGTATTCTTGTCTGATAAACTCACTTGGCAAAGAAAACAACTATCTATATAGGGCAAAATGTCCACGAGCTCTTAACATAAATCCAAACTGAATATTCCCGATGAAAACGCTGCACTTTTCTTTTTCGGAGTTGCGATCGCTTTTACAGCCAAAGATGTTTTAAAACATGCATGACCCAGACGCTGAGATGGCTGACTACGGTAGTTGAAAATACTTTTCGCTGTTTTTTCGATATTCAAAGTTGATCTTTTACCTATTTTTTTTCTTGGTTTAATTCGGCAAAACAAAGCCAAAAAATGTTTGGGCTTGTCAACTTCTTCATTTCGCCTGCAGTTCGGTTATATCATCAAAGTGTTAGAAGTGAAAATGTGATTGCTTGTTGAGTCACAAAAGTGTTAATAAAAGAAATGTGATTGGTAGTTGATGAATTTCGAGAGAATTTGTATTTTCATCATGTTTTCTCGACTAAATATGCCGTAATAAAAGTAGCGTGCTGCGTAGGCAGTGTAGAAACAACCATCGAAATATAGTAAGGTTAGATATACTGCCGAAACAGAGAACGTAGGAGTCTAACGTTTCGAGCGAAGGCCCTTCGTCAGAGAGAAACGTGTTCCCATTTCTCTCTGACGAAGGGCCTTCGCTATAGAAACGTTAGACTCCTACTGTACGTTCTCTGTTTCGGCAGTATATCTAACTTACTATATTTAAATATACCGTATTTTTAAAGTCAGTTATTTTATAAAAGAAATACCAAATGATTTTCCGTGCAGGATACTCTGATGCAAACACTTGGGAAGTTGTTCGACTTTCGAAAAGCTAAAAACACTCGTCTTCCCGCGTGCAGCCTTCCCATGTTTTTGGTCAGAGTCGCTGCACGGAAAATCATTTGGTTTTCTTTAATAATTACCTTGCTTTACCTAATACCTAATTACCTTTACACGCGGCCAGGACCGTGTGGAATTAAACAAATCATTTTGTGCCTATCCCAATTCGTGATTGTAATGTTTATATTTAACACTGAGTTGGGTTTAATGGTTATTGAGTTTGAAGTTTTTATAAAAAAAAAATTAGTATATGTTTTTAATATTCAGGTTTGCTAACTTGTAAGTAATAGTTCAAATACGAGACGGAGGACTTTAACAGAATTTCAAAGTCCGAGTGCTTTTTGAAAAGGCGAGCCTTTTTAATGCACGAGAGTATTTGAACTGACTTCTCAAACTCAAAACTCCGAAGATACCCCTGAAACGTAATATAATTTGCTTTATTTCAAAGTACTAGTAATTTTCCTCGCAAAAAAGAGTTAGAATACCCTGTGTGTTATACTTACAGAAAAACGAAGGCAATTCTGCTTTGTTATATCATTCTTCCTTTCTCAAATAGTCGTAATAAGATTTTCGTGAATAATGATCAGCCTGTTCATATGAGGCGGGCTAGCCCTGGGTCCATATATAGTCTCCTCCGGCATATCAGAAGTTTCCGTTTATGTTGCATGCTTCTCAATGCCGTTTTAATTTTTAAATGTCTCAGTGCTGTGTAGATATAACACATGCATGGAATTCTGGGTGGTATTTTTGGCTATTTAACCGCTTTTAATAATATATAAAATTTGATTATTAATTGCAAAATTATAAGCTAGTATCATGGCAAGAAATAAAGGACAACAGGTCGCCAAATTATGCGCACAAATTAGCAAATTTAAAATTTGTTTATATGATGTGGAATTGTCAAAAGAAAACTACTATACTACTAGAATCTACTGGAGAAAATATGCTTTGCGCAGGAGAGGATATAGGAGTCTGCTAGAGAAAATTGTAAATATATGCTTAGGCGCAGGCGAGAATAGGGACTTACTATTCTCTTCCTACATCTATAACAACTTAATTCAAAGGGTACACCTTCAGTTATATTATGGCTAACTGAGAATGGACGTTCATTTTAAGAATGACTACGTTGTACTGACCAGCAGCTGCCATATTAATTATACTGAAATGCCTGAAGCGTCTCACGTATGTTCAAGTCGGTTCTGCTGCATGTATACCGTCAGTCGTTAATCTCCCCTGGAATTGCCAAGTGTCACTGTTTACGTTGCAACTGAAACCAATGAAAAGGCTACGTGGTTGAGTAATCTAGATGCAGTCTCACCATTGCCTGAGCCTCTAAGTATTTTGGCCGATAATCATTAGGTCGCTGTAATCTTTATTTCTGACCATGGTTTAACTGTAGTTTTTCAAAACAACGTTTCTATATTAAACTTATAATTATATAATATAGTCAAGAAGTTATATGACATACATTTAGTTTACACTCTGATAAAAGAAAAGCTTCATCATTTGATTAATTTATGCTTTTTCATTATTTCTATATGTAATGGACAATACTTTTGGTTTTTAGCATTTCGTTATTCTACTGCTATATATAACCATGCAATCGTAAAAACAAATTAGCATGATGTGGAATACAATTAATTAACAGTAACAATTTGGACTATAAGAATATCGGCATAATATACTATAGTAATACGACAAGCACAGTCCGCGCTTCTATTTGCATTTATTTTTATTTTTTTTATAATAGCTATATTTAATTAATTTTTTGAATGCATTACGCGACAAATGGAATAGAAGCGAAAATTTGTAGTAAAACGACGTTTATTATTTATTATTCTACCTGTTGACTCAAGCCTTCAGCGATCAGAGCAAACGCCAACATGATGTGACCCTAACGAGTTTAATAAAGATATGTAGTACTAACCCTAACTAATTAGGAATCCAGTGATGCACCTGGTAGTTATGCATGCACTTCATGTTCATTGGGGTCAGGCCAGGCCTACACAAAGTACATAGATTATGTTGGACACAATCTATAACCAAGTGTTTCACTGGATCTGAAATAGCCTGAATCTGAGCTAGTGTAGCCATAGATAAATGGAAGGGGAACTGGACAGGAAACTTAAAACGATGTTACGAAACCGAAAACAGTGTTTGCACAACTTGCTATGGTAATTATAAGCGGCTGATGCAGCTATTGTTGAAATTAAACAATAGTATAATATCACTTAAGTTCAGCAGTGTCTGTTGTTAGCCACGTGGGATCACCCGTTCTAATTAGTGCACTAGCCGCTTATAAGTGTATAATTATCATAGCAAGTTGTGTAACATCGTTTCGAGTTCCGTATATAAGTTTCCTATCACAGTTCCCCTTCCATTATCTATTGTGTAGCACAATATCATACTCATTTGATGGCACACAATATCACTATTAAAAGAACTGTAGAAGCCCCCTATTATTTAGGTGAAAATTACCAAATTATTATTATTATTATTATTATTATTATTAATATTATTATTATTATTATTATTATTATTATTATATTATATTATATTGTATTATATTATATTATATTATATTATATTATATTATATTATATTATATTATATTATATTATATTATATTATATTATATTATATTATATTATATTATATTATATTATATTATATTATATTATATTATATTATATTATATTATATTATATTATATTATATTATATTATATTATATTATATTATATTATATTATATTATATTATATTATATTATATTATATTATATTATATTATATTATATTATATTATATTATATTATATTATATTATATTATATTATATTATATTATATTATATTATATTATATTATATTATATTATATTATAATTATTATCATCATTATTATTATCATTTCGTGTTACTCTCGGCTTGATAATCAAGTCTTACTCCGATTGCACTAATCCACTCAACACTTTCCGTATAATTGTCTCTCATTCCATAAGTACTGTCTGTGCATTGTCCTCACTATTCTTGTTACGTTCTTTTCTTCCTCAATCACTTTTGCCACCGCTTGCTCGTCTACTCCACCACCACTACCCATACATCCAATGATAACTGGTACCACTTCCACTGCATAACCTGGTCTCTTCTCTTTCCATTATTATTTTTATTATTATTATTATTATTATTATTATTATTATTATTATTATTATTATTATTATTATTATTATTATTATTATTATTATTATTATTATTATTATTATTATTATTATTATTATTATTATATTATAATTATTATCATCATTATTATTATCATTTCGTATTACTCTCGGCTTGATAATCAAGTCTTACTCCGATTGCACTGATCCACTCAACACTTTCCGTGTAATTGTCTCTCATTCCATAAGTACTGTCTGTGCATTGTCCTCACTATTCTTGTTACGTTCTTTTCTTCCTCAATCACTTTTGCCACCGCTTGCTCGTCTACTCCACCACCACCACCCATGCATCCAATGATAACTGGTACCACTTCCACTGCATAACCTGGTCTCTTCTCTTTCCATTATTATTTTTATTATTATTATTACTATTATTATTATTATTATTATTATTATTTTTATTATTATTATTATTATTATTTTTATTTATTTTTATTTTGTTCCTGCTCCTGCTCCTGCTCCTGCTCCTGCTCCTGCTCCTGCTCCTGCTCCTGCTCCTGCTCCTGCTCCTGCTCCTGCTACTGTTGCTGTTACTGTTACTGTTATTATTATTATTATTTCTTCTTTCCACACAGTTTATATACACTGTTATTATTATTATTATTATTATTATTACTATTATTATTATTGTTATTATTATTATTATTATTTCTTCTTTCCACACAGTTTATATATACTGGAAATCAGTTGTATAGGAGCGAGTTGCAACAAGCAATCTTAGGTCCCAGAGCATGCTGTTCATCTAGCAAGTTAGTTTTCTTTCATCTCCATTATACTCTCCATAGAATCCTCGCAGTCCCAAGTAGTACAGTTTTCTGTAGCAGTTCCACTTGTATTGGTGTCCAAAGCTTTTCCAGATATTTCTCCAATCTGACCGATATTGTTGCCAGAGCACCTATAACTACTGGAATAACTTCAGCTTTCCTTAACGACCAGATTGTGAGTTGCTAGCTCTCGCTTCTCAATTTTTTCTCTTTCCTTTGCACGTATCCTTTTATCTCCTAGTACTGCGATGTCAACAATGTTCAATTATTATTAATTATGTTTAACTAACAATTATTATTATTATTATTATTATTATTATTATTATTACTATTATTATTATTATTATTATTGTTATTATTATTATTATTATTATTATTATTATTATTTCTTCTTTCCACACAGTTTATATATACTGGAAATCAGTTGCATAGGAGCGAGTTGCAACAAGCAATCTTAGGTCCCAGAGCATGTTGTTCGTCTAGCAAGTTAGTTTTCTTTCATCTCCATAATACTCTCCATAGAATCCTCGCAGTCCCAAGTAGTACAGTTTTCTGTAGGAGTTCCACTTGTATTGGTGTCCAAAGCTTTTCCAGATATTTCTCCAATCTGACCGATATTGTTGCCAGAGCACCTATAACTACTGGAATAACTTCAACTTTCCTTAACGACCAGATTGTGAGTTGCTAGCTCTCGCTTCTCAATTTTTTCTCTTTCCTTTGCACGTATCCTTTTATCTCCTAGTACTGCGATGTCAACAATGTTCAATTATTATTATTTATGTTTAATTAACAATTATTATTATTATTATTATTATTACTATTATCATCATTATTATTATTATTATTATTATTATTATTATTATTATTGTTATTATTATGTTCTTTTCGAAAATAACTTTCTTTCAGTAAACATGTTTTTTCTTCTTTCCGTTTAGACCGTTACTTTGGTTACTTAATAAATTAACTTTACAACCAGTGAAATTTCAATTATCTTCATCTTTGTGCATAAATTATTTCAAAATTTGACTGATTTTCATGTTGCTGCATGTAGGAAATTAAGTCAGTAATATCATGCAATCATTCGTTCCTCATGCTGGCATATGCAGGTAACGATTGGTTACCTTTTCTTTCTCGAGGCTTCTTGATGTAATCAACCGAAATCTTTAATGACTCTTTCCATGTTCTTCTATTGCATAAATTCCAGAGAAAACGATGAGTCACTACTTAAATTACCATCACAACCACGAGAAGAAGAGAAAAACATCCTCATCCTGTTAGACGGGTTTGATTCATGACCATGCAGACGTCATAGAGGGCGTGCTTGCTTGATGGGCAGTTTCTCATTAGGCTCACTCCTTAATTCCTTCCGCTACGTATTGGTCAGTCTTTATAGCAAAGAGTTCATTAAACACGTCTCAGATCTGTTGATAAGCAAGAGCCATTGTGGTATTTGCCATATGCATGTGTTAGAAACTAATGACCATACATTGATTCGTTGTTCAAAGTGCATGGTGGACTCCACAGCATGCAGTCTAAACTATAATTACATCTGACCGCTATATAGTCACATGGAAATGCAAAAACACTCACCAGATGACGCCAATTTAGATTTTAGCACTTAAAGAAGGAGTAGTTCAGCAGACATTAATTATGTTGATTATTATAAACATGTAGAATATTATGTTTTTCAACTTCTAAAAGGGATTCAATGAAATATATAAAAGCTGATGTCGGATAATCATGTTCTACTTTTGTATATTTTCCATATATCTTTAAACTAAAATGCATATAACAAAATTCTAAGTTGTTAACTTATAAGCCATGCATGCATAAGGTTTTTATTTGGACGTCCTCTACACTTGGAGTTATATATGTTATGTTTTGTTTTTTTTTATAATTACTTTTGTGCATGGCGGTAAATTAATAACTTGGAAAACTTGACGTTTCAAAAGCTATTTTCAATACATGCAATTTTTCTGTCCAAAACAAAAGCGATGGCGTTGTGATTAATCTTTGTTTTCAAACTCAGAATTATCTGTTATTGTTGTTAATGATAAGTCATTAGTATATTGGATTTTGTGTGAAGGTTGTTATTGTATTATATATATATATATATATATATATATATATATATATATATATATATATATATATATATACAATATACTCATGACTTATCACAAATATGAACGATAATAGATAATCTACATGTATGTATTTAATATATACAGTATATATAAATAGTAAAAACCCTACTTACTATAAAGTTCAACAGATATAAATTGTCAAACTTTTAAGAATTATCAAAGTTTTTTCAACGTGTGCTTTCAAAATGATCTCTTAATCATTATAATTACCTTGTGCTGTATGTTTCAATATAATCTTTAATTTATATAGTTGTCTAGAGTCGTCTTGCATGTGACTGTAGTATAGTACTCATAAGTCCATGCATGGATAATTTCTGAAATTAGGTTGTTTTTCAAATTTATTTTGATGTATGACAGCATCGCTATATATAATTGGTAAGGTATAAACATGTAATAATGTAAAGTGAAGCCTACGATATATTGCCTCTATATACCAAGTGCCAAATTAACGAAATGCTTTCTACATAAATGGAAGATCTATCGATCGAGATGGTCAATGTCTATATATGAAGTGAATGATAATGCACAATGTATGTATTAATATCATCATAGATGTAGTTTTAAAAAGTATCTTTCGGCTAGGATATATAAAGTACCATTAATATTATTATTATTTAGTGCATGTACTGGTTATTTAAAAGAAACCCTCCCTAAACACATAGCAGCATAACGTAACTCACAAGACATATAACATTTTGAAATAATTTCGCAAAATATAAGGATTAATTGAAAGTTCATGTGACTGTATACATTTTCAGTTGTGTAATTGAAAGAACGAAAAGAAAAAACACCTGTAATGAATGAAAGTTAAACTTCGATTAATCTTTATTTTTTGCAAAATTATTTCAAAATATTATATGGCTTCTGAGTTGCGCTATGCTGTTGCGTGTATAGTCTATAGGGGTTGCGTGCATCGGTGCATGCAACCTTTGTTTCTTGTGCAGGCGTCTGCAACGCCATCGATGACTTTCCTGGCATGCATGCAGTAATCCGCAACAGACATATTCATGCAGTGGATCTTTATCTTTTCTTGCTATTCCATTACACAATTCCAGAGATTAACAGCAACAGCAACGAAAATGAGAAAAACTTAGTAGACGGGTTGGATTTATGACCAGACGTCATAAGGAGGGCGCGAGTGCTTGAACTCGATAGTCCATTTATCCATTAGGCTTACTCCTTCCTTCCGCTACTTGTTGGTCAGTCTTTATAGTAGCAAAGAGTTCATTATGCCCTGATCAGCAAGAGCTCGTCATGTTATTTGTCCTTTATATTATTAAAAACTAGTGATCATGCATTGAATCGTCGTTCAAAATGCATGATGCACTCCGTTGAGTCCGCTCATACATGCTGCATGAACTAGTAAAATCTGAACATCATTATAGCTAGCCAATGAAATACAAAATACTCATCAGAGGACGCCAATTTATATTTCAAAACTTAAAGAAGAGCTGGATTAACCGAACATTACTAAATTATCTTGAATATTATTGCATGTATGCTTTTCAACTTCTTACTTCTAAAAAGAAATTCATTAAATATAAAGTTGATTCAAAGTGCAAGTTGAATTGAACTCCAAAGTACCTGTATTGTATATGTATATATGTGCTAAATAGAAATTCTAAAGTCATTAACATTTTGTGTTTTTATTTGGGTTTTCTCGATTTATATTATGTTTTTTTGCGATGGCGTTGCAATTGGTCTTATTTCAGTCTTAAAATTACTTTTTTATATAAGTCGATCGCGTAAATTTCTTTGCTTTGCCAATTTTATCCTTTATGTCCCGACCTAAAACTTGCGTGGAGGCGGGTGTCACGTTGGCAACTGACTGCACAGATTTGCCTGCAGAGTAGGCTAAATGCTTTATCTCATTTGAGGTAGCACTTCACTTAGTAACTTCTATAGAATAGTCTGGACTGGACGTAAACTCACCTCACACACACACACTTGTTTTCCGAAACACAAACGATCGATTGATTGACTCTTTCATTCATTCATTCATTCATTCATTCGTTCGTTCGTTCGTTCGTTCGTTCGTTCGTTCGTTCGTTCGTTCGTTCGTTCGTTCGTTCGTTCGTTCGTTCGTTCGTTCGTTCGTTCGTTCGTTCGTTCGTTCGTTCGTTCGTTGTTCGTTCGTTCGTTCGTTCGTTCTTCGTACTTACAATAGTAACTTCTATAGAATAGTCTGGACTGGACGTAAACTCACCTCACACACACACACTTGTTTTCCGAAACACAAACGATCGATTGATTGACTCTTTCATTCATTCATTCATTCATTCATTCGTTCGTTCGTTCGTTCGTTCGTTCGTTCGTTCGTTCGTTCGTTCGTTCGTTCGTTCGTTCGTTCGTTCGTTCGTTCGTTCGTTCGTTCGTTCGTTCGTTCGTTCGTTCGTTCGTTCGTTCGTTCGTTCGTTCGTTCGTTCGTTCGTTCGTTCGTTCGTTCGTTCGTTCGTTCGTTCGTTCGTTCGTTCGTTCGTTCGTTCGTTCGTTCGTTCGTTCGTTCGTTCGTTCGTTCGTTCGTTCGTTCGTTCGTTCGTTCGTTCGTTCGTTCGTTCGTTCGTTCGTTCGTTCGTTCGTTCGTTCGTTCGTTCGTTCGTTCGTTCGTTCGTTCATTTTTTCGATTGCGAAAGGCTTAACTCGAAGATTGTCTGCCTTACCTCACTGGGATAGTTTGAGTAATTTTAGAGCCATTATTTTAGCTGGATATGGTAGCATGCGTCATTTAGATACTTTATATTGAAACTTCCTTGTGGAAGAAAAATAAACAACTACATATGAGGTGAATGATAATGCGTATATGTACATCATGATATATAGAGTAGTTTTAAAAACTGTCTTTGGGTTTGAATATATACAGTTCTATATTAAGTATACTTAGTTGAAGTAATTTTAAGTTGTACTACGCACGATTCATCCCGGCTTAATTAGATTGACCTAGAATGACCTGGAAGTGGGGCGGTATACATGCACTCATGCATCGACCAAGCCCCTTGAAATTAAAGAATGCATATTGTATATTGCCTATTGGAACACGCATAAATCGATGAATGTCGGACAGTTTAGATTGTCGAATGAATTATAAGATCAGACGTTCCTGCCGCGATTTACATCCTTACCAATATCAGTCTGTAGCGTTGTGTTTCCAACTTCCCATGTCCTAAACAATTGGACGAAAAACACTACCTATATCCTAAAAATCGTCTTAATTAACATATCAAGTATTTCATTAAGCAATCTTTCTAGAGTCTTTAAATTTCTCTTCCAATTGTAATACTTGCTGACGGTTGTGTGCAGTTGTAATTCTGGGTTCGAGTAGGTAGAATATAATAATAACTATAGCAGCGTAACCGAAAGTTTTCTACCGCGGTATAGGTAAATAATGAACTTACCGCAGGGGAAGGAGTAAAAGGATGTAGAGCACTTGGGTTGCCTTAGTTTCACTATAAGTGTCACTCTGAGATCCCCAAACCTCAGTGCTTACTGCAAAATTGGTAAACAATGCTATCACACACGTCACGTGAAAAATTTCGAATCTGCGGGACGTTATATGTAACATCTATATGACATTCATGTAGAATAGAGACGAAAATTCATTCAGTCCGAAAAGTGACATTCCACTAAGCATAGATTAATGAACGTTTTGCTATTAATGAAAGCTCTTGTGTGTCAGCTGAAAGAACGCTGTGTCGAAAGTCTCAAGAGGAAGGCACACCCAAGCACCCTCTTCAAATTTTTCTTTTAGGAGTTTGTCAATTTTGGCATGCGATTTATCATGTAAAAATGGAAGCAACAAATTTGAACTTGACCGTTGTCATATAAGGGGCGCAGGCGTACACACATAGTTGGTTTGACTTCCCATGACTAATTATTGTCGATGCATGGATTTACAGCAATATACGGTTTGAATATAAGGCCAGGGAATTATCATTATTACAACGTATAGCAAGTTATTAAACCAAAACTATGGTTGATTTCCCCAATTAACGTCACATAGACCATGGGTGGAAAACAAATTAAAATCAGCAGTTTGACTCCAAAACAAAAAATAGGTACGTAATGCATACATTTGACTGCCGCTGTTATCAGTTGGTTATCACGCACAGAAAGAAATAGGGAGAAAATTAAGAAGAAACAACGCATGAAAATGCGTGAAAAGCACACAGACGCACAAAAAAACTGATTTCTATTTAAAAGGAAATTATTGTGACTGAGTTAGGTTTAGGTTTAGGGTTAAGATGAGGGTTGAGTTAAATTAAATTTGGTTATGGTTAGAAGTTTGATCTATTTAGAATTCTGCATGTTTATATGAAAATAATAGATAGATATATAGATAATGAATAATGAACACCCTATTGGTAATGCTTAAGACTTAAGACTTGAGAGTCGGATGCGGTTGTGCATGCGTTTCAGTAAAATATTGCTGGATAAATGCAGGCCAAGAAGCACACGATAAAGAAATGATAAATTTTACTCTATTGTGACTATACTATGAATATTGTAAATAGTACATAGCTACACACACACACACACATATATATATATATATATATATATATATATATACACTATCATTAGAAATTTGCTCAATGATCTCTTCGTCAGTGTTATACGTATAGTCCATTTATTTTGCATCATGTTCTAATTTTGGTATTATTTAAAAAATCATTTTCCCTAATCTTCGGATTACATCATGAAATTACTACATACACTTAGATGCATATATACTGTATATTTCCATATACCATGTGCTGTTAATTATATTTGGTCGATTGGTCTACACGATTGTTAGAAGTAATGTCAATGAATGTGCATGATAGTATTGCCAGCCTATTGGTAAATTGATTTGTGAATAATAGATTGAAATTTTATCTAAGATTGATGTTAATGCTTGAAAAATGTTACCAACTTTCTGCCAGATTATGATTTGACTTCCGGTAAATCTAACTTTTCTTGAATTATGAATTGTATATTTCTATACTCTATTAAAGAAGTCCACCTGCCAAGTTTTTCGGCTAAAATATGCTTACTTATCAGATCAACTAAGACAAAGGCCGTCAAGTTTTAAGACCTGCATATAGTACGGCTACATTATTAGTGCGGAGAGGATATTACACGGTGGTGCGAAGATATGGATTTTATCTTCGAGTGGTGAAAACAATATTTTACGAATGAGCGTAGCGAATGAGTAAAATATCGTTTTTACCACGAGAAGATAAAATTCATATCTTCAAGCCAGCGTGTAATTTTCTTTTTATTATATAGATTCAATGCAAAAAGAGGTAAAATTCTTAATGACGTCATCGATATCTTCACTAGTGAGGATATGGAAAATACGACACTGCATATTTTCTAATAAAACACTCGCATCTATATAATAAATATATTTATTATAGGTAACGCTCTGCGGACTGCACTACATTACATTGAGCTATAGTTGCATGCTACTGTTAGTCGGAACCAGTGAATAATTTTTCACCATTGCCATTGCCAATGCCATTGGCCAAAAACTAATCTATTCAAAGCTTAAAAGCCTATAATGTATATTTAAAATTTTAAAATTATTTATTTTGGCGATTTAAAATGTGTTTTATCATCTTCCTCAGCCATCATCAGCCATATCAAGTGTGAGCGTGCATGATATATGGCAATGCCCACACGGAACTGATTTCTGTTCGCCAATTTCTGTATACTGCATGCTGCTGTCTTGTTGTTTGGATAAAAATTCAAGTTTAAATTTTGTAAAGATAGAGAAAATTCAAGGGACGTACATGACGTGATTGCGAAGTCGAAGTCATACGTGGCAACTTCTTTAGATGAATAATTTACGGGACAGCAACAGAATGTTAAATGTAATAATATAGTCCGTACGTGTACCCACTGATTCGTTTTCGTTTGAAAACGCAGGTACTTGATGCCGCATTATCACTTGTATTTCTGCGTCTTCCATGGTAGTCAAAAACGAAACAATTTCAATTAATGTGGACAATGGACATATTCGAAGTTACCATTTCCTCTTATTGTCATTTATAGTGTGGACATGTGAACAGTAAAAATGATTCGAATTTTGAAAACTGAATGTGGACTGTAGACTGTAGAGTGACAAAAAACTGACAACTTTTGATGCGTTTTCGAGACAAAAAGTCTCCCAACGGATTAGGTAGTGTGGTTATGGTCTTTGAGTGAGACAGGAGACTGATATGGTAAAGTAAAAATTGAGATTGTCGTTTTTCTCAGAGACGCAGGCTGGGTTTAATATGATACGAGTCAATCTTTACATTAAAAACTCGGCAATTGTTTGCAGTCCGCGTATATAATAATGCATGTATATATGATATTTACTTAAAACAACGCTTCTTTTATTCAAATGACTGAAATGAGTAGACGAATAGTATTTAATTATTATTCACCAGTCAAATTTTGTCTGGACGGCCTTTTGACAGTTTAATAGCTTCCCAGGAAGACGACGTTACAGGATGCTAAATGTTATACTTACTAGATTAATTATTAAGCTTATCGCAGGACATGCAGATGTAAGATCTTAATCATTTCATTTTTGTTCATTTTTTGTCCCCGCCTGTTATTAAACTGGTCATTTTCTAAACAGAGTGCATGTGTTCGATCCGCCCCATGGGACAGTTCAATATTAAATAATTCCGCCAGTTATACTTCCTTAATTAAAAACAAAACAAACAACAAAGAGGAGAGTCTGAGAGCATGGGCACGATCAAAACGAAATTTAAAAAAAAATAAAAAATAACTGATTGCGGATTATGTTGGTAACTCGGTATTACTGGTAATCTTGAGGTATTAAACTCGAAGTGTTGAAATATTTCCCACGCAAACAACTTTTACAAATGAAAATATATCGCGTCTTGTCGTTTATATAGAGTGATGCATGCAAGGCTGGAAAGAATTGGGAATGATTAAAAATTTAGATACCGCTTTCTAGAAGGCGTCATGTATTCTATTTAATATTTATTTTTTTATTTATTTATTTCAAAAATAAATAGAAGCACATTTAGCTTAAAAACAAGCAGAACAGATATTCTTTAGCTGGTGTAAAAAGATTTTTGTTAAATATTAAGTGCCACCGTCAGTTGTCGGGGGCATGTTTACACCACGGCGGAAACAGTCGTTCCCCAAAAAGCAATGACGTCAGAGTAGTACCGCCCACTTGCGTAAATTATTGAATGGTTCTAGTTAATTTCCGCCGATCTCTAAACCTCTAGTTTGTGGTTGATTTATATAGATAACTACGATTGTGACTCAGTGTTAATGTTAGCGACCAGAAAGAAAGAAGGGTCCCTTAGGATAACCGAGTTTCACCAACAAGATTCGAAAGAAGAAGAAAAGGAAGCGTAGCTGTGATTTTCCCGATTAGGATATTAATTGAGTGTATATATCTGCCACGGAGTCAAGGACGGGGTTTCGAGTTCGACTTCAGAGCGTATAGGAATCATTCGCGGTATGACTACGAATTCTCTTTCCATTCTCCTTATCTTAGTTTCCTTTTGCAGTTCAGGTAAGTTATGTTTTTTTATGGAGTTTGAGGACTTCTAGCTTTTTTTGTTATTGAGGTTTCTCCTGTTTCATGTACTGCCGAAGTATATATGTGTATATATATACAGTATATATATAGGAGAGAAATCAGTCAACTGGTTGCGCGTGCGACCGACGCTGGTGCGACCTTTGGTAGTACTATAGCAATGGAATTTTGTAATTGTGATCGCCTTTATGAACAGAATCAATGATCAAAGTTGTTATGATCAGAGTTATTCAGACTGTAAGCCTTAATTTCACTTAAATTTGTTTGTTTCAAAAGTCTTTATTATACAAAAGTTATATTGTTTATCATAAAGATCCGGCATAAGGCAATCTTCTCATGACGGGGATATAATATTTTTGGTATATGATTCTTCGCCGTATTTGAAGTTATATACATTATACAACGTACATACATCTGGCTATCTTTGATGACAAGCAACAATTGGATTATGGACTTTTTACTTAAAAATTCATTAATGTTTGCATAAAATGTAAAGCTGCATGGTTTCATACATTTTTGAAGATTGAAGCGGATAAATACAATGACAAAGCCCACACATTCGGTTTGCCAAAGAAATCAGCTGGATATGGTAGGATATTGTCTGCAACAATCATAAAACCTCTAAATCTTAATGATTCTCTGCCTTCTCGTTAGATATGAAATGAACAAGCTATTTATAATAGGGAAACCTATACAATTGTAACGTGAGCAATCGATATCGGGCCGACGATATTGTGAGTTGAGCGTTTCTGTCTTGTGGTTGTTATTGTGGCTTTTAAAAGCGTTTCTTGTTTTTTAATGCTATAGCCAAAAAAGTGATTGCTTTTTCTTGCCACAGTTCTTGCTAAAACATTGTTTGAATTTTGTGGTATCAATTCAATATCCGATACACTAAATATTATGACTCTTAGTATAATACACATCATTTACTGTTTATATAAAGATATACTGAACGAGCATTTTATTTCAAAATCGTCATTTTTATGAACAAGAGAGCAGCTGGTTACTTTATTTAGATGTACTATTTATGAAGAACTGTGAAACTGATGACTGCATTATAATTGCGGGTTTTGAAATTACACTTTAATCGGTCGAACAGGTATGAATAGTTAGTTATTCAGCGTCATGGTAAGACAATTATTTTAAAAGTAGCAGCTGCTTCGGCGGACTTATTTAACTATAGATTTTGTGAATTACAGTGCATTTTTCACAAAATTAATAAAGCAAAAGTTAAGAATTTTTGAAGACAAATCAAAATATAGGTTAATTTTAACTATAAATGTAACAAAAGTGAAATTCCGAATTTTTTAATCTTGTTTTTTTGCGTTTCGTTTTATTAATTAATGTGCAATTTATTAAACACAACGATATAGTGTCATGACAAGCTTTTTAATTTCTTTTATTTGAATAATGGTTGTAGATTTCTAAAGTACATTTACTGAGCTGACGTTTGTTCTGGAACACTTTTCTTTTAAATCTTTACAACTTTTATTTATAAAATACAATAATTATATACACTGTCACCAGACTGGAAAGTTTGTAAAACGCGCAACGGAGATTCGTATATTTCTTTATATGCGGGCAATTGTCATCAGCTTGAAACCTCCGTTGCGCCGTACAAACTGGGGACTTTAAGATCTACTACGTCCTTTAAACAAAAGGATTATTTTTGCAAAACAAACCTCGTCCTAACATACAAAACAAAACTCGTCCCTACCTACAGTCTTGTAAACTGATATAGTTATATTGAAAGTGCAAAAGAAAGTTTATAGGTCGTACATATTAAATGCTTTCACTAGATCAATTGGCTGTATAGTTACGTTTTAATTTATGCAAAATATTAAAAATAATGGTATACCGTGTACACAGGGGTGGCACCAAAGGGGGCTATTAGAAGTGAACACCCAAGTGTTAATAGAAGAAATGTGATTGGTAGTTGATGAATTTCGAGAGAATTTGTATTTTCATCATGTTTTTTGACTAAATATACCGTTTTTTTAAAGTCAGTTATTTTATAAAAGAAATACCAATTGGTTTTCCATGTAGGATACTCTGATCCAAACACTTGGGAAGTTGCTTGACTTTTGAAAAGCTAAAAACACTCGCCTAGTGGCTTGTGTTTTTGTTATGCTTTTCTCAAGTCTTACAACATTCTGCATGTTTGGATCAGAGTATCCTGCACAGAAAATCATTTGGTATTTCTTTCATATTGTATAGAAGCCAACAGTAATAATTACAACACACAAAATTCCATTTTCTGTCTGCAATATTGGATGAAAATGGCAAAGGTTAATGATCACAATATTTACAGTAGATGTTCAACAGATTTTCTTTATTGATACCTTGAAAATAAATGCTGTAGCTTATTGTCAGTTATTCCAATAATTTCACACTGAAAAGATGGGGAAAGCTATTCTAGATGTTCAAATTTTGACCCCCCTACTAGCCCCCCTGTCAGGGACCTTAGCCCTTGTGTCAGGGAATTCTTGGTGCCACACCTGAGTGTACACCAGGCACGTAGCCAGGATTTTGAAAGGGGGGGAGCCGAAATCAAAATAAATTTTTAGGGGGTCCTGGTCCCCCCGGGAAATTTTGAATCGAGAGTCGCTGAAATGCCATTTCCTGGCTTTTGGAGGAAGATTTTACAGACTCTAAAGGCTAAAAAATGTCATATAAAATACTCAAAACACGCAAACGTCACATAGATACTCAAAATGCATACACTCAGTAGATTGAATACACTGTTTACAGTTTATTTCCTGACATAATTCATATTGCATCAGTTTTGTAGTTACATGTCTGTTGTTTTATATCAGAAGGGGGGGAGCCACGGCTCCCCCCTGGCTACGTCCCTGGTGTACACCTGTAGTTATACATAGCATATGCATATTTACAGTAAATGGTTTTAAAAGAAACTATTTGAAAAAGAAAACAAAACAAAAAACAACAATCATTATTTATATTGCTATAATTACTGTATTATTATCATCTATTATCAAATGTCTCTACTGTATATATCTACTGTATAGTACATTCAGCAACTCTTCTCGTGGTGCACAACTTTTGTTAATGCATTTGACTTGTAAATTCTATTATTCTTGTGATGAGATGGAAACTCATTCAAATTCATGATTTAATGGTCAACTCAATTGAGGGGACTGTATCACTCAAGAAAAGACATATGTGATTTTGGGGAAATTTAAAAAAAGGGTCTGGTCAAGTTCAAAATAGTGCAAAACAAATTGTCTGCTTATAGACTATTTGTGCTGTGATTCATTTTATTTCACTTTACTTTTTTTAGCAAAATCGTTAAGTTGGATTGGCCCAAATCCTGCTGGAGGATGGTATTACATTGGTGATCCATTGGTAATTAATTGTAGTCTGACTCAGTCAGATGTTAATGTGTCATTATGGCAGCAAACTAAAAGTGGATCATTGATACAAAGAACTCCTGGTCAGCACCTTAGGCAGAATAATCAGATATATAAAATTGATTCACTTGCCGAAGAGGACTACGGTGATTATGAGTGCCGGGCAGCAAATATAACATCAAGTTACAAACATATTGTTATAATTACTGCTGGTAAGTGACCCTAAAAAACTGACTATCCCAACTGTGTGTTCCAATAATATCAGTGATTTAAAGCAAGGGTGGTGGAAGTGGGGGGCAGTGGGGGCAGCTGCCCCCATGAAACCTAAAGTGTGGGGGCATCACCCCTGACAATTGAGCCCAGCCTTATACTCATAATTTATTAATTATTGTCACTCCATCATGTGCCTGCAAAATGACTATTCTGACCAGCAGAAAACCGCTCAAATAATATCAGTTCAAGATGGCTGATGGTGCAGCATTCTAATAATCTAATGTAATACAGTAGAACCTGAGTTTTACAACACCCCTTTTAATGACCACCTGCTGTTTACGACCACTTTTTCTGGCACAGACAATTTGTAATAGAAATGTACCTGCAATGAGTGACCACCTGCCTAACGCGCCCAGCGACCACTTTTTAGTGTCCCAAACAAGATATTTACCTGTTATGAGCGACCATCTCAACATAAGACTGCCGAAATATGTTAAAGAAATACCCGTTTTTTTGTAGTAAACAAACGTGAATGCAACCACATGTGAAAACAAGAAACCGGAAGTGTTGCTCAATTGCTGTGTTACCGCATTTTAGGCTTGTTTTGCTTCTCTTATGAGCATTATTTGATGAAAATCTGTGTGAATTTTTGTTGTCAGAGTTAAATACTTTTTAGTCGATGTTTGAGAGTTAATACAATGACTGAACAATTTGAAACCATGAGTAATATTTGTTAACTTTAGACAAGTTGATCTTGACGATCGTTGACATTACCGCAACAAATAAAGGCCATGATATTAAATGCACAAATGTCAAATTTCTTTTCTTTTAATAACCATATTAACATTAATAAATCAAGACTGCACTTCTTTGAAATGTTCTTGTTTTTCCATTTCCCTTGTAAATCTTTATAAATCGCCATTTTCCTAACCTTGAAACAATGTTTATATAAAGAAGCGCTGCATCGCTGCCAAAATGGCTGCTATGACGTCACATCACTACCTGCCATGTACGACCTCCTGTCATTTACGACCACTTTTACCTGGCAACAGAGGTGGTCGTAAAACTCAGGTTCTACTGTAATTATAACTATGAGTCTGTGTAGATTGTAGATTTTTGTGATTTTTTCTCCTTATAATTATTTCCCTGAAAACTGGCCCCAAAATGCAGGAAATGCTGTTTCCGAGACTTGCTAATTCAAAAATTTTCTGGGGGAGCATGCCCCCAGACCCCCCCCTCTATATGTCTTGGGCCTTACAGCCATCAATTCTTGGGCCTTCGGCCCTCTCCCCCCTATATTTAAACTCTGATTTAAAAAATCAGTTTTTAGTAATTTTTGATAAGTTACAGCTGTAGATACTCCTTATTTTATAGCCGTTTGAATTTAGAAAATGAATTAATACTTTTCAAAAAAATCATTTTGGTGAAAAAATTAACTAGAGAAAAACAGTGTGAAAGGTTTTATATTATGATATGATAATTATTTATAAGTATTCTGTCCTGAAAAGTCTCAGTTTTCATGTTAAAATATGTATTTCAATGTGATTTTCTTCACCAATAGAAAATCAGTTACCTGTATTTGTTTCAAAATTGAAATAAAAATTGAAAGGTTTCTTCATATTTTGGCATTTTTCTACTACTGGTAGCTAGCTTAAATTTGTTTCTTTAGTAAGTTTGTCCAACAACATTTGTAGATAATTACTATTTTTTTGTTGGTGACATTTTATTCTGCAAGAAATTGCAGCACTATAGGGCCATTTAAAAAAGTATCCCAGTTTATCAGCGGAGTACCGTAGTAACAAAAAAAGTGGACTTAGACAGATGTAAAACTACACACAGAGTGGGCAGACACAGTGTTAGGTTATTTCTAAAGCACACTGCAGTATGGTATCGATCCAAGTTTAAGGTCACATGGAAATTGGTCTTTGAATCCCTTTCAAATCATTTTCTAAATGTAAAAAACAAAAATTTCTTGATCTGAATCATTCATCCTAATTAACTAATCTCTTTACAATTATAGTCAGTGTTATGAATTCTTATAATGTAATGTGTGTTTATGCACAATACTTTAACAATGACAATGTACTTTCAGATGGAATTCCTAAACCAGTGCCAGAAATATCCTATGACATAAGCAATGTTAAGTATGGAAGGACGTTGGAAGTAAAATGTAGTGCAATTGGTAATGTTCTTTTAACATGGTATAAGAAAAGCCTCAATGGAATGATGACAGGAGTACATTCAGGGGATCGTAAGGTTGTCAAATTGCGTAATGGACAAAAAGAAACAACACGTATTTTAACTATTGAGAAATTTAATATAAGTGATAGTGGCACATACAGGTGTCTTTTGATGAGACCACTTGTCCAGTGGAGTCCACATAAGGATGTGAATATTACACTAGGTAAGCATCAACACTGATAATTCTGATGAATATTTACAGTAGCAAAATTTTTAAACTGTTGCTTTTGTGAGGAAAAGTAAGTGGGGCAAAGATGCAACTTTTCAAAAAAGGTATTTGCAAGGCTAGTAAGTGCAGTCCTCAAATTTCTATCCTTATAGATACAGTAGCGTAATGACTCATAATATCGTTATAACGTAATTATAACGTGTTACAGTATAAAGTAGCTATATATAGGGAAACATCTTATGTACGACCTAGTATAACATTTTATTTAACAAATAAAACATAAAGCTCCCTGCTCTTATAAAGGCACGTTTGACGTCATTTGAACACGAAAGAAGTTGAGTTTACACTTCTTTCGTGTTCAAATCACGTTAAATGTACCTTTATAAGAGTACATATGCACAGGAGCGATATGTTTTATTTGTTTTATAAAATAAGAAGAGGAAAAATCAAACTAAAAGTGAGGTAGTTTAGGAATTTGGCGGGCTTTTCCGGCCAGCTGACGCCATTCTACACCATTCTACGTCATTCATGATCTATGTTCTCTTATAAATGCACGGAGCCCAGCCAATCAGAGCGTGCGTAGAGGGCACCTTATTTTATAAAACGTATTATAAAATAAGGTGCCCTCTACGCACGCTCTGATTGGCTGGGCTCACTCAACTTCTTTCGTGTTCAAATGACGTCAAACGTACGTTGATGAGAGTACATATGCTCGGAGCTTTATGTTTTATTTGTTAGACGTAGTAACGTCCCGTAGTGAACACCGCTGCCAAACGTTTTGCGCATGCGCGACGTCCGAGCTCGTCCCAGGCTCGTCCTCAGAAAAAGAGCGGGAAAACACTGAAATATTTGGACTTGTCCAAGAGTTCGACACAAAAGTTAAAATTATAAGCATACTACCAAAAAGCGGAAAGCCAATGAAATGCCTATGCGGATTTTGAAGGATGGTTTTTCCAATATGGCGACCAAAACATAAAGTTGTCGAAGAACATTTTCGATGAAATACAGAGGGAATTTTGCTTTAATATTGTCATAAAAGTTCCTACAAGAAGACTAGAAGAGGTTAGATGCTATTAGTAAAACGTTTGACGTATTCAGTGAACAAAATGAAGCAGTTTTCAACCATTAAAGCTTCGAGAAGTGGAGCAATGAGTGGTATGTAACTTCGTAGCTGGAAGAACATTTTGTCTAACATTTTCATGTATATTATTAATAAGTAATAGCATGGTTTCGAGCGCAATTTTGAAAAAAACACGCACTCGTGAGTTTTTCAAAGACCACAAATAGCACTTGTCCTTCGGACTCGTGCAATTTTGATAGTCTTTGAAAAACTCACTTGTGCATGTTTTTTCCAAATTGCACTCAAAACCATGCCATTACCTATACACAGCATTTTGATTAGAAAGATTCTCTTTATGATAAATTTTTTCATGTATATTATTAATAAGTAATAGCACGATTTCTCGTGCAATTTGAAAAAAAAACACGCACTCGTGAGTTTTTCAAAGACCTCAAATAGCACTCGTCCTTCGGACTCGTGCTTTTTTTCCAAATTGTACTCGCAACTATGCTATTACCTATACTTCTTGCAACGTACCATAACAACTTAACATCTTAAAAAGCGTATAGCGCGACATCTACAGTGCATAATGCAAGAAGAAGTGAATATATACTAAGATCACGGTGGATGGATGGAGGCTGGAAAAGGTAAAGGAATTATATACTGGCTGTTTCTCAGGAGTCTGCACTAGCAGCAAAGACTGACGGTGCAAACACTATACTGGCGATAAAAAAAACAAACTGCAGCGATTTTGGGGAACATTGGTCAGGTAGAGGAATTAGCTGACCAGTGGTTAAACAAAGAAGAACGGTAATACCATATCTGCACTGGTCACTAGTGGGTCAGGGGTGTGTGTAAGAACATGGATTAGTGTACATATTGTTAATTCTTAGGCCAAGTAAAAAAGTATAGTAGATTATCGTCCCCGCGCGCATCCCTTTTTCCTGCCGCATCAATTTGGTTTTTTGTAACGAAAATCTGTTTTATAGTTCGGCCACGAGTTTCGGCCCTTTAATTTGTGCCTTTCGGGAACTTTAGGTAACTTTCGGGATCTTCCGGGTTACGCCAGATTAGATTCTGTTTTGGCGCCAGATCTTGCGTCGAACTGTCGAAGCATATGAGAATACTTTAAATAGAGAAATCCATTCGATTCTGTAATATGCTTTTGTTTGTGCTAGTGTATTCGAACGGCGGACGGGACGTCAAAGAAAGTACTTAAATAAGTTAGTAGATAAGATTTTATAGGTGGTATATAGGTGATAGTCATTTCAGAGAAGCCATCGTGAAAAAAAAAGTGCCCGCATTCTCCTTTTTTTTTTTTAAAGCTCGGACGATAAAGTACTATTTTTTTACTTGGTCTTACCAGACGGAACTGAAACATTTATCTAAATTTAGGGCGTACAGTAATATGAAAGATTACTCAGATTCAAAGAGAGACTGAAGACGTTGTATGATTGAAATAAGTCACCAGCAAAATCGTAATTCAATATAAAAGTTAAATTTTTACAAATATATAATCTATGAATATATTATATATGCTTCTGACATAGTGAAACATTTTCCAATTTTATTCCGATATATACATCTACAAAGCGAATTTTATTACAACTTTGGTGCAATGTCTCTTGTGTTGTCACACGTGACATCATTCCGGAATTGACAATGCACCATTTTGACAAAATTTTCAGTTACAGAAACACTGATCAATATCTCGAAAACTTTAAGTAATTTTGTCGGTGGGTTCACATTATCGTATAGTTTAATATAATGAAGAAAATATTTTGCATTGCCTTTCACCTTTAAGGTGAGGTAATACGGGAAAAATGTTTCTTCAACTTGAAACGTAACAAAGTTGCGTTGCAAGTTGAAAAGCGTTGTTGCACGTATTACCACCCACCTTAAACATTGTCACGCAACAATGATTTTGCTGCGAGTTGGAAAAAATTGTTAAAAGAAGTAGACTCCAGTTCTACTTGCTGCAACATGCTGATTCAACTTGCAACAAGATCATTGTTGCGTGACAATGTTTAAGGTGGGTGGTAATACGTGCAACAGTGCTATTAAATTTGCAACGCAACAATGTTTTAGCAATTTGTTGCTCGTATTACTTCACCTTCAGGCAAAAAAATGGATTGATTGATTAAAAATTTATAAGATTTGTCCCATTGCCAGAAATTTGGGACAAGCTGGTGGCGCGCGTGCGCATTAATGACTATAATAATGGCGATTCTCAACAGTAAATAAGGAGAGCGCACAATAATTCAAACTTTGCTTAAACGGTGACATATTTCTTCTTTGCGCAGCTCCATCTGACTTCAGCATGGACTAAGCAACAGTTATAACTAGAAAACCTTCGCTTATCTGGACGACAAAGTACTTCCCTAGCTCGTCTTATTTTTGCACCAAAAGCGCTACTATCCATAGTGGTTGCCATATAGTAATCTTTGCAAACAGGTGCCAGAAATTGGCCAAACTGACCGAGAACGTTACGGGCGATGCGAAGTGCGCAGCTCGCAATGCATTCGGCATGAGTCAGTCTACTTCCTGAGCACATAAATATCCTGATTTGTCCCTAGCATAGTACTTCCAAAAGCGTTAGAAATTGCTTGATTTTACAGGTCTTAGAGTCGTTTACAGGTTGTTTATATACATACATAAACTATTTAGGCAAATTCTAAAGAACTCAATGACCTGAATAATGAGAATAAACTAGAATACAATAGAATCAAACGCATTATAATACATAATTATATTATTAGGCGACCGAGAGCGGCGGCACAAATGACCCAAATTTCTGGTGATGCCTTTCTACCCAGTTCAGGTAGATTACGAACAAATAGTAAAATTGAGCTGTTGTGAAATCGTAAAACTCATAAAAATGCAACCGCTAAGTTTCGATTTTTTCAACATTTTTAGACTTAAAAAAACCGGATTTCAAGATGTTCCCTCCGTCGAACGTGACAACACGAGAAGGAGAAGATGAAGCTTATTGGGATTATGAAGTCGCAGGTTCTCCTCAGCCTTCAGTAACGTGGTACATAGTACGTGATGACAACAAAGAGGAACGTCTGGCAGAATGTGGTGAACGCGTTTGTAAGATACTCATCGCTGACTATTTAAAGCTAGACATTGACGATATGTTTTTCACTATAAAGAAGCCATCTTTTCCCAAGGATAACGTGAAATTCAAGTGTGTCGCCGAAAATCTTGTTGGGATAGCAACTAAAGAATTTCGTGTTACAGTTGAAGGTAAAAAATGGTTAAGAGGAGAATTTTTTCTGTGTCGCGTCACACACGCTCAAAACTGATGTTTAGTGATCGTATCTACATTAATTCATAATTATAGAAAATACTCATCTTTCGATATATTTCTCAAATAAGTATGTTCAACGTACAAGCTAGACAAAAAATGCTAAAATAAAGAGCTAAAATAAAGTGGTTTTAAGTGGCGAACGAAAACAAATTATTTGAACTTTAGAAAATATTGCTTTGATTACTGTAAATATGGCTGATTCAACACCCCCCCCCCCCCCCCCATTCATAATTATGGAAAATTTGTACCCATTTCTTAATTTCCAAATGCAGTTAAAGCCGCTATGTTGACTGAATAACTTTGACAATAATGCTAAAATAAAGAGGTTTTGACTTTTGAGTGGAGAACCAAAACGAAAATTGCTTTGAGCGTTTTTCACCAAAAATACGTGACATAGAAAAACTTCTCCTTTCTAATAGTAAGCGAGAATAGATTTTAATATCAAAATATATGAGAGAAGAGGCACGTCAGTAAGAAAATGTGTCGGTACACTAAAATTGATCTAATATCTACATCAGGGTGGCAAAAGCTGTTGGTGGCCTCTCATTGGTGAACTTATGCGAATGTGGTTAGTTCTTGGATTGGTGACCACATTAGCTTTGTGTTAGTAGAGTTGTTGGTTCTCCTGTGCCACTAGGGTTTTTAACCGGATTCCCCTCCGGTTTTCCTCTCTCTGCAAAATCAATACCGTCAGTTGCCACAATTAATTCTATTAACTACTGTAGTTCCATTAAGGGGGTGAAGGCGATTGTGTTATCAGTATCTAAATACTATCATATGTTACCCTCACTAAATAAAGTCGCTTTTTTAAGTGGTTCTCCCTGTACCACTATAATGGGGTCATCTACGTATATAAGTTGATTGTAATTCTTAAAACAGTCTTCGGGAGTTTGATTCTGTGCGTTTCGTACATTTCTTTCAAAGGATCTAAATGGTTTCATTATTACGTGTGTCTCGATGTTGCAACGTTTACCAAATTTTATGAAATTTTGCGAGATATCAACAACCTTGCGTGATCATTATGCGCGCCAGAATGTTTGTCAAAGAAAACGTGAAAATTGCAACATGTGCGAGTTGCTCACGCCATTTCGCGTGACGCGTGAAAATTGCTGACATCACAAAAAAAAACCCTATTAATTCTTAATTAAAAATGTACAGATTTTCGTATTTTGTCCAGTGACCTATGCTGAAATCTTGCATCATATTCAATCGCTAAAATCCGTACAAAAAATTAATAATACAGAAAACCATACATGAAAAAAAACACAACAACAAACAAACCGGGGTGTGAGTGGGGTGGGTGTGTGCATTTGAAACAAAATTTGTCACGTGTGTGTTGCCGCAGTAATGTACTCTATGTATTGTTACTAAAAACAACAAGATGTAAAGGTAGTGGTGTCTAGCTAATATTTTCTGTTGTACATAAAGCTTCAACTATTCTAGTTCCCAGGCCATTTACTTCTGTGGTGTCGATCGCCAAACAGAAACTTGTCCTTTCAACTGTAGTGCAACAATTTATTCGTATAGTGGTTTTATTATATAAAGACACTTAAACATGTTCTCAAGCAGCATAGGGTGGATATATTAAAATGGTAATTGATTGACAGGCTATATGTACGTTTGAACTACGTGAATATATTTAATATACGAAGAAACTACAGTGGCATAGCGGCCGCTACAACTGCTAACTTGTCAACAATCTTTGTTCACGGTGCGTTGCAGAATGTGCATAAATTCACGATTTTTGCAGCGGACAAAAATATCGGTATGCTTGGAATGTCGCCTGCCTCGGAATCCGAACTAAATTCTTGGTTTTCATCTGACGTCACGGCGGCCATATTGGTATATATGGTATTGGTATATAATTAATGATATAATTGCACTTCTGTCAACTGATCGGAATGCATTAATTGTTTAACTTGCAACATGTGTCGTAATTGGAGACAAGATGCAGCAAGAAGAATTGCAGCGTGAGACTTTGCACCGAAAAATCGCTTGGTGTAATTAGATATCCATCCGTAAGACAACGCTATAGCTTTGGCGAGAAGTTGCTCAAGAAAGAACTTTTATAATGTAACACTGCTTTTTTTCTCTGTTGTCACTCTATTAGATCTTACCAATTACAGTTAAGAAGAATGTTTTCTCTGCGAATCATCCGTGAAGTATTTCGTACCGGGAAAATGCACACACCTGGGATAAACTGAGAATCTTGAGAACATTAGAATCTTGTTCTTCTCTCTCCCAACCAGTGTTTTGTTTGTTTGTTTGTTTGTTTGTTTGTTTGTTTGTTTGTTTGTTTGTTTGTTTGTTTGTTTGTTTGTTTGTTTGTTTGTTTGTTTGTTTGTTTGTTTGTTTGTTTGTTTGTTTGTTTGTTTGTTTGTTTGTTTGTTTGTTTGTTTGTTTGTTTGTTTGTTTGTTTGTTTGTTTGTTTGTTTGTTTGTTTGTTTGTTTGTTTGTTTGTTTTGAGAAATTGCAATTCAGATTCCCAGCCATGGACTTTATATATATGGAGTTGTGCTTACTTTATTGTTGTCCGTACTGTATTTTTCTCTGTAGCTCGACCGAAAATTGTTAAAGGAAGAAATGATATGGATGTTGTACATGCTTATCGTAATAGTCCTGAAACAAAAGTAATTTGCAAAGTGAAGACCGCCAATCCAAGAAACCAGACTTACACATGGCAAATCGAACAATACTCAGAATGTAGTGGTTCTGACTGTAAGCCAAAAAATAAGAATTGGATAACTTTGGCGACAAGTAAGAGTTATGGAATTGCATCTAACAGTCAAAATAGCACTCTTATTCTCAAGTACTATAAACAGCCAGTTTTTATCAGATGTACGGTGAATAACGGTATTGGAAACGACCAGCATATATGGAGACTAATAATGCTAGCAAGTAAGTAGTCCATTTTGTTTCAGCATGAAAAATATTACAGGAATTAAATTACACGCATGAAAAAGGAAACAGGAATTAGGAGGTTGTTACAAATTTTGCTGGGCTTGCTGTAAATTAAAATGTTGTGAATTCATTCCAAACATTTTAATTCTAGGGACTAAGCCTGCACATGATTACTGTTTTTAGTAGTGTCTAATAAACGAGCAGCAGTATTTAAATCATATAAGTAAGTTTTGTGGAAACACCACGTAAAATATTTCTTTTACGTGGTGTTTCCACAAAACTTATTTATATTACATTATCGCCATGAAAACTTTCAAAGAATTAGTATTTAAATGCTTAGTGGTTTTAGGCTGGTAAAACACGTGTTATATGATACGAATAATATAATTTATTAGACGGCTTCAAAGACGAGCCCCTGGAGATCATCCGTATATGTTTATATGAAGATTATAATAGTTTATATGAAGATTATAATGTTTTATAAAATAACAGGTGTCCTACGCACGCTCTGATTGGACGAGAGCCATTTTCACTTACAGTACAGAGACACGTTTGACGTCATTTTCATTTTATTTTGTACAACGCATGCTCTGTTTCGTTAAATCTCACGTAATCACTGGCGTAGTTATTTAATTGCACTTCTCCTTGGGTTTTTACCTCGTAAAATGGTTATTTATTTTATAAAACAAATAGAAAGTGGCTTTGTGACTCTGTATACTGTGATACAAACACGAATAACGCAATTTCAACAGGAAAAAATTTTCCTAGTTGAAATGACGTCATTCGTGTTTGTACCACAGTACCGAGACACGCAAGCGATCTCCTATTTGTTAAATACAGAGAATATTAAAAAGATTTATTGTCATCCATCTTTTTCTTTTGATTTTTCTTCATGAATTATTCATTGATAATTGTATAGAAGAGCGCAAGCCTTTGAATGCTTGGAAGAAAACCGTTGAAACTGACGAAGGGAAGACTGTTGCTTTGTCATGCATGGCTGATCTGTCGGTGTTTAGCAGTGTCATTTGGAAGCGAGGCAATGTGACTCTGCGTCAGAATTCTCGATTAAACATAAGTAGTAATACCGCCATTAATGGTTCAGTTTATCATACGCTACTTATAAGAAGAGCTAATGTCACAGATGGAGGAGTGTACAAATGTATTGGCATCTACAATGGTCAAAAGAATATTACGCTAGGGATATCATTAACTGTTCAAGGTAATGGCTATGAGACGGTAATTTGTGCTCTGTATATTCTGTTTGTTTTATATCCAGAGTTTTTCTTTACTTTTTCAAATTTTTATACGTTTTTATTGGTGATTCTGTCTCTGTCTGTCTGTCTGTCTGTCTGTCTGTCTGTCTGTCTGTCTGTCTGTCTGTCTGTCTGTCTGTCTGTCTGTCTGTCTGTCTGTCTGTCTGTCTGTCTGTCTGTCTGTCTGTCTGTCTGTCTGTCTGTCTGTCTGTCTGTCTGTCTGTCTGTCTGTCTGTCTGTCTGTCTGTCTGTCTGTCTGTCTGTCTGTCTGTCTGTCTGTCTGTCTGTGGTACTTGGCCTGTGATTTTCACTGCAGAATGCTTTGGTTTTGGCATTAATTAAAGGCGTTTTTAGTGATTATTATTTGTATTCTTTTATATTATTATTAAAGTTATTGTCATCTTCATTATTATCATTATTATTATTATTATTATTATTATTATTATTATTATTATTATTATTATTATTATTATTATTATTATTATTATTATTATTATTATTATTATTATTATATTATTATTTTTATTTTTTTATGAATTCCCTTTGACGTACTGAGATTCAGAATATTTTTTTTACATGTATCATATAACTAACTTTCATTATTATTATAGTTATTGTTATTGTTTTTGTTGTTATTGTTATTGTTATTGTCATTGTTATTGTTATTGTTATTGTTATTGTTTTTGTTATTATTATTACGATTATTATTATTATTATTATTATTTCGATTTATTATTATTGGTGTCTTTATTGTTAATTATAAATTATCTGCTATATTATTGTAGAGTTGAAAAAACCTTTTGTCCATCTAAGAAGCAACTTGACCATGAAACCATTGTCGTTTATAATATCATGCGATGTAACTGGTCATCCAAAGCCTAAGGTTATTTGGAGTAAAGATGACACATTGCTTTCAAATGTACCTCTATTGGCCAATAAAAAGGCTTGTTCTAAGTCAGTAAGTGGTATCTATAGAATGTCAAAAGAAGGAAAAGATGACAATGTCTTGATTATATGTAAGACAAACTACAAGAAACATTCCGGGTTGTTCATATGCAACGCAAGCAATTCTCTGGGTAGTCACTCTGCTGAAGCCTATATTGACGTACCAGGTGAGTTGATAGGTTGTTTCAGATTTTTCAGTTTTTGGTATCAGTTTTTTACAGTAAGATTAGACTATTGCTTATGTTGCAAAGTTAGACTTCATCTATTATGAGTATTACGACGACATGAGAGATATAGTGATTAAATGTCACCGATAGAGGGTGTGACCGAAGGACAATTATATGACCCGACAAATTAACCCGGTTTGCCTGGACATGTAATGGCAGTATTTCATTGTATCAGTGCTGTGTGTGTGTATATATATATATATATATATATATATATATATTCTACAATCTTGGCCAAAATTCACTTGAACACCTAGTACAAAAGTAGGTACATCTGGAGTACTAATTCACAAGATTGTCTTGAAAAACGAACACGTCGCCCCTCCGACTTTTTTTTTTCTTTACACGTTGTGACGTCTTCCGTGATCTATTACAGTACACACACGGAAAAACGTAATCTATTTGTTTTATACAATAAAAGTACAAGTGGTTAATCGAAGGATATTACTTTGGAAATAACATCTTTTACATATTATTACTTATTCATGCTGTCTTTATATTTATTTATAGCTGCACCAACAATTGATTCTTTAACAAAGTCGTCATATGAAGTGGAGATAGGAGAAAGATTTTCGTTGTCTTGCTTAAGTAGCGGCTATCCTACACCAAGTGTGTCCTGGGAGAAGCAAGATGTAGTTGGCAAAGGGTTTAAACCTTTGGAAAAAGGGAAAAATCTCTCATTTGCAGTGGTTAACAAGGAGAATCTTGGAGTTTATCGTTGTGTGGCTAAGAATAAGTTTAATACAGAGATGAAAAATATCAAACTAGGTTGGTGCATTAAATTATTAATTATAAGTAGTAGAATCTTTTGTATTTTGCTCGTCACCATGAGTTATTTTGCGATAATTTATTTCTTTTAAGACTTACTGACTAATTAAAACTGTTGCTCATGTATACATGTGCGCTAAGATATTTTTTAGTTGTATAGTTATATTGTAACGTTTTCTCCGTAGACTTTGAACATTCAAATTTTAAGTACGGCTCAACACCAAACTCGGGCGTTTTAGATGTATTTACTCCCAATACAATATTAGAAGTCTATTCTATATACGTAATGTACTTCAATCAAATGCCAAATTATTTAGTACATGCATGTAATTTAATTTGTAGTTGTTTTGGCTGATTTTAAAAAAACGCGCCACAAGCGTTATATTATTCTTGCGAATACTAATTTAGTTGGGATGTTTTGTACAAAATTGTGGTTTCTTTCTTGCTTTTTGTTGAATATGTATACTCCTTTAGGATCTAACCTCTTCACTTCGTCGGGGTTTTGTGTTGACTTGGAAAATCGCCTGGCGTTAGCCAGAGTAAAATAAAAGAGCTAATAAAATTTCTAATGTAAAGAAAAATGCTAGTCGGATTTTCGTACATGTAGGGTTGGCAAAACAGTAGAAAACTTGATTTAAGTCTAGAATATGTTTAATTAATGAGGGCTTGTAATGTTTAAAACACGAACAACAGTGTTGTAACACGTGCTGTGAGTTGCAAAGGATGACAATTTTATAATTATATGAAATTCTATGTTTATTAGTATACTTTATTTATATAAACTTCTATGCCATTAGTATTTCTTCTGACACCAATAAGTTTTATTATAAAATTACCGGCATAGTACTGATTTCTTTTGTGTTTCTTCTTAAATTATTAATGGTTTTTTAAGTATAAGTTTCAACAACAACTCATAAGAAAATGTTTTTAAAATTACTACGCTTCACAGTACGTGTTTTATCAGATCTATGACACTCTGTTATCGCCTCTGGTATTGAATCTGATAAAAATAAAATATTACTTAAAAATTAAATTTAAATATTACTTAAAATATTTCTATTTATTTTAAACAGAGGAAGCCCCTGCTGTAAGTGCACAAGTAGCTTTTCCAGATAATTCCAAGAAATACGCAGTTGTCATTGGCTGTGTTAGCTTCGCTGTTGTGGCAATTGTTATATTGGTTGCTGTGATTCTTTATAAACGAAAAAAGATTTATGGTGGTTTCTACATCTTGACCTTGCCACCACTGCCTGATTATATTAAGAAGCTTGATCCCGGTACACCTTTGACAGAACAGACAAACAAACTGCCTTATGATCCAGAATGGGAGTTTCCGCGAAACAGATTAAAGTTCTGTAAGTATATAATATGTATGTATATATATATATATATATATATATATATATATATATATATATATATATATATATATATAAACAAATGGAGGTAGAGTGACTCAACAAATTTGACTAGGCATATTTATTACTATTTAGTTTAAATATGCCTAGTCAAATTTGTTGAGTCACTCTACCTCCATTTGTTTAATATGTTCTGGGTATCCATTGAGCACTCTGCCAAATGTTATTATAACCTACTCAACCTATCTATATATCTATCTATATCTATCTATATATATATATATATATATATATATTCATTCAAGGACGGGATGTGGGGTATACTACACTGCTTTGCCTTTGATAGACAAATACTCTATCAAATTTCTGTCATTTGACTGGCTCAGGGGTTCTTCGTTGGCGCTCCGAAGTTACAGAGAAAGTTTCTTGGAGATATAGGTTGCGTTGTGTTGATTAGAATGTCAGTTTGAAAGCTACCAATAATGAAAAGCGAAGCTTTTGTGAAGATCATTATGTCGTTTTTGTTGAATGACTCTTGCTTAAGTCGTGGCTCGAAGTATAAATAGTCTTTTTCCTCTTCCCCCCCCCCCCCCCCTGTATTCGCGAGGCACTCGAGTCAGCACAGAACGTTTGGTGTAGATTTATTAATTTAAAATTCATTTAAATATTGTCTTTTTTATGCTGAAGCAGATAGAGAATTGGGTGCTGGCGCATTTGGTAAAGTGTTTTTGGCAGAGGGCATGGGTATTGTTGCGTTTGATCCTCGAGGAAGTACAAAGCGAAAATCGTCAAGGAGACGATTTGGAGGATCGGCCAGACGAAACCATTACGTTAATAGCAATAAAATGGCAAAGGTGGCTGTGAAAACGCTAAAAGGTAAATTTGAGATTTTTTGTAACAAGTCACAATGACATACCATGTTGTTGGTGACGTCAGGTGAAACCCTGTAATGTTCGGTCGAATTTAAAAGGGATGACTCAAAAGGACCCGTCCAGGCCTTTCGCGGTTTTTCTAAAATATGTCAAATTTGTTTTTTCCAAATTTGTCGTCGAGCTTCTCAAGATTTTAGCAATCTTTTCAATATCCTAACCACAACAAAAACCCTAACCCTAATCAGAAATCTGGTTTACCCCTTAGCTTTTTGGAAAAACGTATTTTACGGCATATTTTGGAAAAGCCACAAAAGGACTGGCGGGTCCTTTTGAGTCATCCCTTTTAGCCAAAACCGTAATGTGGTCTACAAATGAATATTGAACTGATCGCGGGTGATTATTTTTAGAGGATAGTGGCGAGACGGAATATAAAGATCTTTTATCAGAGTTGAAAATATTAATCCATGTCGGCGAGCACAAAAATATAGTGAATTTATTGGGAGCATGTACAAAAGGTAGGTGTCATGTGATTATGTTTTACCTATTTTTTGATGATCGCCTTTCTAGGTACAATATTCCAGTTTGATAAATCGATATTTGTAATTAAGTATCAAAACTATATCTTTAGTCTTTGACACTTATGTTCATGATTCTACTTTACGCGTTGTCTTATAGATGGACAAGCAGATATGAATGAATAAAATGACAGATGCTTTGTTGATAAAATTATTGACAAATACTTTTTTTTATATTTAGGTCGCGAAAGTGATTTATGGGTGATAATTGAGTTTTGTTCGAATGGAAACTTGCTTCAATTTCTACGAAGCAGAAGGGATATTTATGAAACTGAATGGAAGGGTGTGTCTAAAGATCCTAATTCCCAGTTGACCATGACAGATCTTGTAATTGCTGCCTACCAGGTTGCCAGGGGAATGGAGTTTCTAGCTTCAAGGATGGTAAGCATAAAGCATTCGTATTGAAAATTCGTTGCAGAAAGCTTTTCTTTTTCTTTATTTGCTGCATGCACCGTGATTTAAGTGGGGTTTTTTGTTATCTTCTGTAGTGCATTCATCGAGATTTGGCGACAAGAAATATTCTTGTTACGGATAATTACGTTATCAAAATTGCTGATTTTGGGTTGGCTCGCGATATAGGGCAGGACAGCCAATATGTGAAGACTTCAACAGTAAGAATAGTTGTAATGTTTTAAAACTGTGTGAATAGGCACGCCGTCGCCGTGTTGTTTTTTGTTTAGTTGCGTTTGACGAAGAAGTCGTACTAATGTAGTATCAGTGTTATGTGATAACGCATGGACTATTTATGCACTTACATATACAGGCGTACAAAACAAAACGTTTTTGCAATCGTCACTAAAAGGGATGACTCAAAAGAACCCTCCCATGCAACCTCGTATACCCAGCGCCCTCACCTGGGTACGAGGTTGCATGGCGCTGGTTACGAAGGTTGCATGGAAGGGTTCTTTTGAGTTTATCTCCATAAGGTTGATCAATACCTATCACTACCTATCAATACCTATCAATACCTATCAATACCTATCAATACATATCACAACCTATATCAATACCTATCAATACCAATCACTTCTTATCACTACTGTACCCATCATATATACATCACTATCACTACCTATCAATACATATCACTACCTATCATACATATATCACTATCACTACCTATCAGTACATATCACTATCACTACCTATCAGTACATCTATCACTACCTATCACTGCCTTATCAATAAACATATCACTATCACTACCTCACTACCTATCACTATATTGTTGTGATGATGACGGTGATTTTGAGGCTATCTTTTGTCTTTTTTAGGGATTACTTCCAATAAAATGGATGGCGATAGAAGCAATTATTGAGCGATTATTTACCGAGAAAAGCGACGTGTAAGTCTTCAAAGTATAATACGAGTTTTTAACTAATGCATCGCCGCTAAAACACTGTATACTAAGATCACCACTTTCGGTGGTTTTTCTATTTTGTTGAGTGCCGCGCTGGCTCGATAATGGTCACGTGATATATCAATACATGTGTATTTTGTAAAACATGTAAAACATGTTTTTTTTGAAAATTGCAGGAAGGGATAATAATAATAATAGGAAGGGCTTGTTACACGCGTTGGCACCACGCGGCATATAAGAAATATAAAATGGTTTTCCGTGTTTATGTGCTGTGATATAAACATTTTTGCATTTCACTTATAAAATAAAAAGAAAGCCAAAGCTGAAAATTATTTGTCGTTGAATTATTCCATTAAATACCGGAAAAAACTAGGTGTTTATATGTACTCTCATATAAGCATAGCTAAGGGGCAATCAGAGTTTGTGGAAAAATTTCTTTGCAGCTAAAAACGTGTCTTATAGTTAAGCTATGGTTACACACACCGATTTATGTCGCCACTTTGTGTCGCAACGGCATTGCGAGATAAATCGGCGTGTGTAATATATCCAGTCGACGTCGATTTATGCGTTGCTGAAGCATTGCAAGTTTTTGATAAGGGATCAAAAACTTGCAACGAAAATCTGCAATGTCGGACAAATCGACAAGTGTGTAACATACCTGTCGCCGATGTGTGTTGCAAAATTTCTTTCGTTCAAGCTCCGCCCATCCTTGGTTTATTTTTATACTTGATTTTTCTTCATCACAAATTGATGTGTGTGGCCGGGTGACCGATTTATCTCGCAATACACAACTTTCGAATCTCAACTACACATCAGCATGACGCGTTCTGAGTTGGGATAAAACTCATTTCAGTTCATAACATCTAGCTGAGGTCTCCGTATTAACCGTAGCTTTACAGAAAACGAAGACTCGTAAATGCGTTTGAAACTAAAATTTTTAAAAATAGAATAAAATTTAGACTTGTTCCTAGAATATACTATACCGTCCTATACATTTCGCATTTCATGAGCTAGTCTTTTTCATTTTCTAGTTGGTCGTTTGGCATCGTCCTGTGGGAGCTGTTTACTCTTGGTAAGTATAATATAATTGCCTTTAACCAGTTATTGCAATGTCTTTCCTCGACTATCGTAAAGTTGTCTAGGGTAATAAAGTAAAAAGAGTAAAATATTGTCCCACAAGTCACAACAACAACTCGCATTAAAATCAGTCAGTGGCGCATATGTGTATAGGAAGGCGAGTTTCATAATGTGTGTGTCTATGTTGTCGACTCAAAAATTAACGGTTGTTTCTGTTGCTAAAGGTGGCACTCCATATCCTGGTATTCCACCAAATGAAGTTTCGGAATTCTTGGCACTTGGGAATAGAATGGATCCACCGCACGCATGCCCAGAAGAAATGTAAGTTGTTTTTATCCCTTTCGTTTTTTATCTATATAATCGGCATTTTATCTCAGTTGTTTTTATTTCTTATCCGTGGCGTGTCGTAGATTGGTTCAATACAAAGTAAACATAAAAAGGCATACAAACCAAGCCCTTGCTATTCTTTGGTTGCACGGCCTGGTAAAAATCTTACTGCCTTCAAATATGTATATAACTTTTTTACCAGTTGTATACAGCCGGCTTTCTTAATTTAGCTTGACATTGCTAACCTTGTATTGTAAGATCTTTCTATACTGTACTGTATTTTCATTTCTAGATTAAGTATACATGTTCAAGTTATTGATTTAGTAGCTCTTTTTTTAGAGTCTCGTTAATGATGACGTGTTGGCATGACGACCGAGATGTTCGACCAACGTTTAAAGAATTGGTTGAAATACTGGATAAAATCATTGAAGTACACACTTCGTCCGAGGTAAAAAAAAAATTATTAAAAGTTTTGCAAAACATTCATTGCACGCCGTCCTGCTTTTCTTCTCAAGTGTTGAGAGGATTTCAAATAATTTTGCAGTTTGTGTCATGAAACATGCTATGTACATGTCCACGTCCACATTGTATGTGAACACTTATATATAGACGCTGATATATCTTTGTACGTGAACATGCATCATGTGTTTGCATTTGATTGTTTTTGCTCACAAGCGAGCCTTTATCAGGAGGTCTACCTTTTTACAGTATATCTTTGCCAATGCAAACATTATATCTTTGCGAGTTTAATGGTTAGAGCGTCTTAAGTTATGGGTCTGGGAAATTTTCCTGACAAAAAATAGCACGAAGAGGTTCTGCGTAGCTTATCTCTTATCTAACCTTCCATATACTGTCTCCACATTTAAAGTGTGTAGGACATGAACATTTTTATTATTGTATATTTGAAAGAACGCCCGAAAGAAAGAAAAAGGGGCCAGCTTTTACTTGAACTACGACTTTACAAGTTAAACTGGTTCACACAAACTTTAACAATGTAAACACATTCTAAATTTTTCCCGTCGTTTTTCCCCCTCTAATTTATTAGGGAGGATGCGGCTATCTCGAAGTTCAGGGTGATGAAGTAATGAATGAATATTTAAGACCATCAGAAGTGAAATCGCCACAAATGGATCCCTTTGAATGCAATTCTCCACTGCCACCAATTCCGTCACCAGGCGTTAACGAAAGAGATTCTCTTCTTCAGAGGGACCAGAACAATCAACGCAAGAGATTCCAGTTTGATAAATCACAAAAAAATAAAGCAGCAAGGCAAGACAGTGAACTTGAAAAGGTGCAGAATGATGCGAGGCCGGAGAACGAAAAGAACCATGATGTGGAAAGGTATTGTATAGTAACTTATGAAGGATAACCTTGCATATACAGTTGACTCTCTTTGAACGACCACTCTCTCGTAAGCGACCATCTCTTAAGCGACCTCCTTTACAAATTCCCGTTTTATTTCTCAGTCAAACACTGTATTTAGCATCTCTCGTAAGCGACCGCGACCACTTTTTGGGATTCTATGTCGGCTTTTCTAATTGTTTTTCTACTCTCGTAAGCGACCACCCCGGAGAACGATGACAGAGGTATGACAGACCATATGACAGACATAACCTAAGAAACAGTTGAAACAGCTTTGTAAAATTTATTACAGTTTATAAAAACGTATATAATTTTATGAATGCGTTGTTGTTCAGTCTGAGCTTTGTTAACGTTTCATACCACTGTAATCAGATTAACATCATTGTTAAGAAACAGTTTTGTGAAATATGTGTATACCACTTACTCCTGATCCCGAGGTGGTCGTTTACGAGAGAGTCGACTGTATATGTATACGGAATAGTAAACATTGACTGCATGCATGTTGATTATATACGAGTTACGTCCACTGACCTATATATATAACTGGACTGCGTGCTCCTATTACCTTTGAGTTAGGAAAAGTGTCCCCATTTTCACTTTCAAAATGGCGGCATTTATGGTCCTTTTGCTAATGGTGAAGGTCGCTGACCGATACCTAAGATCTCTAGTTCGTGTTGGACATGTTCGGTATTTCGCTTTTTTTACGAAAACTAAGCTATTTAGTCGGATAAACTGTACGTATGTTGTAGCCAGATGAATTATCTTTCTGCCAATATATTTTATAGCTTCTACAGTGGATTATTTCTTGAGAAAATGTTCGGAGTAGACGGACTAGGCAAACTTTGTTGAATTTTTGCCAAGTCAGCATAATATCGTCCTGGTCTCGAGTTTGTGTAAACAAAATATTTGCTGAGCGGCCCGGATTGTTTTCATGATAAGAGTCTTATTGTAGTTCTGAACTACACTAATAATATTCCTAGACAATTGCTGTTGTAACTTTCTAGCAGTCTGAATTAAAGACGTGCCGGCAGGCGGTACTGCACGAACACTTGCATGGCAATAAAATAAACAAGACTGTCAAAATACACATGGTCATGGAAATCTACAAACATTTCGTTTTATGAAGTCGCCAGCTCTATAAAGAACCGCTGAAGATCACGAGAAAATCGTAAAGAAGCGAGGCGTACATGGTAGGCGATATTCCTATTTGGTGATTTGGTCAGACAAATAATCCAGCAGGCCTCGTGAGTCGTTCCACAAGAAATTAAACACGGAGCGACTGCATAAGTACTGGCTGAGGTACTCAGCCAATCCTGCCCAAACGCATCTGATTGGTCCACACAGCTAAAATTACTTCCGGCCTTACCGAGGAACTTTGGCTAAGACTGAAGAGTAGAGCTTTTGTGAGACTTGTTTACTGTTTTTAAACTAGAAATACATGAATGCAACAACCCCTCGCCTGCTTTATATGCATTTTTTAACTCCACTCCCCCCCCCCCCTTCCCTAATTTCTGTTTTTGTTGTATTAATGACACACAGATCATCTTTAAATTTTATATATATTTTTGAAACACACACCCCCTGATTAAAATATTAAAGCCCTCCTGATATGCATTTATAGGGTGACTAACTGTTTACTTTCAGATTTCTGATTTGAAAATTGAACATTTGAAAGCAAAACTTAGGTTTCATTAATTGAACTATAGCTGTAAGACATATATTCATTGTTTATAGGTTTCCAAGGGAATTATTTTTAGCAAGTCTTTAAATGGCTTCCCTCTGCTGTTCTGCATACATGTTTTGCAAAGGCAGAATTAAAAGTTAACAGCTCCAAAACTACATTTATAATATAAAGTCTGAGATAAAAACAATTCAGTAGAATCGGATTCCAGAAAGAAATATTAAACAGACAACGTTTCTGGCGAAAATTTGGAAATACTGCCTAGAAAATCGACAAAGTCGGCCCATGAGTATTATAAATAATAAGAAGTGCATATACACAGTCAATGAAAAACACCACGTCCAGATAAGTTTTACAAGTTTTTAAAAAGGTAAGCACGAATATAAGTGGAGCTGTATATCATTTAGGTTTAAGCGAAAACATGAAAACAACACAATGTATTAAACGTAAGATAGATTAGATAGATTAAGTTTAGCGGACGAGGGACTATAAAAGGGCTTTTATTTAAACGTATTGCCCGGTCTTGGAACTTAATACAATGAATCCAATCAGCAAAATAAATATACAAATCCCCTACCTGAGTTACCACCAATTCAGATCGACTTTTTGTTTACGTCCCGCCATAAAGCGTTTAGTGTCTTTAGTATCTTCAGGTTTTCTGGTTTCTCTTCAAGATATATTAAACCGCCGTTTGTTGTTTTAGTAGAGCGGGCTCCATTTCGTTTCTTTCGTTTCGCAAAATATAGCCATAGATTTAGTTTAAAATTTTGTGGTGCTTCGTTGTCAGTCACCAGTACAGCAATTCTTACCGCACGACACCCTACGACGTATATATATATATATATATATATATATATATATATATATAAAATAACAGGTATGCTACGCACGCTCTGATTGGACGAGAGCCATTTTCACTCAGAGTACAGAGACACGTTTGACGTCATTTTCATTTTATATTGTACAACGCATGCTCTGTTTGGTTAAATCTCACGTAATCACTGGCGTATTTATTTGATTACGCCATCATTCGTCAGCTGAGTCTCGGTCACTTTGGTGGCTTCTCCTTGGTTTTTTACCTCGTAAAACGGTTAGTTATTTTATAAAACAAATAGAAAATCGCTTTTGTGACTCTGTACTGTGATACAAACACGAATGACGCAATTTCAACCGGAAAAAATGTGTGAAAACACTCGGCTTCGCCTCGTGTTTCCACTAGGCATTTTTTCCGGTTGAAATCACGTCATTCGTGTTTGTATCACAGTACAGAGACACGCAAGCGATTTTCTATTTGTTAAATATAAACAGCTTCCAGATTTTCGTCTGCTTGCTTTTTCTACACGCGTGTAAAATGAACTCCACGCGTGTCGAGATTAGCACCCTCACCGGGCTCCGGGCCTTCGGCCCGTCCCCCGGCTCGGGGATTAAATTTGCCACTTCCCAAACGTCGAATTTGTCTTTTTCAAGTGTAACACATCATTTTCAGTAGAAAGACGGAAAAATTACGCTTCCAATACGTCGAAATAAAACTAAGGTGAGGAAAAACCGTACGAAAAAGACCAAGCGTCTCACCATTTTTCTTGTTGAATGCAGACGATGTCGGTGTTCTTTCTTATTCATTCATATATTCCGTCCTTGTAATTATAAGACCCTTTTATATACACCAAGAATGTTGATAATGAATATATCCATGTAGATGTCTGAACATCATCTCACTTTTCAACGACGACAACTTTGTTTTTGCACGACCGACAGTACATGTTGTCTGGAAAGCCAGACAAATGACTACTAAAAAGTTCTCAATTTGTCATATATTGACTTTCGAAGTTAATATAATAAACTATTTATTGTCTTCGTTTAAATGGTCTGTTTTAGTTAAATATCAAAGTATTGTCTTTTATGTGGAACTCTATTTAAAAAAATGGCAAAAGACAAAGCAGCTATAACGTGACCTTCAAACATCGTTTGAAAGCAAGGTCATAATATAAGCTTATATATTTTACAAATTCATTGACCAAACAAATATAATCACTTCAGAATTGTTTTTATCTACGACTCTTATGCTTCTCTTTACAATTTACGTGGGTAATTGAAAGGTAAAAAGATTTTAAATAAAAGATAATTCTCAAAACTTCACCAGCTCACTCACTCGTTGTTGACTTGACTTTTGACATTTCAAACTGTCAGTGCGTAGCCGGGGGGGCGCTCCCTTTTATGCGCTCGCTCCGTGTTTAACAATGACCAACCTGCATGCATTAACTCTTTCCTGTTCGAATTTATTGCTCTTTCCTCTTTAGTATTTTGTTCCGGCTAATAACGCCAGACGATTTTATTCACCTCTTGGGGAAGCCTTCACAAGAACAATTTTTCTCTAATTCTTTTCTGTCCGAAATGGAATTGGTGTTTAGTATTTTATTCTGGCTAACGCCAGACGATTTTATTCACCTCTGGGGAAGCCCTCGCATAGGAACGATTTATTAATAAAGTAAGAAAATTGCTTTGTATTTACAAAAATATTCTTTTTTCCTACGATAAGTACATGTCAGTGGTCGATACCATTAGCAGAAGGACCCATAAATGCCGCCATTTTGAAAGTGAAAATGGGGACACATTTTTGGCCAGAACCCGCAGTCCAGTTATATATATAGGTCAGTGGTTACGTCTTTTCTCTATTATGACTTTTATTAAATCTTGGACGTTCTTTGTCAGTGCCCGCCAACAGATAAGCTTTTCTCGGCAGCGGTCGAATCTGTAACACGCAGTCTCATAGACATAGCAATTTCGAGCTCATAATCTGAGGTCGTCACTAGAAGGGATGACTCAAAAGGACCCTCCCAATCTCTCCGCGGCGTTTCCAAAATATGGCGTTAAATATGGTTTTTCAAAAAACTAGGAGGTATACCAGATTTTTGACTAGGGTTAGGGTGGTTATCCAGAAGATCGCTAAAATGTTTAGACTCACTGAAGCTTGACGACAATTTGGAAAAACAAATCTGACGGCATATTTTGGAAAAGCCGCGGAAAGACTGGACAGGTCCTTTCGAATCATCCCTTTTGTTGTGCACTCGTGCATGTGAATTTGGACAATTTTGCCGTCGTTAATTGCATTAAAGGACATTGGCAATAAAAATTAAGTTTGTCAAATTTGAAACAACTCGTAAAATTTTAATAGAAGATCTTCTACAACTTTTTTGTATCTTTCATCGTTTTCAAGATATTCAGTTCAGTTTGTTTGATATGTAAATTAGATGGTCTCTGACATCAAAAGCAGGGTACAGTATTTTCATACATTACAAAATCACTTACATGCACTTTTATGATTGCTCAACATAAAATGGTTAGTGTCACAAGGCGTTTTTATGTGCACAGTTTTTAACTGACGAACGTGGAGATATAACTGGTTTGTTACGTGTTATAATACTGTACCCTGCTTCTGACGTCAGAGACCATCTAATTTATATATCAAACAAACTGGCATATCTTGAAAACGAAGAGAAATACAAAAAAGTTGTAAAAAATCTTCTATTACAATTTTACGAGTTCTTTCAAATTAGACAAACTTAATTTTTATTGCCAATGTCCTCTAAGCACCAGGGTTACAACCCTCTTTTCTAATTTTTGGTTTGTCTTTCTTTGTGCAGGTTAGCCGAACATGATATAGATGGTTACATCGATACAAGCTTAACAGGAAAGGAGAATGGAAGAGTAGAACGTGATTTGGATAAAGATCGAGATTCATCCGAAGCCCAACTTGTTGATAACTACGCTTATTGGAAAAAATCAGCTGTTTAGAAACAGATTTTGTTTAATTGATAACGTGAATCAAACGTGTTATCACTAGAAGAAAACCATCAAGAAAATCAATTGCGCGGTCGCGCTTTCATAGTCGAATAGAAGATAATTTTAAGTAAAAAGACGGTTAATTGCACCGTATTAGTTGGTGCCATGCACCAAGATGCCATTGGTGCTTACCGATTTTCTGAAAAATGATTCTAATCAGAGAAAAATTAGAGAACTAATTTGGTAAAAATAGATTTAGAATTGAAGATGCAATTATTGTGTATATAATTTAGGTGGCGCTATGTTTCTAGCATAATTTGCCTTCATTCACGAAATCTTCAGCGGGAAGAATCAGTTGTCCAGATCTTAATAAATCATATATGGAAAATATGAGCAAGATTATATAAGAGAGTCACAATTATTAGTCGTTGGGTCTATACAGCTGATATCAGAATGACGTGTCAGTATGTACCAGCCGACCAGTTTGCCGACTGTACTGAAGATACGAAGAGAAACAAGGCTACTTGGACAAGATAGACGTTGTGTTATAATCGAGTAACAACTTGTGCGTGCATCCGATTTTGGTACATCATATGAATCAGAATTCTGACTCGTAAAACTGATAAATGTATGTCTAATGACGTTGTATTTCTATTGTTGTGTGAATAAAGTAAATTTTGAAGTTGCATTTGCGCACTTCCCTTATTTCGCATTATTTGTTTATGGTTATTCTATATATAAGTTTTACTGTTCCATTCCCATTCCCATTCCAAAATGACATTCAGAATTAGGGGTCCACAAGTTGTCGTTGGTATTATTTTATTCAAAAAATTCACCCGGCAGGCCTGATGAAAAGGGAGTTGGTCAGCCTGGTCGAAAGGGGCCCGTTTTTAACGAAAAGACGCAAAAGAATACATTATTTGAACTGTTGATTCTATAATAATCAACTCGCTTCGGATTCTTTTGTTCTCCAAGGGAATGTAAACCTCGTATTTCCCTCATTGCTCATGCAAGAGGGAAATTTTTCCTTTGTCTTCTAATTTTCCCGTGCATGTTGATGAGGGAAAATTAGAAGACAAAGAAATCCCTTGCTTTCTTCTAAATTTCCCGCTTGCATATATTTTCCCTCATCAACATGCACGGGAAAATTAGATGCAACTTCTCTGATCAACCATGTAAATTTCCTGTCAGTAAGATTCTCAAAGTTTTTCTCGGCGATCATAATATTACAAACTAATACCATGACTTTTCCGGAAATTAGCGATTAAATTTCCCCTTTGCCTCGGGAGGATTTGTAAAAGTCCTTGGGTTGCGGCCCTCGGGAAGTTTAATCGCTAATTTCCCTCAAGTCGTGTTATTACTTATAAATATCATTAAAGGGTATTGGCAATAAAAATTAAGTTTATCTCATTTGAAAGAACTCGTCAAATGGTATAAGAAGACCTTTTACAATTTTTCCGTATCTGTTTTGGTTTTGGAAATATTTTGACTAAAGGCAGCGTGCTGTCCACCATCTTGGAATTATTTTCGATATGCAAAATTATGCATGTGACGACATAACCAGGGTAAAGTGAAATTTTTATCTTGCCAACCTTATGACATGAGCTAGAAACTCGATTTTTTGTTGCGCTATTTCCATTTTAAATTGACCCACAACATTTAAAAATCCTTCCGTGGAAATCTGGTCACCCACGGAGTAGTTTCATCAGGTTTACCCTGGCTGTGACGTCACCAATTTCCTAGGCAATATTACAACAAGATGGCGGAAATATTTCCAAAACCAAAACAAATACGGGAAAATTGTAAAAGGTCTCCTTATACCATTTGACGAGTTCTTTCAAATGAGACAAACTTATTTTTTATTGCCAATACCCTTTAAATTGCATTGGGTAATGATTTGTCACTGTCATGCATGGCCCATTATGACTGTTATTACTGTGGTTAACATCTTCATTCAAGCAAGCCGTAGCCCGGTGGGGGCCTGGGGTGAATAGCGGTACTTGGATCCAGGTTAAGATCCATCCATGCAGGATCTTGAGCTGACCACCCCCCACTCGGTATGGCTTGCACCGATCACACCAATAATTGGTGGAAGTCTTACACTTACCTCTTTGATTGAAGGGACGGACGGTGGGAATATCTTATTTTCCCGTTAACGCGGCAATGACGACGTTCAACTAGTACCAGTCTTCCATGGCCGCTGACCCCCAAGCTTGCACCACGCGCGGTTACCTAGCTGTTAACCTTCGTTATTGCATAACCTCATTAATATGGTTTGATAAAATAAGACAAACTGCATGAAGAGTGGTAGGGAGTTACAAATATTTTTTGACCATGGGTCGACCAGGGGCCCAAAATTTCTCTCGGCGGCCTTTTGGTTGTGGCCCTTGTTTTCGTTTCCGTTTTCGTTTTAAAACGGATTAGTGTGGACATGGCCTTAAAGTGGCACTAAGACGAAAAAATCGTGAATCTAGTATTGATACCACTGATTGATACCAGTAAACTATAATTTCCAAATGAGGAATACCGCAACCTCGTACCCAGGGCCATTTGTAGGGAACTGAGCCAAGATGGCGAAAAAAACAAAATGGCGGGAACAAATGGCCGTGGTGGAGGCTAGCTCAAAATGCGCAGTATATTGCGCATTTTATTAACTAGAACTCAGTTCTTTACAGTAATTATATATATATACCTAATTACACCTAATTATTGCATGGTTTAAAATATAATTTCCCGTGTTGTGTGTAGGAACAACCGACAAGGTCAAAATACAATTTTTTTTTAAAAAAACACAAAATCAAACCGTCTGATTTACGCCATAAGCTCTTGACCAATCAGAGGCTGAGATAGCCTAGCCTCCAGGGCCATTTGTTCCCGCCATCTCGGCCCAGTTCCCTACAAATGGCCCTGGGTACGAGGTTGGGAATACCGTCGTTTTCAGTTTCTCAAACTAAAGTTTCTGAAACATAAATTAGGTGCCTCGTGACGTCATTTACTCACACAGGCAAAAATAAGATTTACAAAGTGAGTAATATATCTGAAACTATGAAGTAGAAATAATTCAAACTTTGCACAAGAATAGTTATGGGGAAAATACACTCCAACGTTCACATTATGTTTACATGGATACCGTTTGCAAACAGGCGCCTTCCATTTGTAAAACAAAAATGTTTATTTTTTCTCCGTAAAACAACTTTTACATTATATTTGTAGACAGATATTGTATTTCGAATGTTTCAATTATATACTTTTGAAAAGAAACATAAAATTAATATTTTAATATTTTAGTAAAAATGCTCGTGTTTCTAAACGGTTTCCGTAGCAACAACATGATGCGCACAGTCAGTGTACTTTTATGATAACTATACTTGTGCAAAGTTTGACTCATTTTGTAAATCTTATTTTTGCCTGTGTGTACCTAATTTACATTTTTCACATTTACATTTTTTTTAGTAATTTTAGTAATTTACATTTACAAAAACTTTTAAAAATATCTCGAGAACGAGACAATATTTTGAGAAACTGAAAACGCCGGTATTCCTCATTTGGAAATTATACTGTAGTTTACTGGTACTTTTAAACTCCAAATTCGTATATTGAACTTTAATTTAAATAGCTTTTGTTGAAATATTCTTAAATAATGATTTTAGAGTCTTAGTGCCACTAATTTGTCTTAAATATGCTTTTTCATTGTTTACTGGTTTACATTTATATAACACATCAAGTGCAGCGGCAAATCACACCAAAGTTTGTTTTAATTTGTTCACTTCGAATTATTTTGAGTAATTGAGTGGCTAATTTTTTGCATCTCATCAATTTGTTATTGTCCTTTTATCTGATTGGCTTATTTTTGGTCACATGATTACCTTTCGTATATAAGCTCATTGTTTGTTTACACTCTTCACGTTTCTCTCTGACGAAGGCCTCCGCTCGAAACGTTCTGTATCTAACCTTGCTATATTTCGATTGTTGTTTCTACACTGCCTGACTGCCTAGTGCCAACGCAGCACGCGCTATAAATAAATAAATACCCCCCCCCCCCGACACTTTTCAAGTTAGGGGTAGGGTTACCCCCGGGAAATTCACATTTTTGAGATTAGGGTTAGGGGGTTCGGGAGGGGGGGAAGGGTTTCATTAATGACCTCTTTATTAAACAATTTCCAGTAACTTACTGGATACAATGTGTATATAATGTCTAGTAGTTTATTAGATACTACGTGCGGATCCCTGGTGCGGATCGGGTGCTCAGATCACAGGGAGCCCATCTTGGCAGCACTTGGGCACCTGTGGCGGACTCGAAAGACGCGCGGGGGACTGTGGCAGGGGATTTAAAAAAATACGGAAAACGGTTATTGTGTATATAATGTCTAGTAGTTTATTAGATACTACGTGCGGATCCCTGGTGCGGATCGGGTGCCTAAACACACCACGATCGAGTTAGCCTGTGTACAGCCGCTCTCCCGTGAGAAGAAAATTTTGGGGAGAGAGCGTCTGTGAGTTCGAGGCGATAATCGTGTTCCAGGTCACGTGGATATTCCACGGATTCGTGGAACCATATCTGATTGGCCCTTACACAGTCTTATTGTATTACACAAGTTTTAATTGGCTGCTGATAGATAAATTATAATTTGGTTGAACGAAGATTCAACGAACATAGAGCGAAGTAAACAACTGCCGTATCTCGTTCGATTCTTCAAATTATCTTCTGATTACACGTAATTTATGGCAGCCGCTGATACTGAAACCAAGCAACTTCAAATATTACAGATTCAGATTGATTGTATAACTGAAATAGTATTTCCAACGGACAATCTATCGTCGGTAAGACTACGATTTAAAAATACCTAATTTTCGACATTTATAGGAGTTGGTTGTTATTATTAATCATGGCACATCTGAATTGACAATTGTGATACTGGAATTAAAACATACAACGACATTTATGAATATGATACAGTCAGTCAATCGGACAGTGTGGACAAAACGCTATGTTTTTGAAGCCACACACATGAAATTGTACTTGACCGTGGTCGTGAAGTCTGACCTTTGGTTTATAGTAAATACGCTGTTCAAAGACTCTCGTTCTCGCACACACGTCTTTTTGATCAAATACAGTTTTTAATTTGTTAGTTTCTTCACGACATATAATAAAGAAACTTTGAAAGTATTATGAAGCTATTCAATAATTATTATAATTTACTTAAAATCCACGTGACCTGGAACACGATTATTGCCTCGAACTCACAGACGCTCTCTCCCAAAATTTTCTTCTCACGGGAGAGCGGCTGTACACAGGCTACGATCGAGTGTGCCACAGGTACCCACGCTCTGCCAAGATGGGCTCCCTGTGCTCAGATTCGTTTATGTGAATTGGCAAAAGGGGGGTGACTATGGGCTCGAGATTGGTGAATTGGTGATTATGTCTCCCCCGCATTCCCCCGCATGCTCCCCCGTGCTCACCCGCTGACTATGGGCTCGAGATTGTGGAGGAAATGTAAAAATGTCCGACGACAAATGGGGGAAATATTCGGTCTTAAAAAGCAAACGGTGTACGCTAGAGAGAGCAGAGAAGTTTATTTCTGAAATTTATTTTAATGATGTAAATCTTCAGAGCAGGTTAGTGAGTAAATGGAATATCTTGCATTTATAAGAAAGGAAGCGGCGACTCTGCAGTCTCTGGCAGTATAGTAGCACCCAAGCTTCTCTTGATATGAAGTACAGTATATACTGTTAATTCTTTCTGTTTCAAAAAAGAAACAAGTTTGGTTTTAAAGGTTTTGAGAACGTTATTTTAATTAAGGCTTGATTTATTTGCAAATTTGCACGCCCCTAGCCTTGAATCTTGATGACCTTGTGATGTGGCACAAATGGAGGTGTAAATGTAATAATGATTATTACATTCTGTCCAAAATACGAAGTGTATCTCGATATGCAACAGTCAAGATACTATCCATATCTTGATACAATAGGAACAACTAACATGTGCATGCAGGGGCATTGTAGCAACACTAGTGTGTGTGTGTGTGTGTGTGTGTGTGTGTGTGTGTGTGTGTGTGTATGTATGTATGTATGTTTGTGTGGGGTGGGGGGGTGGGGGGGGGGGGGGGGGGGGTGTGCAAAATTTTTAGGGGGATCTGGGGACATGCTCCACTGGGAAATTTTGAAATCTAGAGTCTCTGAAATGCCATTTCCTGCATTTTAGGACATGGATTTACACAATTCTAAAGGTCCAAAAATGTCACAAATTACTCATAAGAAAACACTTTTCCTGACATATTTGAATATCAGCATTCAAATTTCTTTAATTATTATATCTTTATTCAAAGTTGTGGGTTAGCTACAGTAGGGTTAGTGTATTGTGTTGGGTCAGGCTTACAAGAGGTATATAACTGTCGTTAATAATCAACCTTCACTCCTTCAGTAGTGGCAAGTTGCCTAAAATTCACCTATTTAAAATTATTATTATTACCGGTACTACCATCGATTCATTGCATCTAAGGATGGACACCATTGATAAAAAACATTACCTACACCAGTGACAAATTTAAAGGTTTCCCAGGAGCATTTGACACGTTTCTTTTAACTCAACCAATCACCATAAGACTGGTTAAACCTGATTGGTTGAACATGTGTTTAATAGTTTCTGAGGTATAACCTACTTTGTGACCGAATTATCCATATTTCTGCCTCAAACTCTTCTGTAAAATAAGTATGTATTATTTCAGATAAACCTCGAAAATACAGAGAAAAACAGTTGTTACTGCCATTTTGTACATTGTATGTGACATTTGCGGCCATACTGGGAACGAGTCATTTGTTTGTGACAATTATCCTTCAGATGATCTCATGTGCACTTTTCTGAGTTTAAAAGCCCTGCCAAAATTTCACGTAGATTGTGACAGGATCATAACAAGATCTTGTGAAGATTGTGACAAGATAGTAACAAGATCTTGCGAAGATTGTGACAGGATTTTACCTAGATTGAGACAGGATCTTGCCAAGATTGTGATAGGATCTTGCCAAGATTGTGACAGATCATGAAAGGTCATTTGATTGTAACCAATTCTTTCAGGATGGTCATGTTAAGTTACAGGACTGGTATAAATTATTATATTAATCAGGTACACACTAGAAATACATGAACGCAACAACCCCTCGCCTGCTTTTACATGCTTTTTTGAAACACCCCCCACCCACCCACCCCCTGATTAAGATAAGCGCTCCTGATTGTCCAGCCAATATAAAAACAAACAAATGATATTAAATCCTTGGGATATTAAATTATAGAATTTATGGATAGGTTGATAGGATGACAAAACTGACTTAAATCATTTAATGAAAGTTGAACATATCAAAGCAAAACTTAGATTTCATTATTAAATTCTGGTTGTAAAAAATATATTGTTTTTAGGAGGTTTCAAAAGGGATTATTTCTAGCAAGCCTTTAAATGGCTTCTCTATGCATGTACATTTTGCAAAGGCAGAATTAAAAGTTGACAGCTCCCAAAATTACATTTACAGTACCGCTCGCGAGTAAGGTAACATCGACTCGCGAGTAGCGAGTACTCGCGCGTACTCACGCGTCATAGCGAGTACTCGCTTCGGCTCGTTACGCATGAGTACTCGCACTTCTAGCGAAAACAGACATTGGCAAATACTCGCTACTCACGAGCATTGCGAGTCAGTATAACCTATAGGATCAGGAAACTACGGGACATTTATATGAAAGAACTAATCAAAGCAATCAACTTTATGAAATAAATTAAAACGACGAATGCTCGCGCTTTAATACGGTCACAGCTATAATTCTGAAACGAAATTGAGCGCTTGGTATTCTGTTGTGATGAACATGCTACGTTATGAATATACATATTACATGCCAACTTGACACATCTCAATTCAAATGAGGTAAAGCCGTGCCGCATGGAAAAAGTCGCGGAAAAACTTACTAGACATGCACTTATTGCACTACTGTATATTTGTGGTTTATAAACGAGTTGTTGTCCGTTTTTCTTTCGATCGATGGGCCTTCATAATGCCTGTTTATATAAAATGCCATGTATTTTGAAATTGTTTTGGCTTATTTTTCGCTAGTCAAACGATGACCTCACTCGCTGTTGATTCGATAATTTTTGAAGAAGAACGTAAACACTGCTCAAGAACAAGTGCGGATACAATTGTATCTGCAAAACTTCATAGCAAACGTTCATTTGGATACACACTAAATGCCAACTATGGAAATTATATTAATATGGATGTTTAACTGGAAGTAAAGTTTTGTGATTATTCAAAATCTATAATTTGCAACTGAAGACATGCATGTCAGCGACGGCGAAACGCCATTAACGACAAACTGTGAGTATTCTTTAACATATGGATGTATATTGAAATGCCGTGCCTTTAATTATTGTTTCTAATGTATCATCATAAACTTGTCTTTGATTGCTCTGTCATTTCCATCAATTGAAGTCAAACTTTGATTGTTCATCGCGCGATAACAGTGTATATTATACTTCAATAACGGCCGTCGCCACGTATTGAAATGCTGTCTAACAAAACTTGTATATTAAGCCTTCGTTGTTTTAATTTATTACAGTTAGTAAAGTTGATTGCTAGCTTTGATTAATTCTTTCATATAAATGTCCCGTAGTTTCCTGATCCTATAGGTGATACTGACTCGCAATGCTCGCAAGTAGCGAGTTGCGAGTATTTGCCAATGTTTGGTTTCGCTAGAAGTGCGAGTACTCGCGCGTAACGAGCCGAAGCGAGTACTCGCTATGACGCGCGAGTACTCGCTACTCGCGAGTCGATGTTACCTTACTCGCGAGCGGTACTGTATAATAGAGTCTGAGATAAAAACAATTCAGTAGAATTGGATTCCAGAAAGAAGTATTAAACAGACAACGTTTCAGTCGAAAATTTGGAATCACAGCCAAGAAAGGTTTACATTCCCTTGGAGAACAAAAGAATCCGAGGTGATCATGGTATTATTATAATTATTATTATTATATATAATTATTATTATTATTAATTGCAGGCTTTATCCTAACACGTCTCCTGTCTCTGAACTACTTCACTGTGCTGTGAATGGTCGTGTCAAGTATGAAGATGCCATCAAAGGTACATTTTGTTCTGCAAAAGTTGGTGACAAATTTGGTCCAAGGTAAGAACCCACGATATTTCTTTATAAAATATTAAAGGAGAATATATGCCAAATACAATAGATGCTACAGTACAACAAGATTTCTAATTGTTAGAGTTTTGACAATGTGATCACAGTAACACTGACGTCAAATATTCTGCCCAATGTATTCAATACATTGTGTCATTAATGACAGATGAACAGCAACGGTGGTGACCACAGATCAGATCGGACTCAGCTTGGATGAGGTTGGGGTGGGTGGGATTATCTTCCAAAACGTGTTCGTCTACGAATTTCTTGCCAGTAAATTCCCTAGGGCATAATTTCCATATTCAAAAATTGAATAGAAACATAGAATTCGTGTCATAGACACGGAAATTAAGTTTGCCTTATTTGAAAGAACACTTAAAATGACAGAATCTTGAATTCTTCAGGGGTTATCCCTTCTAATGGTTGGAATTCTTCCAGGGTTTACTTAACTACATGGGATTCTTCAGGGGGGTGTGCACAAATCTGTTAAAATTCTTTAGGGATATGCATCAGTTTTGTTGGAGTTCTTCAGGGGTTGACAACAATTCCATCAAATTCTTAAGGGGTTAACTGCATTTAGTGGAATTCTTCAGGGGTTCGTATTTCTTTAAGATTTATGGAATTCTTCAAGAGCGTAGTCCTCAAAAACATGTATCCTCGATAGGGGGGTTATGGATATTTAATGGAATCATAGCCCCCAGAAATAAATTATCTGGAAACGCGGCCAAAGTCTTTGTTCTAGGTTTTTGTTTACGTTTGTGCACCTTATTTCACCTTAACACTTGTTGAACACATTGTATTTTTGGTACATGTATAATGAAGCAATCAACCAATAGCAGTGTTGCTTTATAAATATTAATGAACGTAAAACAAAAGACTGTGCGCCTTATTTGCCACCCTCAACCTAAATTGTAGCTCATTGTTAACCGCTTTGATGTTCACCGCGTCTCCAGACAATATAATTCTAGGGACTATGATGGAATAGTCCAATACAGTATAGCACACTGCAGTGCAGTGCAGGACGGTACGCTACAGTACAATTGATGCTTAGTTTTGTCTTTAGTTGGAGTACACACTGGTTTAAAGTAACTGTTCAGATTCCTGATGAATGGACTGACGAGGAAGTACGATTTAGGTGGAATTCTAATTCAGAAGCAATGGTCAGTTCCTTATGCATTTCTATCAGACTATCACGATTGCAATTGGTTAATTAAAATAGGTATACGGTGCATGCATACATGTATATGTCTCATCCTTTGGTTGAGTTTGGCCTATGATTTGACATGCACGATAATTCAAGCAGAAAGTGCAGTGAACCGTATTATTTACATAAATGGTTAAAAAGCAAAGCCCCCCAAAGATGCCTGGGTACGAGGCTGGTTAAAGAGCCTATGACACAAATATTAAGTCTGCCTTATTTGAAAGAACATTTAAAATGATAGAGTATATAACATCTTTTGCAGTTTTTCGTTTCCTTGCTTCGTTGTTGAGATATTTCAGTTTGTTTGATATACAAATGTCACATGGTGTGACGTACACGTGCGTAATGACTTATCGAAGAAGGTTGTATATCTTTGTTATTATCACACAAAATCACTTGAAATTCTACATGTTTGGTGTTGTGGGAAATACACACGTACTGTACATGCTTCAATCGAATTAAATTTGGTTTTATAATTATAGCAAAGAGATATAAGCTTCTAAGATATAAGTCATTATGCCCATGTAAGTCACACCTTGTGACATGTACATATTAAACAAACTGAAATATCTCAACAAAGAAGCAAAGTAAACCAAATATTGCAAAAGATGTTACTTTGTCATTTTAAGTGTTCTTTCAAATAGAACAAACTTAATTTTCGTGTCACAGGCACTTTAGCAGCCACGATATTAAGATCACTATCTCATGACACACCCACATTTTCGTGTTTTAATTGATAAATACATCTTGAATGTACACAAAACATTTTTTGAAAAACTGTTACAACTCAGACAAACCAGCTTTCAACATCTGAACAACGGTGATCCGAACCGAAAGGCTTTATAGTGCTATCTTATGTCCAGGGTGTGTTCAAAAGCATAGTGAAAACGTTCAGAAAGCACAGCTTCAAAGTGACATACAAGCCAATCCAAACAGCCAGTCCTATCTTAACAAAACCGAAGGGTAAAGTTAACAAATATGCAGTATATCACAAACTATACATGTAGTCAAAAGCTACTGGAAAAGTTGGGAAACGTCTACATTGGACAGACAACTCGAGCACTAAAAAAAACAAGAATAGAAGAACACCGAGTACCTGTCGAGTCTGATTTGCGGGAAACAGACCATGCTACAGCTGTGATTTTTTTTAAAAAAATATAGATGCATTTTAAGTTGGTGCTATTAATGGACTTGAAACATATACATGGAAATTGTCTCTTTCCGGTCTGGATGTTGAATGTTTACCTTGCTGCTGTGTATGGCTGTACTGGCAGAGCTACAGTTTACAGGGTGTTTATATGAGGAAAAGTTGTCCCTGCGAGCAGGGTGACCTTCGATTCTCCCAAAGGGCAAACCAACCTTTAACCATGCAACCACGTTGAAGCATTCCTTTGGAGTTGTCTCGGGTAGCTGAGTGAAACTGTTTACATGAGGGAAAATTGCCTCACCTCCTAGGGTTACCCTACCTCTCAAAGAGGGTGACCCTATCCCCAGGGTGACCCTACTACACAAGACAAGTGTCAAATTCTCCATGTAAACACCCGCTGTCGTGACTAAATAGAAAGAATGCAAAGTTGGCTCCCCCAGGGTGGCTAGGGGGGTAGGGTGACCATTCTAGTAGGGACAACTCTCGTCCATGTAAACGGGACCTTGTATATAACCAGCATATTCTTTCAAAACGTTTGTTTTGAATATTATTTTTATTGTCAATTTGTTTTAGATATGGGTAGATGGTAAACCAGTACAGGTGAGTGGTCTGTATTCTAAAGGTACGGGATAATAAATTTCTGTGTAAAGCCGGCAGCCATTTTCGCTATAGACCTTACTGACAAATAGTGAAATAAAAGTAGCGTGCTACGTAGACAGTGTTGAAACAACAATCGTTAGATATGCTGCCGAAACAGAGAACGTAGTAGTCTAACGTTTCGAGCGATAACGACTCTCTCGCTGACAATATTTAACATTTTTTTGAGAACATGCACATAAAGTAGCCTCTAAATATTAATTTGGTGGTCATTTGTGAATAATTTGTCCGTTTACAATTTTCGACCCAGCACACCAGACTTAAAGAACCTGGGTAAAATAAGGTAAAATGTATTGTAGCTATATTTATAGTGCGTAAAATTATATTTCATTTTATAAACTTTAACACCATTTTCATAAGAAACCAACGGAAACAATGGATCGTTTTCACTCACGTGATTGGTGGAACAATACAAAATATTTTAATAAGAATAGAGATAAATTCCCATAGGAGAAAGATTGTGCACTAATATGGCCGCCATTTCATTGTTTCTGTGCACCAATATGGCCGTCTTGACGTCAGATGAAAACCAAGAATAAGGAAATTGGATTCGATAGTTATTTTAATATAACTTGTTAATAACTTGTGTGAACTGAACAAACAGTGATCATGCAAGAACTGTAGTCACGTTACACAGCACAATAAATTGTGGTATTTTTTAAATTAAATTTTTTTAAAAAAGTTTAAGAGCCAAGTCAGTTTTCTCATGCTGCACGTAAAGCATAGAATTAACCTCGTATTTTGTATATTTAAGAATTATTTATTATCAGTCGAGGTTTGTCAAAATATCGCGATTTGTCAGTGGCAAGCAGATTCATTATTAGCTTGGATCCCGAAGGCAGAGGGATACAAATAACATCAGGACACTGCTAGTGCGTACAAATCCCGATATTTTGCAATAATTGATTTTAATATTATCAATTTAAATTCAATGATGTTTTACAATATACTGTCGACGATGGTGGTTATTACGCATGAGCAAAATTATTTCATTTTCAGGAAAATAACGTTGCACCTTATGCACATGCTCAGATTGTTTTTGTATGGAGTTATTTATAGCTGGCATTCCTTTACAACCGAAATCAAGAGAAAAATAAATTATAAAAAGAACCCAAATTCCTAGCCCTTCTAAAGAAAAGATACTAAATATTTCATTAGTCAATCAGCATTAAGTAAAATTTGTTGAAAAAGAATCATAGCAGTGATTGCTATGTTATTTATTATTGGATATAGTTAGCTTTTGGGGTTTTTATAAACTGTTGTAAACAGAAACATACTGTATGAGTTCTAACTTCGGATATACTACTCTCAATCTTTATTAAAGGGCTTGTCTGGAGCGGAACGTACCGATTATATCCTTACAGAAAAATCTGTTCCCGGCACAAAGTAAGTTATTATAATCGTGTGAATATTTTATTGGCAAAATTTCTTTCTACTGGTACAGTAAATATATTGCGGTGATCTGACGAGTCACTAGTTAGCAACGCTTAATATTTTACCTGTGCACGGTTCAATAACCCTTACTTACAGTGCACTTTTTCAAGTTGGTGGCTAGTCTGCGTAATTGTTGTTGTTATATTCTAGGTTTTGTTTCTACGTCGAAATGGCCTGTAATGGTTTGTTTGGCACAGGTGAAGGCACCATGATAAGCCCTCCTTCACCATCACGATATTTTGAGTTATCTACGGTTGAGATTGCAGTTTTTGATCGAGAATGTTATAAAGTCATCGTTGATCTTACAGTTTTAATTGGGATGGCTAAAGTATGTATCTGGTTTGTGATCACGCGAAATATGTAAATGATTTTAGTATATGGCTGGGTTTGTTTTCCAGTCCGTACGCAAAACGACGCACGCTGATTGGTTCCTGGGTCAATACGCTTTTTTCACGGCCCTGTAAGTTTTGGCGGGAAAATTTCGGAGTTGACTTGAATACGAATAAAAGAGAACTGCGTATCATTACTGAAATATTCTGAACAATAAAATATGTTGAACATTACTGCTGGTTTTCTTTAAAGATGTTTATCTAAAAACACGACAAATAAAAGCCGAACTGGTGTAAACAAAACAAGAAGGCCGAGGTAACACTACAATCAGTGACAAGACCCTTCGGACATTTCTCCTAATTATAGGATATGTCCCCCCCCCACCCCCTTTTCAATGTTGAATGGCAAAAGTAGCGCTGTCTACATTACACATTGCCTTCCTAACTACATGATCTTGTTGTACACCAACATTGAAAAGGGGGGAGGGGGTCAACGGATTATATTTATGTAATTTTCTAAAAAAAAGGTATTATTTAATGTATCCGAAGAGGTTTTGTCACTAATTGTAGGTAAGGTAAACATCATACTCCGAAGACGAAAACAACGCTCGAAACTTAAAAATAAACTAATGGCCATATAGTAAATTCCTTATTAACCTCGTTAGGTAGCTTGGTCTGTATGGAAAGTATATCTGCCTTCAGTTTTATCGCACGAACCTCACTCCTTCGTCGCTCGGTCTGTACGAAAACCTCAGGCAAATACTTTTCCATACAGACCTCGCACTCCGTTAATAAGTCTTTAATCTATATTTAACTGCAAGGCCATATATACTGTACATGTAGTTGGGCCCCAAACGTTTTAATCTTTAGGGGAATTGCCTCTCAAACTCATTAATAATTCATGATTTATCGTAGCCAATCCGTGGGCGTGTATATACCCCATCGTATGCATGAGTTATTGAGTTTTTTGATACCCAATGAAAACTGCAGGAAACTTCCTCGTGAACTGGATCATATTTCCTAATCTGCATATTGAAATCAATGAAGAAAACACCGCAAATCGAAATGCGAATACTCGCATACTCCAAACACTCCAAAACAATAAAAACCTCGGGGCTACGCCCTCCGTTTTCATTTGTTTTTTCGTGTTTGGAACCCCTGATGAGACACTCAAACTTGTGTTTGATCTGTTACATCAAGTCACAAGATGACGATTTCCGGATTATGTTTTATTCATATGTTAGTGGTAACTGGTTGTTTGCAGCCCACTTTTGGACCAGGTGCTTGTCAATGGGGTTGCAGCCTACTTGAAAACTAGGTTGCAACGTAGATATGTTTGGACAACATCACTTGAACGAACGTAAGTTATTCTTGGCAAACAACTCAGAAACAACCAAGTAACATAAATTTATAAAAATAGACGGCGATTATTACCAGCAGTAATTACACTTTTGAAAGCTCTTTTAAAAGTGTTTCTTTACACCTCGATGTTCGATGCTTTACAACTCGTTTTCAACTCGAAAATGGGAAATGTTTTTCATTGCGAACAGGACAAAACCATAAAAATTATAGATCTAGAATGCGGGCTCTTATCTCTTGTCAGTGAAAAAAGGGACCCCAACTATAGAGTCAAAATGGTAGATTGCCAAGGGAACTCGATCTAGGACTTTTCGACAGTTTTTAACACGGCAGCAGTTGGTGACCATGTGGAGTGGACGATGGATTTATATTTTTCAAAATATTTTTTTAAAAAACTGCGCTGACGTGACCCTCTTTCCAACCTTTCAAGTGTACATTTGTGCCTCATTCTATTTCCTTGCATAGCCCTAGTGTTACTCTTGAGTATTGAAAAGTATTAGACAGTCCACGACTTTCAGGAGGAGTTAAATCTTTGTTCTAGTGAGTTCAGAAATTCTAATTTGCATTAAATTTGCATATTACAATAAATGTGATTTGTCCAGATACACAAATGCTGCAAGTGTAAAAGTTTTAATTATCAGCACTGACACTAGAGCTATGCAAGGAACTAGAATGAGGCACAAATGTTTTAGGCTGCAATGAAAAAAAAATTAAAGATAAAATATAGAATATGCTGTTCAAGTATGTCATTAACGTGCGAATGAATATTTCTCTTGGAATAAAACGTTGTGTATGCAAATTATGCCTGGATTGACGTCATCCTCATTGGTCATTTTAGAAATACAAACCTCAATATCAAAATAAATAGAAGCTCAGATCAAAAAATGTTTTATTCAATTATACACTTTACATAGAATCTATATCAGTAATGTCGTATTTGGGTGATAGGCACTTTAAACTAAACTTGAACTCTTTCTGAGCGGCGTCCGACTCTCAAATTTTATATATTTTACACTGGCTAACGCCAGACGATTTTACTCCCGAGAAAACCCACCGACGGAAAAGTGTTTTAAAATATTTGCATAGAAGGACTCAACCACGTGTACTCAACCACGTGTTTGATTTTATGAATTTGTTATGTTGGAGTCAGCTATAGATATTTTTTATCACTTTTACCCAATTTTAGCATCTACCTGAAGACAACTTGCGGGGAGCACAAGCTTTGTTTGTTGCCAACGATGTCGTTAATATGTGCGAGGTTTCCAACCGAAACTCCTACAAACGGTGAGGGGATTTTAGTATTTGACTTTTGTAATGTGTAACTATGTACCCCCTAAAGTTTGCTTGGATGGTTACGTTCCTTCACGTTTCCCCATCTCGAAAATGACAGTCTGGCACCGCGTGACGCTTTTCGGCCAATCAGAGCACGCAATTTTACCAGAAGTAAGTTAGGTCATATAATAAAAATGTATATTATGTCAGGGATTCCTGGGAGGCCCTAGTGGCGTGTGCTATTAGCGCATCGTCTTTCATTGAGCCTCAAACAACACATACTGTGGCCACAATACATATTTGTGCATGTATGACTTTTGCAGAAGTCAACACTAGTTTATAGCCAGACATGCAACAACAACTAGAAGCAAAAGATAGGGGTATCAAGATATTATACCAGTGGGGTAACTCAGAATATTCTATCAGCGTACATACATGCATGTCGGTAATTACATGTATATATTGCGTTGATACATTTATCTATAATTCTATTTTTCGCAGATGCCATGAGCATGCTCAAACGTTTTTGAAACAAAAGAATGGCGAAGGTCAACATGTAATTCATGCGATGGGTCATTGCCACATTGATTCTGGTGCGTTAAACACTTTTACTTATAATTATGTTGTTAGTATATAGTTTTTACAATCCCTGTTGAGACTAGTATAGAACCGGTCGTTGTATTAAATTGAGAAAATGAGCTGCTCTTACATTCACATTAACATCAACTAACAAGAACAACTAACAAGAAATTGAAGGCTAAAGGATCGGAAGAGGGAGCTATATATATTGAAATAGTCGCGTTTAAAGACTATTATTTGTCAAAACTAGCTTTGAAATTTTGCCTTGAATTCTTAATTATTTTTCAATTAAATTTATCAAGCCAAGTTTTCTGGGGACTGATGTAGATACATCCATATAATAAACAAAGGGAACGTACTCAAACATAAAGTAACTAATAGTTGGCAAAGTTCCACTTACCTTGATGAAGTGGAAAACTGTAAATTTAGTTGCAAAAGCCTAAATTATATAGACGTTACCAAAATGAATAAGTTAAAAACGTATCCTTTATTTCTTATTTTACGTATTGTATCTGTATTTAGTTTCTTTTCATTCTTTATTTTTTCTTTCTTAAAGCATGGTTGTGGCCCTATGCTGAGACAATCAGAAAGTGTGGAAGAAGTTGGGCATCAACAGTGCAATTAATGAAAAACTATCCTGAGTTTACATTTACTTGTTCTCAGGTAAACTTACTTGTTTTACTTGTTCTCATTTACTTGTTCTTTAATAAATTTCGGCTTAAAATAGAAAATCGGTGCCGAGACAGAGATTTGAGTTTTGCCTTGAGTTTATTACATGCGTAGTTCGGCGTTTGACCTGGATCTTCATGTGTATAAAGCCCTAATCAAACGAGAACGCAAGTCATCGCAAGTTAGCTTACGATGACTTGCGATGCCACCAGTCAAACGTCGGCATAAGTTCTGCACTTCCGCTAGTTCCCACCCCTTTCGCTAGTTCTCATGGTAGTTTCTATGGCGACGGAGCACGAAAGACTTGCATTGACTTGTGTATTGTGTTCAAACGTTTCGAAAGCTCTCGCAAGTTGACGAAAACTTGCGATGAAATATGAACAAGATCAAATTAGTCGCAAGCTAACGCAAGTCACCGCAAGTCATCGCAAGCTGGCGGTCAAGCGAGACACAAGCAAGCACAAGCTAAAACTTGCGATGACTTGCGTTGTCGTTTGATTGGGGCTTAACACTTTTACTGCCAATGTATATGAATACAATTCTTAAAAGTTATATTTTTATCTTCCATTGTAATTTCATCCAAAATTCCGTAATCATATTTGTTCTTTGAATTGTCCGCATGCAGTGGGGACTGGGGAATGTTCGTGCGAAATAAATCAATAACTTGAAAGATTCGACCCTCGATCCATCGAAATACTTTATAATTGTTTGAAACATCTCAAGGTTTGGTTTCACATCTGTTCCTTGCCTCATCTTTTCCCTGCGTAGGCTAAGTCTACATGTATATGCGTCTTCTCTGTTTTTAAAACGTTTTCCTATTATGCTAGTACTTTTGAATCGTTTTCTTCGTCCGCATCTAAACTCGCAAACGATTCGAAAAGGTTCAAAGCCTTAACTAGACACGTGCGTATAATATGTATGGCATTCAGTGACATCAGGGTCAAGGCTAGTTTTCATTCAGGAAAATCTTCCACAGGATAGGAATGGACAGGAAAGTTTCCTTTGTGTTAAAGTCATTAGTCCCGACTGAGAGCTCACAAGACAGAAAACTTTCCTGTCCGTTCTGGTGTCCCAGTAAATTTGTCCCCCCCCAAAAAAAAATATGTCCCCCTCTTCGGAAATCCCCCCCCCCCCAGAATGATTCCTTATAGGATAATTGATATACGTATAATGTGACAAAACTTTTTAAAAGTAAAAAATATATATTTCTGAATATTAAATTATAACAGCTAATATATATTTAGCTAAGAAACTCTTTTGCTTTCTAAAGAGCGTGTTGGCTCGAGGTTAATGAAGAGCTCCGCGTGAAACGTCAGTATTTCGTTGTCAAAATTCTCTGCAGCATATAATAGTGTAGTTTGCCGCATTTCAAAAAACGGTATATAGAGAAGTATTTATTATGCATGGTAGTCATGATTCGCAAACGCAATAGACGCCTTTTTTCAACGAGCGATGACTCTCAAAAGCGATCCGTATCGGTGATGCTGGCTTTGCCATTCATGTGCCATTCTGCGGGATAGGTGATCATGCAGGAATTGCACCATCAAAACTTTGTAAGAATGATTAGTTTGGTGACCGTCCAATTAAGGCAAAGTTTTTATTGAATATATAAGTTGTATGTTGTAGTTTTTGTAAATATATTTTTAGGTGTTATAATTTATCATTCAGAAACATATATTTTTTACTTTTGAAAAGTTTTGTGCACATTACACGTATATAAATTATCCTGTAAGGAATCATTCTGAGGGGGGGGGGGGGGGGGGGTTCCGAAGGGGGGGCATATTTCCTAGGAAATGTGTATACATTTCCTAGAAAGTAACTCGGGCTTTTGTGAACAGGCCCTTTACAAAGTCTTCAAAACGACGAAGGACATTGACTGGGAGTCATATCAGACGAATTCCATTTCGGCGATTTTTAGTTAAAGTGTATATGAAACGAAAGTTAAGTTTGTCTTATTTGAAAGAACTCTTAAAATAATGGGGGAATATCAATTTACAGCTTTTTCATATTTTACTTAGTTCTTGAGATATTTAGACTTATGTGATATTCAAATGAGATAACTTTATGGTTCGTTTTTTTCTAATTAACATATTCGAAAATCGCGAATATTTTTAAGATTATTGAACAAAATCACTCGAAACTTTGCATATTGCTAAAGTTCATGCAATTAAACATGAAAGACAAGTTACAAATGATTTTGTTCAATAATCTTAAAAATATTCACGATTTTCGAATATGTTAATTAGAAAAAAACGAACCATAAGTTATCTCATTTGAATTTCACATAAGTCTAAATATCTCAAGAACTAAGTAAAATATGAAAAAGCTGTAAATTGATATTCCCCAATATTTTAAGAGTTCTTTCAAATAAGACAAACTTAATTTTCGTTTCATATACACTTTAAATCTCTTCTAAAGCCAACCTCCAATAGACCAAAGCGTAGTTTCATTTATAAGCCTGGTTCTCATATGTCGCCGATCGTCGCCAAGCCATGATTTAGATGCATGCTAAGTAAAAGAATAAAAGCACTGCTTTTCTGCATTGTTCTTTATTACTTAACATGCTGCTGCACTTCCCGTTTTAGCATGCATGGCTAAATCACAAATCGCCGACGATCGGCGACCATCGGCGACATATGAGAACCAGGCTTAAAGCCTGGTTCTCATATGTCGTCGATCGTGGGCGATTTGTGATTTAGATGCATGTTAAAACGGGAAATGCAGCAGCATGTTAAGTAATAAAGAACAATACAGAAAAGCAGTGCTTTTATTCTTTTACTTAACATGCATCTAAATCACAAATCGCCGACGATCGGCGACATATGAAAACCAGGCTTAAGGCCCACATGCAAATTAGTTTCCTATTCAATTTGGGTCCCTATGCAAATTACATCGTGTCTATTAAAGCATAACGGGAAGATAACATAGGCTGGGACTGTTTTTTCATGTTTTGAGTTCATTATTTTTAGACACTACGTTAGGATTATTGTCAAGGATAATCGATAAGCAAATTTTATCCTTATATAATACCTAAACATTAAAAAAGTTTCTGAAATCAGAAATGTTATGTTTACTACGGCTGCTTCAGCCTCATGTTATAAATGAACTACGTTTTATCCCGACTCAGACCCCGTTTACACCAGAGCAAAAGTATTCGGATTCACATTGTTTTTCATCCTCATGGGAATAAAAAACAATGTGAATCCGGAAACTTTTGCTGTAGTGTAAACGGAGTCTCAGATTGTATGCGCAGTCGAACCTCCGATTTCGTGTATTCTGCACAGCCTCCTCCCACGCAAGACTCGAGGCGCTATTTAACCCTTTCGGGGATGTACGGAGGCAATAGGGATTTTAAGATCTACGACGTCAACCTCAACGACGGCGTCCTCCAAACAAAATAATTATTTTTGCAAAACAAAAGGAATGAATAAGTTTTAGTCCCAAGAGTAATCTCAGCACCGTCCTCGTTCTTTATACAATGCCACTTAACTTAGAGCATTTTCACGTCTTGTATTATTAACCTAAGACAATTTTCCTTTTGTCATAATTAGGCTCAACAATTTGAATGGGTTAAGAATAACTACCCTTCTTTGTATAAAGATATCAAAACCTTTGCCGAGAAAGGCAACTTTCTACCAGTTGGTGGAACATGGGTAGAAATGGTAAGGCCGTTAAGTATCCTTACAAAATGCCTTAGTTGTGGTATTTGAGATAGGAGTCACGCATTTCTATTTTTTTTTGTAATGTTAATGTATGCTTTTATTAAAAAAATTAAATTTAGGTTAATTAAATTAATCGTTTCAACTGAATTTAATTTAATTTGATCCGATTCTCTTTGATTCTCTTTGATTTTGAATTTAATTTTTAGTTACAATTTTTTGGCAAGCCTAACCCTTTTTTACAATAATGCACTATTTTGCAAACAATATATATTTTTTTAAGTTTGTAAATTAATGTGATGGTTGTTTTCATAGGATGGTAACATTCCTAGTGGTGAGTCGTTTGTGCGTCAATTTTTATTTGGTCAGACTTTTTTTAAAGAGGAATTTGGTTCCTTTTGTCAAGAGGTATATACTTTTGTTTTTGTTATTTACTTTTTCATCAATCGTGAGCGCGCGGAATCCTAGGTAATGCTGTAATTTGATTGGTTGCGTTAGCGGGCAGTTTTTTTACGATATCTGAGCACGGTCCGGTCCTAAAGTGATATTTTTTACATTTGGAAATTTACTGTTGATAGATTTTCTTAACTATTTCGCTTGACACTGGAAAAAATACATTCAGTCGAAAGGTATTTTACGATATGAATGAGTTATTTTACTATTCAATTCAAATGCTTCTGACCATTGTGAAAACAACAAATTTGTGGAAGAAAAGCCAGGAAAACTGTTACAAACAAAAATCAACGAGCGAAGACATGTCGACTTGCCACTCAAGTTATAAATTGCTTAATGACAACATTTCGAAAACACTTTAACATACATTGGACTGTATTTTAATTGAATTATACTTGTTAAACTATATAGAAATATAGAAGAATAGTAGAAAAATCACGCTACGCTTAAAACATTAGCCAATTATCTCAGAACTTTTGAAATATATTTCGTAAAGAGAGATGATTAATACTCGCAAACATTTGGTTTCAAAACATAACTGTTAAATATCTACCCATCTTATACGTGTTGTCAGTAATTTTCTTGTGCTTAAACCAGCATTGAGAAAGTTTTAGTGGATATTCATCGCCTTTATGATAAGTTGTGTATACATGTTGTGCGTGTGGTACGTTTGCGAGCTTGGTGTAATGTAACTGACGTATGGTGGACGTTCGCCAAGCTCAATTTAATACTCAGAAAAGATTTCTGAGCCCCAGACAGGGTTCGAACCTGCAACCTTCTAATGCCCGGTTAGACGCTCTAACCATTGAGCCACTGAGGCTCAGATGGAGAGCTAAGGTTGCAACGGTCGTTTGACGTTTGTGGGCGGGGAAGAAAATGTTTTTCAGTGTGGACTTCGTGGGATTTTACTACGCTCCGACAGTTCGGTGACGTCCGTAATTTGTCAGCCAGTCATAGCTATTACAGTTTTGTATATTTTTTGTGCATTTAATCTACATAATTATAACATTGCAATTTTTCACACAAAGGTCTTGCGAATGAACTTTTGAATGTGTTGTTGTTTGTTTTGTTTTTTTGCCACAAGAAATGTAAAAAATCTAAACGTTTAATAAAAAGAATTACATTTAATGCATTGTAAGTGCGATAGAGATTGCGTAATAAACATTTTGCAAAGGAATGACATTTATCTTCACTTAATACGAGATACTTTTTAATATTTACGTGTGTTAAATGCCATCAGGTCCTAACCAGGTCAGAGGTGACTAAAGCTCTGCAAAAATGAAAATATTTTACTTCAAAAATATCCACGTTTGCATGTTTGGTATGATAATTAATACAACTGCACACAAAGCTCTGTGTTTTATCTATAGTGGGTATTATTTTTTGGGAAAACGTCGTTTGTGAACTAAATTTAGTGTTGGTTATAACTTGGTTTATATTTTTGGTTGTAATAAGTACAGTATATTAACTAAAATATTTAAGATTTTTAATTTTTCTTAGTTTTGGCTTCCTGACACCTTCGGCTACTCAGCACAGTTACCGCAGATTATGGTTGGATGTGGTATAAAATACTTTGTCACACAAAAGTTGAGTTGGAGTTTGATCAACAAATTCCCAGTATGTAATGTTTAATTTTAGATCAAGCAGCACATTAGTGCGTGGATAACGCGTTGAGAGATTTGATTGGCTTTCGCAAAACGTCGGACATCCAAAACTTCGGATAACTTTGGATATTAGCCAATCAGATTTGTCATAAAGAAAGATCACGTGATCCATTCACATTATGTGGAAAGGTCTATTAAATGGCAATTACTGCACGTTAGTTGCAATTTTGTATTGTATCAATTGTATCTTATCTAATTGACGCTACCGTAAAAGATGGCTGCAGTACATTTAACCATAACGCTTTGCGGGCCTCAAATCAGCTCAAAAAACAACTAAACATTGTTTAGCATACTAAAATGGATTAAACAAAGAAGAACTTCATTCCTACTAAAGTTGATTGTTTTAAAACCCTATCTTCTGATTATTGTACAAGAAACAATATTTAATGTGCGCAAAGGATTGTGGTTAAATGTACATCTTTCGGTACGGTCAATTAGGGTCAGATGACCTTGAGATATTATTTATTATTTTGCTGTATATTGCTGTTGTCGTTATTGAAAAAAATATTTTTATTACGATGCTTTGCTAACCCGGTTTACCGAACAGGTGGGCAAGGTTTATGAATTACCGACTAAGCAATTCAATTGCCAACCAAAGATTAATAAAATCACGGTCTGAAATTAATGCGAACGTCTAGTTTTTGAGATATTTTTGCATTTCTGCTATATTTTCCATTCGAATTTCTCCACAATTAACGGTTGCATGAAAACAGAAAACTACACAATAAGCTTGATGTGTGATAAAATCGCATAGTTGGAAAAAGATATGTAGAAATAATCATCAAAGCATATTGTGTCTTATGACGTCTACTTTAGTGGTGATACTTTTAAACCCGTAATGTGCTTTTTTAAAATATTTTAGAATACTTTACACTTTACGGCGGGACAATAACTAGTATATCCCTCTGAAGCGAGTGCGATTTCTTATTTTGGAAATCTGTTTGATTGGCGTTCAGTACTTTCTTGAATAAAGATCAATACTTTTCTTTCTGTAGAAACGACCAACTTCCATAATCTTCTATTCTAACTGCTAATTTACGGAATGGATTTATTCGACCCAAGATCCCAGTTGAAATACGCAACTAGTTAGACTAGTTGAAATACGCAACATTTTCCAAGTTATAACAATTATCATACAAATAGCAGGCTAGCGCAGGTTGGGCTGCCCGTGGCAAATGTTCAGGTTGGGCTGGCTGAGGCAAATGCTGTGTACAGTGCGTGGGAAAGAGTCGCATGATTGTAAGACTGGTACGCAAAGCATCCTAATCACTAATTAGAATACTTTTTTTTCAACGGACATCCTGTATATTTTTAAAGTTTAGCATATATATTTATTTAGTGTCATGCATATGTTGAGTTTAGAACAAACGTATCAGTGTTTGTTGTTTAGCATATTTATTTCTGTAGTATACATGTAGCATTATAACATAGCTTTGATATAGCAACGTTTTTGATTGGCTGTCGTGCGTGCTCCATAACTCGATGGAGCACGGCAAAAAAGCGCGGGGAAAAATTTCGAAACAAAACTGAGTTTTAAATTGACTTTTTATGGCCTTTTATATTATCAAAATATCAAGTCATTTAATTTTATTGAGTAATAAAGAACAACGACCCAGAAGACATAAACTGGGTCTGGGTAACCGAGTTTAAACTGTCCTTTTGGTTGGATTTTAGTGAACAAAAAAGACTTGGCTACGAAAGTAGAAAAACACAACAACCAAAACGATTCGCCGGCTTGTGAAAGGATTTAATGTTACGCCTCGACCAACTCTTACGATTTTTTCGTGCTCTCCCAATTTCCCGCGTGCATCCATTTAACAATTAGACAACGAGTCCGAGTTGTCTACGAGTGAATGGTCAACGAAGGCGAAGCCTGAGTTGACTATTCGCTCATAGACAACGAGGACGAGTTGTCTAATGACTAATTGTTTTAGTATACACCCTGTACCTACTCTAAGAAATACAGCTTTTTTAGTGCAAACTGACGAAAATGTTGTGTTATTTAACCACTCGTGAGCAGCAAGTAAAAGCAGATTTATTAATAAAATACGGTTTAATTGTATTTCGTTCCTTACCATTAAAAATCTTCATGCCATATTTTGTGGCGTTTTAGTTTTCTCAGGGATAGAATTTTCTATCAAACTCTCAAAAAATTCCGCCGAAACGTCTGCAAAACGAGAGTTTACTGCCATATTTTTTCAGGTTTGTTTTCATTTTTCTCAAACGTTGTCCATCACGAATAGACAATGGTTGAGTACACGAAAGAAAGGAGTCCATTCACATAATTTGTTTGTTTTTAGCACAATTCCTTTATATGGGAAGGCATTGATGGATCTAGGTAAAGTGTTTACCTCTCATAGCGTAGTCATGATAGTCACTGCACTGGAAAATATTACACAACCTTTTAGCTTTTATGTGTATCGTATTATTATATGGGGAAATTATTTTACTAGCAACTAAAACACTCGTAGAATCCATATTTCACTACATCCGGGAACTGAGTGGCGTATTTCTCGTATGTAACGCTCGCGAGTGACATATCGACAAGTCAAAATTTACGCCTTTTGCCGTAGGTTTCGAATGAAGTAAATTTGAACCAGTAACTTCTCTTAATTCAGTTTTTCACGTAAAATGACGTATTCGAGTAAGCTGTTGTGCTTTTCATTTGTATTTTCTAAAAGTTTTAGGTCATGCGGTTGTAGTTTTTGCATTAAACTCATTTTATCAACATCACTTCCACGCATAATTTTGTCCTTGCAACTCGAACATAAAATCCATATCTTCTCGCGACCTCGTATTCTGTTTGACCGAATCTCGCTCTTCTCTACAGATGTCTTGCGCATTTTCCTCCGGGTGATACCTATGAATCTATGGCAGGGGTTGATGATGTAAGTATGTGATTTTTATGTGTATGCGAAATGATAATTGACAATTATTCAAAGGGTGACGCAAAATATTTTTTTGGCAGCCGTTCTAGAAGCAATCTTAAATTGGGTTAGTACTTATCACGTTAATACTTAGAAGGTATTTGGTTTGTTGAATACCACGTGATCCTAATTTGTCCAATAGCATTTCCAATCGCTTTTAGTTAACAAAAGTTAGCTATGTATAACACAGTTTGTTTTTTTTCTCAAAAATTACATTACTTTGCTGGTTAAACTTCAATATTTATTTAATAAGTGTAGTTCTTGCGCGGGGTATTATCACTCGTATAATCGTCAATTGAGGTACAGCTTGTCAATTATATATAAATTTGATTGCTTTAAGATTGTCAAAACGGTCAAAAACCTCAAAGACAAAGGTCGTACTAATTCTAGCATGCTTTTGTACGGCTATGGGGATGGTGGTGGTGGACCAACGTAAGTAGCAAACATATAGTTTGAAAACGTTCTCATTTTACTGTTAATTATCATAATATAAATATAATATAACGGCGTTTCTGATTGGCTATACCCTGCGTGATCCATAACTCGATGGAGCACAGCAATTTGAAACATAATGAGAAACTTATTTTTAATCAGCGAAATAAATATTGTTTTCCGTTCTTTTGTGTCTAATTTTCTGTCTTAAAGTAAATAGTGCATGGTTTGGCGTGCTCCATTGTGTTATGGATGCAGAACACTCAAAAATCTATAGTTTGGCTCTCGCCTCGACCAAATCTTACGCTTTTTTCGTGCTCTCCCAACTTTCCGCGTGCATCCATAACCCGCCTGGAGCAGGCCAAACTCTGAACCATTTCTTAAGTTTTTCCCTGTTTGACGGTTTTCTTAGAAGTGAGTAATATCGTCTGGCGACTGGCGTTGGTCAGAATATAATACTAAACACCAGTTCGGACAGTAAAGTGTTCTAAAAGACAACAAAACGCGTCGTAATTCCTCTCCCCTTTAATTTTATTAAACTAAACGATACTGTAAACCCACTGACAAAAGTTTGACGGAAACGGGTTACTTTACTTTTTGAGAGATTGATGTTTTGTAATTGAAAATATTGTCAAATTCAAAATGACGCATTCTCGACAATTCTTTCGGAAATCCTGGGAAAAACGAATGTATGCACTGTAAATTAGTTTTGACCCCTTCAAAGGGTTGTTGTTTGTGACCCCAGAACTACCCCTTCAAACGAGTCGTTTTGACCCCTTGTAAACCTACTCCTCCAACGGGTCGTTTCTACTCTTTTGAAAGAGTCATTTCGATCCTTTTAAGAGTAGTTTAAAAATCACTCTTTGAAGAGTCGAATTGTATACCAACTCTTCGGAGGAGTCATTTTGACTCTTTCGCAGTGTCGATCTACTCTAAAGCTAAAAAACACTTGCCTAACGGCTCGTGCTTTTTTACGCTTTTCGAAAGTCCCTCGTTACGCTTTTCGCAACATCCCTCGTGTTTGGATCAGGCTATCCAAACCTGGAAACCCATTAGGTATTTCTTAAATGAAATACGCAAACTCGTTGTTGCTATATTACATTACTGCTTTAGTACGCAAAAGGAATATCTAGATATTTATGTCGCTACTATATGCAGTTAAGGTGCTCATTTCATGCCATATTTCAATGTAACCTTACATTAGTCATTTGGGCAAATATAACTAATGGTGCACTCTGTAGCAATCCAGGTGTTGTCTAGAGTAATTAGAATTTTTGGAATTCACTCGTAGGGTGCACCGGGACTTGGATTCGACCGGTTATTCCGATGAAAATGTTTGCCCGGAACCGCAACGTTTTTCTAGTCTTAAATGAAATTCTTCTCAAATGAAAGTCTTCTCAAATGAAATTGATGTGATAGCTTTGTTTTAACTCATTATTCTGAATTTATTTAAAGTGTTTTTGACAATCAAATATTTTTCACTTTTTCACTGCTAATGTCGGATTTAGAGAAATCTGGTGCTGAAAGAGTTAAGCTCGCAAAAAGGCGTTTTTTAAATCAATTTACAATACTACAATTAAAACTTTAAAAGTTAAGAGTAGTATATATTCTGACTTCTTTTTTGCAGTTCCAGTTCTGGTTGGAACTTTAAAACTGGGTTCCGGTGCGTCATTGACCCAAAATGTCAGGCTTGAAACAGATTGCGTTTTTGCGCATGCAGTTTTTACTTTGTTCCTCTTTGCTTTGTGTAGTTTGCTTTAAAACCGCGTCACTTTACTTGACCACGATGTTCAGAAGATTGTAGAGATATTACTTATCAGATGTTCAATATATATGTTGAAATTAGTTTTGTCTTTTGTCTACAGCGAAGATATGATTCAAAAACTTTTGAGAGTGGAAGATACTGACGGTTTACCAAGGTAATTATAGGATTTTTTTATGCATTGACAAAGATGTAGAGCGACCCACTGAACGAACGAACGAACGAACGAACGAACGAACGAACGAACGAACGAACGAACGAACGAACGAACGAACGAACGAACGAACGAACGAACGAACGAACGAACGAACGAACGAACGAACGAACGAACGAACGAACGAACGAACGAACGAACGAACGAACGAACGAACGAACGAACGAACGAGGTAATGAATGAAAATGAATAAGTGGATGAATGAACTATTTATTTCAATGCGATAGTTTTTTTTAAACATATCGTTTTTACATGAAAGGCATACATTAAAATTAGATAAGTAAATTTGTATACTAGAAACAATTGTATATGGACGGAGGAACGAAAACTCAAAGACGTAATTACCGTACTTTCTCTGTTAAGCTCCTGGGGGGAATTATATTTTTTCAAGCTTCTTTGGGGGGGAGAGGGCGTATATTTTTTCAAGTTTCTTTGAGAGGTGGCTTAATAGAGAAGGGGGTTTATTAGGGAGTGGAGGGTAGGCTTATTTATTTATCAACTGATTTAAGTACAAAAAGTCTGATTCTCTTTTATTTATCAACTGATTTGGGGAGGGAGGGCTTAATCATTTTCTGCTTTCAAAAAGTGGACTTAAAGGAGGGGGGGGGAGCTAATAGAGAAATTACAATATTTGTACAAAGAGTAATTAAATGAAGACAAAGATTAAGAATGTATGTATATTTGTGTTGAGCATAAATTATAATGTTTTACATGTTTATCACAGAGTAATGTTGTCTACTCCTCAAAAATTCTTTGAGTCCCTGGACGAAAAAGATTCACCCAACCTTTGCACTTGGATTGGTGAACTTTACTTAGAACTACATCAAGGAACCTTTACTGTGGAGGCAAAGGTACGTTTTGCGCGTGGTTTAACTGCATGTGTACTATAGACCTTTTGCACATGACATCTAAACGGCTATCTGGATGACAACTTCAAAATTACCGTTCAACAGAGAAAATTGTTAATAAAAATTTAACTAAAGTTTTTTCAAAAAAAAACAACCTCGGTCTACCATCTGAGTTCCAGTGGCTCAATGGCGAGAGCGTCTGGCTGCATTCGTAAGGTTGGGGGTTGGAGTTCTGCATGCCTGGAGCTCAGAGTTTTTCTCTGAGTTTAACTTACGACAACTTGTACAGCAAAAACAAACGAAAAAACTTTACCAACTCCAAACTGAAAACACTAATAACATGCAAAAATTTTATTATTTAGAAGCAATTTGTCCTCCACCAAATGAATAAGTGCAAGTGATCTATACTATACTATACTATACTATACTATACTATACTATACTATACTATACTATACTATACTATACTATACTATACTATACTTTACTTTACTTTACTTTACTTTACTTTACTTTACTTTACTTTACTTTACTTTACTTTACTTTACTTTACTTTACTTTACTTTACTTTACTTTACTTTACTTTACTTTACTTTACTTTACTTTACCGTACCGTACCGTACCGTACCGTACCGTACCGTACCGTACCGTACCGTACCGTACCGTACCGTACGGTACGGTACGGTACGGTACTGTACTGTACTGTACTGTACTGTGCTGTGCTGTGCTGTGCTGTGCTGTGCTGTGCTGTGCTGTGCTGTGCTATGCTATGCTATACTACACTTTAGTTTTGATATGTACGTAATATAGCCAATGTGCATATGTCTACCTGCACGCACGGTCTGCAAGCCGGATCTGGTGCACAGAGCCATTTGCTTTAGCGTTCGGAGAGAGATCAAACTTTACTTTGAATTTTCCTTTAAACACTGCTTTATCTCAGAAGCTATATCCACCCGACAGTCATGTTTAATCTGTATCAAAGCAACTCGAAGTTGGTTAAAAATTTTCGGACTTGTTTTCGCGTGTTTCATATCAGGTCATACATATCACATTATATATATATATATATATATATATATATATATATATATATATATGTTCGCTAATTGACAGGAATATAAATAATTAGTTATGCTCGACCATTAAATTTGACGACCCTTTTGTTATCATTTCAGATAAAGGACGGAAATCGACGTTGCGAGATTCTTTTACACGATGTGGAATTTTTGACCTCAATTGCCTTTGCTCTGAATAAGAAGACACAAAACGAAGGTGCATATATGCCTGAAAACACGCATCAATGAAAATATTAATAACTTCTTATTAACCGAGAGCGCGGTCATTACGGAAAAATATCAGACCGAGTCTGTACATAAAGACCGAGGTTAATAAGACCATGCGGACGAGGTTCGAGGTTAATAAGACCAAGCGGACGAGGTTAATAAGAAGTTTATTATATGGCGTTCTGAAACAACATACCTTACATTTATACTTTGTCATGATACGTACTTTAGTCAGTTTAGTGTGACCTCGAGCGTGTGACATAAACTCATCGTATCGTTTTCAATGTTGTTAGTCTTGTCATCGCTTTTGGAATCCTAAAACTCGCTTTATAACTGCTCCCAATTAATCGATTACTCGATTATTTTTTGGGTTTTTTTTCCACAATCGGTTATACTTAACAACAATCGGATCATCTATAACAACCCTGCACAGCATGATGCCGGAATGATTTAATCTTGTTTTGTTAAACAGGTCACACTAAACATCATCTCTGTCTTGTCATGTCTCTTGTGTGAACTGTGAGAGCGCGAGAAAGTGCGCAAGCTATAACCATGATTAAACAGTGATTTAAAACGTGAATAGATAGTGACTGAATTGTTGGGCGACAACAAGGGAGGCAATCCCCAACAAATTTAGTAAAAACATTATAAAAGCACCCCCTTTCTTTGAATGGACAAACCACCATGGACATGTCGTATTTAATTCAGGACATATTTAATCCATATTAATCGATTGTTGACAACGATTAATCGATTACGAAAATGAACCGATGGGAGCAGCTCTAACTCGCTTTCAGATTGCTCATCGTCCCACTCAGACATAATTTAGTCCTCAGGCAATCTCGTTCCCAGAGCCCACGTTCCCCTTACCCGGCAGGCGGGAAACGAGAGGCTCTGGGATAATCCGTTCACGCCATCACAGGATTCTTGTTATCCGGAAGAAGAGTAATCATGTTCATCAGCCAATGAAATATCGATGTGAAACGGATTATTCCAGAGTCTCTCGTTTCCCGGGTGGGGAACGTAGGCTCTGGGAACGAGATTGGTCCTCAGGTTGTTGAATTCACAAAAGTTTTGCGGTTTCTTTCGTTGTTTAGTTGCAAACAACATGGTCGTTACGGAATTAATCGACCGGCACGTAACGCATCTCGGCCAATGAGAACACATGATCTCAACGGAATTAACTTGTGGCATATAATAATTACACCTAATGCAGCTTTATTATATCTTGCAGACCATGCTGCGTTTGCATGGGACCACTTTGGGTCGCTTTTTGTTGGGGTTCTTTATTAGTTCTGAAGGTTTTTGATGAAGGAGAATCTCGAGTGTAAGAATACATACTCGAGATTTTCCTCAACAAAAACTCTTAAAATATGTGAAATGCCAAATATTACTGTTTGTATAATTTATCTTTTTTCTATTAGGCTGGATTGTTGATCGCAATATATATGTCGTTTTAGCATATACATGTACTTCTCAGGCGACTAGTGCTTCTTGCGCAGCATTTTAATCCATCGCTGCTTGCTGGGGATTGTTTCTTTGACGATTATAACAAAGGGACCATTTTCGCCCGGCTCAAGCAGGAATGGATTGATGATTAGTTAACTCGTTGCAGGCTACTTAGGCTTTATACTGCCTAAGGTTCTCTCACTTCTCTGCATAGTATATACATGGCACCGCAATCGGTCAATAGCAACTAGAACGCATTCAACGTTGATTCTGCCACTAAATATATCGTTGTCTGTCTGTCTGTCTGTCTGTCTGTCTGTCTGTCTGTCTGTCTGTCTGTCTGTCTGTCTGTCTGTCTGTCTGTCTGTCTGTCTGTCTGTCTGTCTGTCTGTCTGTCTGTCTGTCTGTCTGTCTGTCTGTCTGTCTGTCTGTCTGTCTGTCTGTCTGTGTGTGTGTGTGTGTGTGTGTGTGTGTCTGTCTGTGTGTGTGTGTGTGTGTCTGTGTGTCTGTCTGTCTGTCTGTCTGTCTGTGTGTCTGTGTGTCTGTGTGTGTGTGTGTGTGTGTGTGTGTCTGTCTGTGTGTGTGTGTGTGTGTGTGTGTGTCTGTGTCTGTCTGTCTGTCTGTCTGTCTGTCTGTCTGTCTGTCTGTCTGTCTGTCTGTCTGTCTGTCTGTCTGTCTGTCTGTCTGTCTGTCTGTCTGTCTGTCTGTCTGTTGTTGGTCATCTACAGCTCACTTATCTTGCATTACTTTTCAAGGATATGATATCAGGTCAAGCGATATTTTAAATCAATTAAACTGGGATCAACTGTCTGTTAGAAGAAGTAAACGGATATGTGTTATAATGAATAATATCATTAGTGGCACTGTACCTGACTATCTTAGCCAAATGTTTATGAAAAGTGATGAAATTAACTCATACAGGCAAAGTTAAGAGAAAGTGAAAATAATTTAATTATTACTCGTATCCCAAAAACAGAATATTGTAAGAAAAGTTTTTCCTATAGAGGTGCAAAACTCTGGAATTCACTTCCAAATGAGCTTAAAGTCTTGCGGAATAAATATCAGTTCAAAAATAAACTATCTGCATACACGGAAATTGCCAACTAAATCAATTCTTTATTTTTAATTTTTTTTTTCTTTTTCTCAATAAAATTCAAAATTGTAAAAATATGTACTTGTTGTATTTAGTTAGGTTAAATAATTACTGTTAGATAGTAATTTTTATATTTTTAATAATACGGCTTTCATGGAAAGAAGTTTAATATGTAACTTATCGAAATTACCGTATTCAAATAAAGGTGAATCTAATCTAATCTAATCTAATCTGTCTGCAATAAAATGCTTGATTGCACGTATTTTTCTTTGTATTATGCCAGTTTTCATTACCCGTAGTCAAACTCAACACATGAACGATGAACTTGCCAGTTCTGTTGTTGTTTATGCAAAGATGCGGTCATGGATTGAAGACAAATCTATTAAAGTGCCTATAAACTCAAAGAAGATATTACTGATGTGGATTCTATTTAACGTGAATAGTTGAATGCCAAAATATTTTTTGATTTGAACTTTTATTTGTTGTTATATTGAGGTTTTTATTTCCAAAATGTTAATGAGGATGACATCAATGTAGGCATTTGTGTGTTTTTTTCTTTTCTTATGATAAACTGCTTGAAGATTTTAATGATAAAATATAGAATATACTATTCAAGTATCCCATTAACATGTGAATTGGGTAATATTTCTCCTGTAACGGAACACTGCGTATGCAAATTATGCTATTCATAGACGTCGTCCTCCTTACCATTTTGGAAATACAAACCTCATAACAACAAATAAAAGTTTAAATCAAAAAATATTTTGGCATTCAACTATACACATTAAATAGAATCCATATGCAGTAATATCATACTTGGGTTTATAAGCAATTTAAATGTTGCTCAAATCCAGATTAAAACTTGCAACTTTTGATTATTTGTTTCTTCTTATTTTTGTTCTAACGTATTAGTTCTAACGAACTTCTTCTGTTTTAAGGGTTTATCTCGTACCCTAAGGAAGAATTAAAACGATTATGGAAGCTTTTACTTCTTAATCAGTTTCATGATGTCCTTCCTGGAAGCTGCATTGGTGATGTAAGTATCGACTTTCAGCTTTTATTTTGAAAGTTTCAGTGTTGAAAAAGTTTAAAGTGTCACTAAGATGAAAAATCGTCAGTCTTTTTTTTATCTAATCATAAAGTACATTTAAAATGAGGAGGAACGGCGTTTGTGGTTTGTAAATAACTCATCTCGTTCAAGAGATATTCACGTTTTTGAAATATGCAAATTATATGGCTGATGACGTCATTTTCTCCAAACGAGCGAAATGAAAATCGTAAAATTAGGAATATCTCTAGAAATAAACAATAGAAAGTGCTCAAGATTTGCATGCTTATCGTATTCAATAAAATACGTTTCACTGTGGAACTTTAGTTGTTTTCGTGGAAACTGCTGGTTCCTGGCCACCTCCAATGATAAAATTAAATTTTCTTATTTATCAGCAATCAAGTAGCGTTTACTCCAGCGAATAAATGTGACGATTAGGGCTTATGTAGGCATTGTAATTCAAACGTTTAAATCTTTCTATTTTAAAACAATGAAGCAAAAATGATAATTTCCTTTTTAAGGTTTAGAGTAACCTGAGAGCATGCGCTTACCATGGCAATCACAAAAGTTCCACAGAGAAGTGTATTTTATTAGATACTATAAGCATACAAAGTTTAAGCACATTCTATTGTTTATTTCCAGAGATATTCCTTATTTTACGATTTTCATTTCGCTCGTTTGGAGAAAATGACGTCATCAGCCATAAATTTGCATATTGCCAAAACGTGAATATCTCCTGAACGAGATGGGATATTGACAAACCACAAACGCCGTTCACCCTCATTTTAAATGTACTTTATGATAAGATAAAAAAAAAGACTGACGATTTTTTCATCATAGTGACACTTTAATTGAGCCACAAGCGTAAATTATTTTAGTATTAAGACTTTGTAAAAGTTATGCATTTATACATCCAATCGAAAGAGGAAAATAAAATGTCAACAAATCTTCAAAATTATTTATTATTTTAGGCTGTTGATGATGCTATAAAGTATTATGCAGGTATTCGTATGAAACATTTAGATTTATTGGATTTTTTAAAATATATTTTTGTACCATTCAATTTAACTTAATTCTTTTCCGTCAGTGATTTTTTTCCGTGACGATTAACATCTTCTGGTTTTAGCCAGAATAAAGTACAAGAATTGCTTGCCACCTATAAAAGAGATATAAATATATACCAAAGAAAAATATATAGGTGCAGATGATAGAGCTAAAAAAATTTGATGTCTTTCATTAGGTAAAAAGAACTATAAAACTAGAATAGTTCTGAGTGTTTGATAACGTAAACTGGCTCGATATTGTAACAACGTCTATCTCACTCGGGGTCTCTATTAGAACTGATTTTATTATCTGATTACGTCTTAATTAATCTATTTAGCTATTATATTACATCTCCCTTTTTCCAGTCATGCTTTCTTAATTAACACCGTCCAACTGTTGATGGATTTCATCTATGTTAATCACATGTTTTCTAAATGCTAAATCATATTGTTTCGTATATTTAAGAGTTAATCAAATTGTTTCGTAATAAAGAGTTAATCAAATTGAGTTAATCAAATTGTTTCTGAACTGTTCATAAGGTTTTAGCTACGCTTCATATCGATTCGGTTGAACAACTTTCCGTCCACTTCTTGTCTGGTAGTATGGTTCTTGTCTTGGTTTGCAGGATGTTGAACTACCGTCTCTATAGGATGGCAACGGTGCTGGTGGTTGCTGATCCTCAGCGTGCTGTGTTACGTCGTCATCAACCTCGTAGTCGTCTGGTTCGGTTGTCTTGTTGTATTGTGATTTATACAGATGTTTTCTGTTGCGTCTGAGTATCCGGCCATTGGCTGTTCGGATAACGTATGATCGTGGTTCTGCTCTTTTCTGGACGACGACGGCAGACTGTAGTCCACGCTTTGTCTCGTATCTTATTTTTTCGCCAGGTTGTAGAGTGGAAAGTTCTTTGGTGTGTTGGTCAAAATACCGTTTTTGTTTTTCTTTTTTCGTTTGTTGAGCTTCTTGGACACTTTTTGGGTTGATAAGTTTAGGTTTTAATAACTGTGTTGACGTTGGTAAGGTTGTTTTTGTTCTCCTTCCCATCAAACGTTGGGCTGGTGATCCTAGCGTTTCGTCGATCGGAGTATTTCGGTAGGATAGCAGAGCGAGATACGGGTCGTTTCCTCCGTGTTTTGCTTTCTTTAAAAGCTTTTTTGCGGTTTGCACAGTACGTTCAGCTAAACCGTTCGACTGAGGGAAGTTTGGACTGGACGTCGTGTGTAGGAACCCATAAGCTAGTGCGAATTTTCGGAATTCGTCGCTGGAAAACTGTGGGCCATTATCTCACACAACTTTATCAGGTATGCCATGACGAGCGAATTGGGATTTGCAATGTGTGATCACGTTGGTGCTCTTGGTGCCGTGTAGGTTGGCAATTTCAAAGAACCCAGAATAGTAATCGACAAGAATAAGGTATGATTCTCCATCAAGCTCGAAAAGATCAGTTCCTACTGTTGCCCACGGTCTGGTCGGGATTTCGTGTGGATGTAGTGGTTGTTTCATGTTGCGACGTTGATACTCCTGGCAGATTTGGCAGCTTGTGACAGTTACCTCTATTTCACCATTCATACCAGGCCAGAATAATGTATCTCGAGCGCGGCGCTTGCACTTGTTGATGCCCAGATGAGCATTGTGTATGATCTTTAGCATTTTCTGTCGCAGCATGCGCGGAACGATGACTTTGTTGCCCTTTAGTAGTAGTCCATCGTGCTCCACGATTTCGTCTCGATAATACCAATATGGTTTGGCTCCATTTAGTGCTTGCGATTTCTGTAATGGCCAACCATCTTTGACACACTTTGCCAATTCTTTTAAGTCTTCGTCTTCTTGGGTAGCTTTCTGGAACAACTCGACTTTTTCTTTGGTCATTGGCAATGCTTGGATGATGTGTACGTCAAAATCGTTGTCGTGGTCTTCAATCTGGCTTTGCGTACAGGCGCGTGATAGGGTATCCGCGATAAGCATCTCTTTTCCTGGTTTATATTTCACATTTATCGAGTATTTCTGGGTACGTAAGATCATCTTTTGCAGCCGTTGTGGTGCGTGATGTAAAGGTTTCCTGAGGATGTACTCCAGGGGTTTGTGATCAGATTCTACGGTGATTTCTTGTTTGCCAAAGATGTATTCATGGAATCTTTCGCATGCAAAAGTTATTGCAAGCATCTCTTTTTCTATTTGCGCGTAATTCTGTTGGGCTTGTGATAAGGACCGTGAGGCATAAGCGACTGGTTTTCCTTTCTGTAACAGGGCAGCACCCAATCCATCAGGGCTTGCGTCGACTTGCAGGGTCACTTCTTGGTTGACATCGTAATACTGTAATACAGGGGCTTGAGTTACTGCTTGCTTGAGCCTTTTGAAACTATTTTCTTGTTCTGGATCCCAATGCCATTCGGTATCTTTCGCTAGTAAGGAGCGAAGGGGACCAGCCAATTCAGAGAAGTTTGGGATGAATTTGGCGAGGTAAGTCACCATACCTAAAAATCTCTGGAGTGCTGGCTTGTCTTCAGGTCTGTCCATGTTTTGTTTCGCCTCTACTTTCTTTGGATCTGGTTTCAGGCCTTTGGCACTCAGCGTGTGTCCGATGTAGGTCACTTGGGTTAATCCGAGCTCACATTTGTCTTTGTTGAGCTTGATTCCTGTTTCTCTTGCCCGTTCGAGGGTTTGTCTTAATCGCTCATCGTGTTCGGCTTTCGTGTTGCCCCAGATCAATAGGTCGTCGACAATAACTTCTACTCCCTCGCGCCCGTCAAAGATTTGGGACATTACTTTCTGGAACACTTCAGGCGCAGAAGAAATGCCGAAGGGAAGTCGGTTAAATCTGTAGCGACCGAAGGGTGTGTTGAAGGTACATTTCTTCGCGCTTTCTTGGTCGAGCTTGACTTGCCAGAATCCATGTGTCGCGTCTAGTTTAGAAAAGAATTTCGCGTTTGGCATTCGGGAGACGACTTCTTCTATCGTTTTCATGGGATAATGTTCTCGTCTAATAGCTCGATTCAAATCTTTCGGATCAATGCATAATCGGATTTTACCATTAGGTTTGACGACAGTTACTAAACTGTTTACCCAGTCTGTTGGTTCTTGTACTTGCTCAACAACTCCTAGACTCTCCAGGCGGTCCAGTTCATCTTTAACTTTCTGGCGCAACGCGACTGGAACTCTTCGTGGCGGGTGTATAACTGGTTTAACGGCTGGGTCTGTTTCGATGTGATGTGTGATCCCTTTTACGCAACCTAATCCAGTAAAGACGTCGCTGTATTCTTCGAGAACTGACTCTTTTCTGTCATCGCTTGAATTAACACATTCTTTCGTATTGATACTTAACACTCGTTGCACAAGAGTTAAATCAAGACAGGTGGTTAGACCAAGTATGTTTGGCACGTGTTGATCCACCACTTGAAATTCGATTGGCCAGTATTTATCTTTGTACAGGCAGGCTAGGGTAACTTTTCCGATTGGTCGTAGTCTTTGTCCTCCAAACACACCAAGTTTCACTCTAGACTTTGCCAAAGGAGACTTACTCACGCGATCAAAGGTGCTTTTCGAGATCACGTTACACTCGGCTCCTGTGTCGATCTTGAAGATGACGTCTTTCTGGCCAGCGTTGAGTGACACGGTCCACTCCTTGCTTTCTTCTTGCGATTGTATTGTACCGATAAAAATATTATTTTCGTCGCTTTCTTCGGAATCACTGTAGTTTCCATCAACATCGTGGCTGTGGATATGCTTGGAACGCTCTTTTTGGCTCGGTGTTTTACACATTCTTGAATAGTGGTTCTTTTTGTCGCACTTGTGACAGATGGCGCCAATCGCTGGGCAGGTTTGTTGTCTGCTGTGTTTTCCTCCACACCGTGTGCATATCGAAATTCGGGTGTCGAAACGGCTGTCGTGTTGTGGAGGTCGCTCAGGTCGGCCTTGTCGTAATATCTTCTGTTTGCCATGGTCATGTTTGCCATGGTCATGTTTGCTAAAAGCGTTTATATCTTCCGTCTTTTCGTCGTTGGTAAGGAATTTTAACTGCTTTGAACTGACTTCGCTTGCTCGACAGATATCGATAGCTTTCTGGAGCGTTAGATCGCTCTCTCTTAGTAGGCGCGCACGTAGTTTATCGTCTGTGATACCACACACAATACGATCGCGAATTAGGCTGTCCTTGAGAGTTCCAAACTCACATGAGCTTGATTTCGTGCGTAGATCTGTTACATATTGATCTATGGTCTCACCTCTCTGTTGGTTACGTGTGTTGAATACATGCCGTTCATAGGTCACGTTCTTTCTTGGTGTGCAGTACTCTGTGAATTTCTCCATTATTTTGTCTATTTTCATGGCGTCGTCTTCTTCGGTCCATGTGAAAGTATTGTAGATTTCCAACGCCTCTTCTCCAATTACGTGGAGTAACGTTGAGGCTTGAATTGTGGCGGACTTTTCACCGATTCCGCTCGCGGCAAGGAACAGTGTAAACTTTTGTTTCCATTTGCGCCAGTTTTCGGATAAGTTTCCCTCTAGTTGTAGCGTATTAGGCGGTTTCATGTATTCCATCCTGACACCATGCAACAACGTCTATCTCACTCGGGGTCTCTATTAGAACTGATTTTATTATCTGATTACGTCTTAATTAATCTATTTAGCTATTATATTACAGATATTATTCTGCATTAGCTGCGGACAGGAAAGCTTATTATAACCAAACCTAAATTTGTGAAGTCCCAAACCTAGTCCCAAACCTAGTGAAGCTTTGTCTTACAAATATTGTAGCTTATATCATTAACAAAAAGATATGAATGAGTTTACTTATTAATTTAACTGGAATTTATTTACTTGATGTATCCTGATATTCAGTATCTCTTTAGTTTGGATCCCCATACTTGATAGGAAAGCTAACCTCAGTAAACTTAAGAAAGGTGGCAGGCCTTCTTCTGATTTACACTAAAACAAATTTCACAACAGATTAAGCTGGAGGAGCATTTTTCAGTCAAAGCCAGGCGTTTTGATAATTCTCAATACCTTAATATTCTGAACGACAAAGTATACAGTTTGCCCGATAGGTTTGACTTCGATCACTTCGTCTTGAAGATTTTCAAAATTGTTACGGAATAACGGAACCCCGTGAAACACGATTAAAAAGATTAATGCATTGTTGTGTTACCAAATAATTAGTTATAAATTTAGAGAACCTTACTATGTATATATATATATATATATATATATATATATATATATATATATATATATATATATATATATATATATATATATATATATATAGGTTAGACGACTGAAGGACAAGATACAAGAGAGCAGACTGAGGTGGTATGGGCATGTGAAAAGACGGGAGAATGATGATATGGTTAGGTGGATGGTGGAAGGAGGGGAAACTAGTAGAAGACCAAGAGGGAAACCGAGAAAGAGATGGATGGATTGTGTGAAGCAGGACGGAAGAGTGGTGGACTTAATTGTGGTAGAAGAGCGTGTAAGATAGAGGACGATAACGAGAAGACACACCCACACCCCAAACCCCCCTTGAGGGGAAAAATGGGATGATAATGATGACTATATAACCGTTTTATTTGTTGTTATCTTAAGATATAAAACAAAGTGGATTGAAGTTACTTAAACAAGGTTATGAGACTCTCTTTGAGCAGGTATACATGTTTGTTTTTGGTTGTTGTTGGTTTTGCTTCAGCTTTTATTTGTTTGTTTGTTTGTTTGTTTGTTTGTTTGTTTGTTTGTTTGTTTGTTTGTTTGTTTGTTTGTTTGTTTGTTTGTTTGTTTGTTTGTTTGTTTGTTTGTTTGTTTTAAATATTTTTGAAAGTTTTAAACAATAAAACAAAAACCGATTATGTATAATCTGGACCCTGATTTCTCAAATGGAAAGCGTGTTGTTAAATGAAAACAGTAGTTGACAATGACCGGGGGGTGTGCAAAATTTATAACATTGCTCGAATTAATTTTGCTGGTTAATGTCCGAGTTATTTGTTTACTGTGATTTTTTATGTTTTCTGGTTGCATTGTATATACTCGTTATATTTTGTCGTTTTTTTCTTTCTATTAGCTGCAGAACCTGATAGATGTTTTTTTTATTCGCTATATATATATTTCTTTTTCTATTCGTCTGCTACCAAATGTAATTGACATTTGTTCTATATAATGTCCATGTTTCTTTTTCCCCCCTCTTAATTAGTTATATTCAGATAAGTCTTCAGAAGAACTACACCTAATCGCTGTTAACACACATTGTTGGCTAAGGCGGGAAGTTATCACATTACCTAAGGACTTTCTGAACGAAACAGACCAATTTAGTAACGTAGTGACACAAAAACTCAAGTCTGGAGGAACTCTGGGTTAGTATAATTAATATTTTCTATCATTGCCGAACTCAAGACTGTCGAAGTAGTTTTGCCTGTATGTATTTTGTGTCTGCAAACTTTATCTCATGCAATTCATCTAATTTTGAATTTTTTAAGTTCTTGTGGATGTTCCAAGTATGGGGTTTTCAACTCTTCAAGCAGACATTTCTAAGAAGTATAAACCGTGTAATATTTACGTGTTACAGGTAAAACTAAACATATCTATTTTATTCTTTGTTACGGGGATAACAATATTTATTCTTTATTTTATTGCATTTTATACGGGCTTTCGGTTGCTCAGTATTCAGAGCGAGCCCCGTCTGAAACTGAACCTGAAATTTTAAGAGGCTGTCTCTGTAAGAACCGGGCACCCAGTTCTGGAAGGAAAAATGAAATTCTTCCAATTTTTCAAAATAGTTTTCTTTTAAGGTACTTGCATAAAAAAAGAAATCGGTTTGGCTTGAAAAGCTTTTTTGGTAAAATTTGGCACATTGTTATTTTACACCTTGACAGGTCTAAAATGGCGTCTTCAAACCTGCGTAAATACCAGATTTTCATACCGCTCTCGCGAAGCAAGCAGGTAAGTGAGAATCTTATGTATCCAAATATTTTAACAATCAGTGTTTGTAGTTTCCAACAACAGAAAATCAGGGACATCCATCCAGGATTTTAGGGGAAATAATTTTCTGAAAAAGATACACTTTTACCAGTTAGCAAAGTCACATATTATATGACGAATTAAAGAGCAATTTTCTCAAATATGGCACCTGATACCAAGTACATATTACTAGCATTGTAGACCTAGAGTTACTTATTTTGAACGACAAACGCCAACAATTTGTGCACTTGGCCGGCATAGCCATGAATCATCTACAAAGTTTGATAATTTCCTGTAAATGGCGACGAATGTGTGGCCACTGAATTCTTTCTTGACAACCCTCACCTAGCCAAATTTCTTGGCAAAATTAATTCAAAGTCAACTTTTTAATTATACTTTTGTTGGAACTTTTCGCAATTAATGCGCATATATTTTTTCTATCATGCTCCGTCATTTATTATTGTATTTATTTTTAACGGTGACTGCATGTTCATAAACACCTTCAGCAGATTAGCAAACGCCTTGAAATATCGATCGGCGAACACAACAAATTGTTGTAACATTCTTATCCTTTTAACAAAAGTTACATTTCGGGAATTAAATTGCTATAAATAAGTGTTAAAATTTTATGCTGCATGCTAATTAGGTCGAGTATTGTCTGAGACCGGAAAAGGATGTCAATTTCTCTTCTCAATGCTTTGACGCACGATATAAATAAACAACCGCTTATTGAATCTTTAAACGTTCCGTCTAACTTAGCAATTCGCTTGATAATTTCAGTGATTTGAAGATTAATATTTGGCTTTCCTTCGGATTCGGGTCCGGTTTAAAGATGTCTTCTTCATGTTCATTTTCCATCCGTATAAAGAGGTATCATTGGTTTCAAATTATGAAGCTTAACCATCTAATAAACCCATCCCATAAGCGGGATGTTAGACTTGAACACATAAAGGTAAAAATTCTATAGGGGTGTTGTGGTCGGGGTATGAGAGGTGGGACATTTTTCCGGAGGGTTGTGGTTAGGTTTAGGATTTCCGGGTGGCGTGATTAGGTTTAGGGTTTCCGGGGGGTGGTATGGGGGTGAGGTTTCGTTTAAAAAGGTTGTCTAATCAGATGGTGGTTTTAGTAGTTGGTTAAGCTTCATAATTTGAAGGAAATGATAGCTCGTATAAAATCTGAATGTGGTGAGCATGCCGCTGGAATGAAATACAGTCACCGCTAAAAATACATACAATAATAAATGACCGAGCGCGATAGAAAAACATATGCGTATTAATTGCGAAAAGTTCCAACAAAAGTATAATAAAAGTTGACTTTAAATTAATTTTGCCAAGAAATTTGGCTAGGTGCATGAGGGTTGTCAAGAAAGAATTCGGTGGCAACGTTATCGTCGCCATTTACAGGAAATTGTCAAACTTTGTAGATGATTCATGGCTTTGCCTAAATTTCTGGCGTTTGTCTTTCAAAAAGAGTAACTCTAGGTCTACAATGCTAGTAATATGTACTTGGTATCAGGTGCCAGATTTGAGAAATTTGCTCTTTAATTCGTCATATAATGTGACTTTGCAAACTGGTAGAAGTGTATCTTTTCCCGAAAATTATTTCCCCTCAAATCCTGGATGGATGTCCCTGATTTTCTGTTGTTGGAAACTACAAACACTGTTTGTTACAATATTTGGATACATAAGATTCTCACTTACCTGCTTGCTTCGCGAGAGCGGTATGAAAATCTGGTATTTACGCCAATTTCAAGACGCCATTTTGGACCCGTCAAGGTGTCAAATAACAATGTGCCAAATTTTACCACAAAAAGCTTTTCAAGCCAAACCGATGTCTTTTATTATGCAAGTACCTCAAAAGAAAATTATTCTGAAAAATTGGAAGAATTTAATTTTTCCTTTCAGAAGTGGATGCCAGGTTCTTACAAAGACAGCCTCTTAAATCTTAAGACATGCGGTCGTTCAATTAATCTCTCAACGGAGTCAACGCTACGTGGTTGAACGCATGGTCTCATGCATGGGTTTTGTCTTTCCCCAAAATTGTTGGATTTGTTCTAGTTTTCTCCCATTTCTTTTTCTTTCCCGTTCTATGCGCTAAGCTAATTGGGACAATCTCAAGTAGACTTCACCAACATTCGCCATTTTGAAGTTTTCTTTGAGACCCTGCTGACCTAAAGAATCGTATGCAGTTGGTTTGACGGGGTTAAGTTTGACGGTTGGTTTAATAGTCCATCCTAATTAATTTAGGTCGTTCCAACATGGCAATTTAGTTCGTCTTATTAAAGTGCGTCGTTTGGCTATCGGGGCTATAACATAGTTGAAATTGTCAATTTCATAGAATTTCGTACTTTCTTAGTATGCAACCAAAACGATTTTCCTTTATATCCGATGATGGTTTTCACAATGTTTAAAAAAATATTTCTGTCCTTCGTTGCTAGGATTCAAATTTGGTCGTTCTAAAAAATGAGTTTTTAACCGCCAAATTGGATCGTCATGGCCGGGTTGTTTCACTAGTACACAATGCAAGTGGAAGGTATTTAGTTTTTGACGACATTTAAGAAATTAGTGTTTGCATATCCCCAAAATAATAATGATGCTATGTTTCTATAGGGATGCCATAGCGCATGGTTGTCATGGTAATCAATTTGTTTTGTTCGACAATGTTCCTCTATATTGGGATGCCTGGGACGTCATGCCGTATCACCTAGAAACGAGGTAAAGTTAAAAATAGAAAATAAAGATTCCAGAGAATTCAGGTGGGGTAAGGTTCTTCAGTGTTATCTCTAAGTACTGCTACTTACTCGCGTACGTAAGAAAGAGCGTGTTAATTGCTCTTCAAATGAGGTCTAGGTCAGGCGTTAACTCGGGCTTCTGGCAAAGTGCAGAAGATACTGGAAGATACTTAATTAGGTAAAAGATACTGATTGATCGAATACTGAATGTGATGCATATACTTCACACAAATGAACATATTTACGATCAAGACAGTTGTCAGCCACATTTGATCACTGTTAAACTACAATATAATTGTAATCTTTGTAAATATGTAAGAACTTTAGCTTGCATGTAATGTGAACCACGGCTCGCTGGAAGAGCATTTGTAAAAAAATGAAAGTGATGTACCGTGTTTAAATAAAGTTTAAGAAGAAATTTCGAAATCGACGAACAACGTGCAAGAACACTTTGATCAAAAGGCAAAGCTGTTCAACTTTTTGTCCAACTCCAAAAGCGAAAGGAACAAAGAACTTACAACATGCCTCACTCCGTCACACGGCTAACAACTCACTGGAAGCATGAATAGTAGCCGAAATAAAAAGTGCAAAAATGCAAAATCGTGAGTAATGGAAAATTGTTCAGTCTGACATTTTCGAATAAGAAAATGAATTCGCTTATGCCTATGGAGTATATCTACACCAAATTTAAAGCAAAGTAATTACAATCTCGTGTTTTGTGGGCGATTATTTATCATGTGTCATCGAGCTACTCTACATTTTGAATGGGGAGACTTCTGCAAACAAAAAGGTAAAACTATCTGAAAATTCGCCTCGTTGACTATCAGCTCATAGAAAACTCGGTCTCATTGTCTAATTGTTAAATAGTCAATCATATTGTATCATTAAAAGTACACACGGAAGGGGGAATAAACGTGTTACGGAACCTATCAGTCCTACGTTTCGAGATGTCTAGGTCTTCTTATAGATTATACTGGTTAGTATATCTATACTTGGAATAAGATGTGCAAGCTTCTGCTGGGGATTTAAACGTACAGAGCTGAAATTTTACATCCGACGCTTTGTTTTTAAGCTTTGTTTTTAAAATATTGGGCCTTAAATTATTTGAAATTTTGGTAGGAGAGAAGTTGTGGAGATCCAGGACGAGCGACACTTAGAAATAGTTGAAAAAGGGCCACTTCGAGTATCGGGTAAGGTGAGTACAAATTACAATTTTATAAATCTTTTATACATTTTGGAAACAGGAACTTGAAAGGAAATAATATACACTTGTTGACTGGCGCCGAGGGAAACATCGAGTTTTACGGACCCGAAGGCTTCAATGTCACCCGAGGGTGACATTGAAGCCTGAGGGACCGTAAAACCCGATGTTTCTCGAGGCAAAAGTCAACAAGCGTTTTGTTATATACCAAAGACTTTTAAAATACAAAATACGAAACTTGCAAAAGGCAAAAAGACTTACCAAAACACTTTGACTTTGTCTTCGTGATTTCAATTCAACTAAACAAATACACCAGACTCAACAAGTACAAAGAACAGCTTTAAATTTATCCAGGTTTTCTTCAGACCTTCTTTGAAGATATGTATAGACATTCTTTCCTTTGGAAAATGGATTATTTCGTACCAAACAAGCTCGAAACAGCATGATTAAAGCTGACGTCAGAGGGAAACATTGCACTGTTTCCTTCTTCGTTGTTGACGTCAGAGGGAAACAGTGCAATGTTTCCCTCGGCAGGAAGAAACATTGAGTTTGTTGAACAACACGTGACCATGATTTGACCAATAGGATTTCATCTTTGGCAAACGAAAGTCTTTGGTATATAACAATAGTACATATAGCCATTACAAAAAATATGTACGGAACGTTTGTTAAATAAGGCCATGGGGATGTATTATGCATTGTGCCAAGTTCGAAAATGAGACGTTTCTCTTGCCACTTACGAATATCATCACCACCTGAGATGGGAAGGATGGCACAGGGTTTTGGTTAGAACTATTGAAATGACTGGCCACATGGCGTCATTGTTCCTTGCGGAACGAAGATATTCAGCAAACCTGCCTGAAAGGCGTCGTCCGGTTTCACCGATGTAGATTTTGGGGTATTTATTGAAAGTAATGCGGTTTCGCAAAGCCTGACAGGAAATGTCCTATTTATTGCCAATTCGTGTGGCCAAAAATAAAAACACAGAAATGGAGTCGAAGCCAAGTATTAAAGTTGAATTTATTATACTTTTAAATAATATTTATGTATATTGACAGCTTTCAGTATCTCAATTCATGCGTCGCGAAGGTTAAATGTAATAATTTAAATACGAGTAGAACTTTACCGAGATTCAAATTCCTAACGCCAAAGCCGAGCCTTTTTAACGCACGATTCAACTGAAAACCCAACACACAGTGCTAAAGGCGTTAAAAACGTCGCGATAAAACGTTCCGTCAAAAATGCCGCCTATACTGACAAGCGCACTTGCGAATAAATTCGTGAATCCGAATTTTTCTTTTGTTTCATGAGCTTTTGGCTGGAACTAATTAGTAATCCACTCTCCTCCGCAGAGGCTTCTTGAGCTTTTTAATGGGCATTTCTATGGGCTTTTCTTGAGCTTTTCCAATGTGTCGCAGTACACCCCCCCGCGCGCCCCCCTAGCCCTGCCCCAAGCCCCCCTATAGCCCGCGCAGCCAAAAAGCCCGCGCGCCCTCCAAGCCCGCGCGCCCTCCAAGCCCGCGCCGACATCGAAAAGTCCTTAAAAAGCTCAAGAAAAGCCCATAGAAAAGCCCATTAAAAAGCTCAAGAAGCCTCTGCGGAGGAGAGTGTTAGTAATCTATTCAATTTTTACAATAGAAATCTCGATTCGTCCGAAAAAATTTGCAAGTGGGAAACCGGCTTTAGGGCACCACAATGTCAAGCTGTTTGAGAGAGTTGCGCTGTACAACTTCTACGTTGTCAAATTTGGTTTGTTTGTTTTAAGGCAAAGCGAGGCGTCAGACTCACATGCATCTATTTGACAGTAAACGTGTTTATTTCAGCAGTGTGGGTGCAAATCGTACACTACTCACTAGATAGCAGACCATTTAACCATTTCTACGTGATCCGGACAAAAACGGCCCCTTTGTTGTTTTACTCTACTAACGCCAGACGATTTTACTCGTGCGAGCCGTAAGGCGAGCAGCTCACTAATCTTGACGAGGTCTGGACCGAGTTTATATGCGTTCACAAACTCGATTCTTAGGATTTCGTGGGCGATGATCTTCGGTATACGCAATGTCTACCGATCAGCGGCAGGCATTATTAAATTGTGCGCTACGCTACACCACGTTGTCTTTCTTCGAGGATGTTTCTTGGCAAGTTTGGCGCTGGAATATATTGATTTATTAAAGAGAAATAAGTGTATTTTTCTACTATACTATTATATCAAACACAACTCTATTTGTTGCTGGAAGTATATATAGGGCCACAAAATGCTTAGCGACATTTCGAGGGGCAGACAGTGTATTTATACGAGTCTTTGTTCATTAATTTTTATATGACATTCCACACCATTGTGCCAGATGATTTCACTTACATTCTAAGCATGCGACGTTATTGTCAACACTCACGTCACGCGTACAAAATTGAGCCATTAAAGATGGCAACAGCCGTTATTGCTGCAAATCAACAACGTAAAATTGCATAGATTGCCGTTCTTCACTTCAAGCAAGAGTGCTGACGCCATCACTCTTTAATGGCTCGATTTTATACGCGTGACGTCCATGTTGAGGAAAACGTCGCATGCTTAAGCTCTTTAATTGAAAATGCTTTGGACGATAACAAGTATTTTACTACTAATTAGTAAATGGTAGCAACTCGCAGCACTTCACTTTTGATAAAAACTTCTAGTATAGTACCTATTTTGAATTACGTATTTTGATACTACTTCACACATCCGAGGTCGTGACCTTGTAGTCATGAGATCTTGTCATGACAACGTTTTGTTTGGATTACGTATAGAAGGCATGACAAATTGAAAACGAAAGTAGACTGAACTGTAATTCAACGTATTTATCTAAACCTGCCTTGTTCTATAAGCCAGTTCATCAACCCAAGTTCTTAACATTTCCCGTGCGGTGTTATTGAGGAGTGAACTGGAATACGAGTTCGGCGATGGCGTCCTCGATAGCGTCCAGCAGCAACGAACTAGGCTACGAGGACGATCGTTTTGCCAACCACGTTAGCCAGAATTTTCACTGTCCTATCTGTCTGAACGTCCTCAAAGACCCAGTCATGTGTCGACGAAACCAACATCATTTCTGCATTGGCTGTATCACCAGACATTTGGAGAATTCCGAGACGTGTCCGACATGCATGGATGAACTAACTGTAGAAACACTCAGCCAAGGACTACGAATATACACCAGTTGCTTGTCTGAGCTCCGGATTCGTTGTGATTACTTCAATAGAGGTTGTCCAGACTTTGTTGAGCTGGGGAATCTTAAGACCCACGTTAACAACTGTGGATTTTCTCCTGTCGTGTGCTCAAACGAAGGCTGCAACTTGGAAATAAATAAACGAGACATAACTCATCACGAGGCCAGGGTATGCGAAGTAAGAAAGGTAAAATCCCACGAATGCGTTGAGATGAGGAAAGAAATCGACGACGTGAATGCAAATCAGACCAAAATGAATACATCTCTGACAGAAATAAAGGCAAATCAGATGGGAATCGACGCAAATGTCATCGAAATGAAGGCACGCCAGATCGAAATGAGGGCACGACAAATCGAAATGAAGGCAAGCCAGAATGAAATGAAGGCAAGCCAAAATGAATTGAAAGCAAGCCAGGCTGAAATGAAAGCAAGTCTCAAAGAAAAGATGGAAATTGTGACTGACATGAGAGATCAGTTTGGATTACAAATGCGTTTGGTGCAAGATGAAATTCTAAACAAGATCGAGACGAGAATAAAGCCTGCGGTACCGGACAAGAGCGGAATAAAGAAGAAGAAAGCTGTTCAACAACCGTCTCAAGAACCGATAACTGACAAAAGAAGAAATATTATAGTTGCCGGAGGGGAAGGACTGAACGGCCGTGTGCTTAATTCGGTGGAGGTGTTTCGCCGGTCAAGGAAAGCGTGGGTACCATTAAAACCAATGGCAACTGGACGTACAGGATTATCTTCGTTTGTTCACAAAAACCAGATAATTGTCGCAGGTGGAAATACTCCCCAAGATTTTACTAACACTATGGAAACAACGAACATTACTCAGGAACCAGGACAATGGTTAGAGCTCCCCGCTAGACTACCGACCAAACTTTGTGGTCACAAGAATGTGGTTCGTAAAGATCGATTGCTCATAGTAGGAGGGTATGATGGTGAATACTCTAATGCAATTTATGAGGTTCGTCTTGTGCCTCCTTATCCTACAAAGCTGTTGTATAGAATGCCAAAACCAAGGGCCTACCATGGTGTGGAACTTCATAATGATAATATATTTATTGCCGGGGGGAAAACAACGGACTTAAACCAGGGTAGTATTGCTAGCATTGCAAAATATGATGTAGTTAAGAATGAATATAGAGAAGTTGCGAAATTACCTGTTGCTTTGAGTCGAGTGGCAACTGTTATTTGGAGGAGTTATATGCTTGTTTTAGGAGGAGTTAATGAGAAGGGCGACGTGGTCAACACAGTAGTTCTTTATGATATTGAGAAAGAAGAATGTCACACTCTACCTTCGATGAAACACAAGAGAAGAGGGTGTACAGCTGTTGTCTCTGGTGATCTAATTGTTGTTATGGGCGGGTGTAGTGATGAAGAAGGTTATCTTAAGTCGGTCGAATGTTTCGATTTTGCTCGATATTCGTGGGAAGAACTGCCTGCGATGTTAGAGGCTCGACTATGTGCAACTGCATGCTGTTGTTAAACCAAACTGATCTTTGTCTATATAGTATTAAGGTTGTCAAGGTGTTGTAGAATCAGTAGCCATAGATCTTGTTCATAAATGGCCGACGACTTAAAATCCTTTTATGTGCATATAAATTAGCCCCTCTGACCTCGTTTTAGAGTAAAGATTCCTTTGAATTTCGCACATGAAAACGAGTTCAGAGGAGCTAATGTATATGCACATAAACGAATATTAATTCCACGGCCATTTATGAATATGGTCTATAGCGCAAGATTTAAAGGGGTATTGGCATGGATTAGTAGAGCATGCATGTAACATTTACCAATGCTAGTCTTGCTACTGAAGATGAAAAACATTAATGTTTATCGTAATTGTTTTTACGAATAATTCGCTGAATAGATTAAGAAAAGAGTAAGGCATGTTGCCCCAATCCCCTCTGCTACTCGTTGGGTTCTGAGAATCCGGCAACGTTGTTAAATGTGATCTACAGTGCAATCTGCGCAGTCGCAGAAAGTGAGCTTATATAAATATGTTTGTTGATATTTCTCAAAGTTCCCAGGCTAATTTTATTGTTAGTGGGAAAAGTTAGTTGCATGGGTGTTTGTAAAGAAAGGAGAACAAAGAAGTGAGTGACAGTACTTCGTATTAGCCTTTGTGAAGACATAATTATATATCAATGTTATGTAAACAAACTTGCGACCATCTGGTTCGCACTGTAGTTCACCTTTACAGCAAATAGGTCAACAAGATTTGTAAATAGACTAAACGGAATTTGTAAATAGGTAGCCAATGTGTCTATGGATGTAGTCTCTAAAATAGTTTTATCATTTGTTGATTAAGAATGTAATAATAATAATAATAATTAATAATAAATAATAATAATAATAATAATCTTTATTGCGGATGCCAACATCACCCTAAATTGTTTTACAGAGGGGTCCTCATTGTAAATCAGATTGCTGCACTTGTTATAATTATTCCAGGGTAGGCGGAACTGTCACTTGCATGTCACTATACTATCTGTTTGTCTCTATATGTAAATGTAAACCACTGACATATCACTCTTCATTGTAATTCACCCGTTGAAGACTGCAGACTGGCAGTCGAAAGCTTGTAACTTAAATAAATACTTTAAACCAGAGAACGTCTAAAAACCTAATATGGATAGTCCTGGTTTCGCTTCAGGCATCTTTAGGCATCATACATGTTGGACAGGTTTGAGAGTTCTCCAGACATTTGGAGAACTGATAGACATATCCGACATGTATAGATGAACCGACTGTAGTATGCCAAACCCAAGAACCTACCATGGTGTGGAACTCCATAGTGATAACGTATTTTATTGCTGGGGGGAGGGGACAAATGACGTATTTTATTGGGGGGGGGGGGGGGGACAAATAACGTATTTTATTACTGCGGGGAGTACAGAGTAGTATGGCTTGCATTGCAAAATATGATCTAATGAATATATAGAAATATATTTAAAGATTTTCTTATGGATTTTAAGAACATTTTAGCGTTTAATTTTGCAATAAAATATATAGAGAAGTTGCAAAATTACCTTATGCTGTGAATGATGTGGCAGGAGGAGTTATATACCTGCCGTAGGAGGAGTTAATGAGAAGGGTGAAGTGGTTAATTGTTGTTATGGGAGGGTTTAATAGTGAACAAGGTTATTTTAAGTCAGTAATAATAATAATAATAATTTAATAATTTATATTGCGCCTTTTACATAAAATGATCAAAAGCGCATTACAACAATATGATAACAAAATATATACTTATAGTTACAATTCTAAAACACATGACTAAAGGCTAATTTAAAAAGATAAGTTTTCAGGCAAGATTTAAAAGTCTCTAAAGATGAAACATTGCGGAGATCAACTGGAGGCTCATTCCAGAGTTTTGGTGCCGCCATACTAAATGATCGATTACCAAAGGTACGTAACATTTTTCCTTTGGGAAATGATAAAACAGTGCTAGCACCAGAGCGCAACGAATACCAGGGGCGGACCTAGGATTTTTGTCACCTTAGTCCAAAATATTTGGGTTCTAGGTGGGGGAGGGGGGGGGGGGGGTGGGTGCAGGGGTGGTGGTCATGCTCCCCGGCCCTAGAAAATTTTAGCATTTAATTATTTTAACCAAGAAATAAACAACAGGTACGATACATCTACTTCAAATATTTAATAAGATTCATGACTTCAAATATTTTTATATGAAACTGATAACCATACTGCAGGTTAGACCATTTCACTCCATGCAATTGCTCGAAACAGAGCTGTATAGGCAATTCCCAGATGCCTCAGACCTAAAACATTTAAATACTACATGTAGGTCAAATTCAAAAACGTTGTAGGCATGACTCAGTCTCTATATTAAGGGCTTATTTACAAGGAGGTATCCTAGCCACTGGGTTACTCTAGCACAATGGTCACCCTAGCTCTCATACATTTCCTGTGGGGTTTTTTGTTTGTTGTATTTACAAAGACATGCACTAGGGTAACCCGGGTGCTATACCCTAGCTGGGTTATGTTTTGTCCTTGTAAATGCATTTGGTAGGGATAACTCACCTACCCAGGACAAATTTTACCTGGTCAACTCTATTAGATGTGGTTACCAAACAGGGTAGGGGTAACTCTACCTTGGAAACAGGCCCTAACTCTCACATAAAATAACATTATGATTGAAATATGGTAAGGTTAGATATACTGCCGAAACAGAAAATGAAGTAGTCTACATTATCCAATCTTGACAAAATGCTTTAGCTTGTATTTCAATTCTTGCTACAATGCTAGTCTCAAAATCATATTAATATTCAATTAAGTTTTCAAACCATTTATATAAACAAATACAAGAAGGGAAAACCCTGAATGAATTTGAGCTACTTGCGCTATACAAGCACGTAGATATATAAATAAGATTCTAAACAATAATAAAGGTCGCCTTTCATTTGAAGACATGCCATGTGGTCTCAGTTAAAATTCCATGTAGAATTTATACGTCTTTATACCTTGAACGAACTTAAAGAAACTAGAAAATAATTAAGGCAGAAAAATCTGCTTACCTGAGAGCAGCACCAGGTTTCTTAACCCGAGGACGAGGACGATCGTTTTGCCAACCACGTTAGCCAGGATTTTCACTGTCCTATCTGTCTGAACGTCCTCAAAGACCCAGTCATGTGTCGACGAAACCAACATCATTTCTGGATTGGCTGTATCACCAGACATCTGGAGAATTCCAAGACGTGTCCGACATACATGGATGACCTAACTGTGGAAACACTCAGCCAAGCTCCAAGAATACACACCAGTTCAACTCGAGTTCAACAACGAATCCGAAGTTCAGACAAGCAACAGTTGCTTGTCTGAACTTCGGATTTGTTGTGATTACTTCAATAGGGGTTGTCCAGACTTTGTTGAACTGGGGAACCTTAAGACCCACGTTGACAACTGTGGATTTTCTCCTGTCGTGTGTTCAAACGAAGGTTGCAACATGGAGATAAATAAACGAGACATAATTTATCACGAGACCGAAGTATGTGAGCTGGGAAAGGTAATGTGCCATGAATGTGTTAAGTTGAGGAAAGAAATCCACGACGTGAAGCTAAATCAGACCGAAATGAAGGCTAGTCTGACCGAGGTGAAGGTAAATCTGATAGAAACGAGAGAAAATCTGTCTGACATGAACGATAAGATACGATTACAAATGCGTTGTATGCAAGATGAAATTGTAAACAAGGTCGAGGCTATGATGAAGCCTGCGGTGGCGGCAGAGAGTGGGATGAAGGAAGCTGTTCTAGGACAGTTTCAAGATCCGACAACTGACACAAGAAGAAATATTATCGTTGCCGGAGGGGAGGGGCTGAACGACCGTGCGCTTAAATCGGTGGAGATGTTTCGCTGGTCAACGAAAGCGTGGATACCATTAAAACGAATGAAAACCCGTCGTCAAACGTATCTTCGTTTGTTTACAAAAACCAGATGTTTGTGGCAGGAGGAATGACTCCTCAAGGTCCTACTAACACTATAGAGGCAACAAACATTACTCAGAACCCAGCACAATGGTTAAATTTTCCCGCAAGATTACCAACCAAAAGTTGTGGTCACAAGAATGTGGTTTATAAGGATCGATTGTTCGTGATAGGTGGGTATGACTATGATGCTGATAAAGACGAATCTTCTGATGCAGTCTATGAAGTTTGTCTTGTGCCTCCTTATCCTATAAAGTTGTTGTATCGAATGCCAAACCCAAGAGCTTACCATGGTGTGGAACTTCATAATGATAACATATTTATTGCTGGGGGGACAACAACGGGTCTTGACCAGAGTAGTATTGCTAGCATTGCAAAATATGATCTAGTTAAGAATGAATATAGAGAAGTTGCAAAATTACCTTTTGCTGTAAATGACGTAGCATCTGTTATTTGGAGGAGTTATATGCTTGTCTTAGGAGGAGTTAATGAGAAGGGTGAAGCGGTCAACACAGTAGTTCTTTATGATATTGAGAAAGAAGAATGTCACACTCTGCCTTCGATGAAACGCAAGAGAAGGGGGTGCACAGCTGTTGTCTCTGGTGATCTAATTGTTGTTATGGGCGGGTGTAGTGATGAAGAAGGTTATCTTAAGTCGGTGGAATGTTTCGATTTTGCTCGATACTCCTGGGAAGAACTACCTGCAATGTTAAATGCTCGAGAATGGGCAACTGCATGCTGTTGTTGAACCAATTTGATCTTTGTCTATAGTAAAAGGTTATCAAATATGGGTTGATTTTGTAGAATCAGTAGCCATGGAGCATAGAGTATTTTTAAATACATTTTTTTAATTTGCTTTTGAATTTTTGCATTAAGTAAGAGTTAATTACCGAGAGAGGTTTATTACTCGGGCTACCGCAGGTAAGACGAGTCTACGTTTCGGTCGTGTACTGTTATTTGGTATTATTATATATTCAAACTTTATTCTCGTTCGTGATTGGCCAAAACGCCCCCGCTAATTCTCCGTATCTGGAAGCTGACGCGTTATTTCAGCTGCTGACGTGATCAGCGTGCAATAATACCTTGTTTTGGATCGAACTTCGATCCAAAACAAGGTATTATTGCACGCTGTTGAACCCAAGCCCCCAGCGTGGTCGGCAGCTTGCTAAAAATCCCGCCAAAACTAAATATTTTTGAAGAGTAAACAAAATGGCTTTTAACCGGTTTCCATCGTTAAACGAAGAAGAAATTTCGACGTTGCTCTCAGAGAAAGATAGTAAAAGCACGAAGAGTATAGTTTTTGAATATATAATAAAACAATTATTGGATTCGGTTTTCGCATGATATCGAGAATTATCAAGGCCTCGGTTTGTGTCATCGGCTTCGGTGGGTAACACAAACCTCGTCCTTGATAATTCTCGATATCATGCTCAACCTCATTCAATAATTGTTTATTATTATTATTGTTTTTTTGGGGAGTCGCGATATTGCCCCAGCAGGCTTTGCGAAACCGAGATTTCACTTTCATGGCGAGTTGTCTCTTGAACGAAGCTTTTCTTGCCATTTTATCGATTTTTTTGTTTCGTTCCCCGCAGGAACGAAACTGTTACTGTGTTAGCTTTCCATTGACATCACAAAAGAAACTGTCTTCACAGATGAAAATAGTCCAATCGCAGTGCAGTGTTATTGGCAGCATAAGCCAAAACTTCGATCTTATCCAATGAAATCAAAATTCCGCATAAAATATTTAGTTGGAGGCGTGATTAAACGCCAAAACGAAGTGAAATAATATTGCTGATCCAGCATAATTAGCTGAACGACGTAAACAATCGCGTGTGAAGTGAATCACTGTAGGAACCTTCCCCTCTTTGAATTCTCCAAAATTGCATTCTAACTGCTCGTTGCCGCTTTAGATTTAATAATAAAGATTGAGATTGGGTGAATAGCATTCCGAAAGGTCGGGTCGAGTCAGTGGTCGAGTTGACCCTTGGCCTTGGAAAAGCTACTCAATCACGCCAGTATTTATTCGGTCAAATACAAACTGTAAAAGAATTACACACAGATTGAAGATTATTTAATAAATTTTAACTTAAATATCGGTGGCATAAATGACCGCTGATGTAGGCGGCTTTCCAGCGACATTTTATGTATCTACATATAAATAACCGCAAAATTTCCGTCGTACTGACGCCACATGTACATTTCTCGTATTCACCTCTGACTGTAGGAGGCAAATAAAACATTGCCAAAATAATTGCGTTCTCAAGAAAATTGCGAGACGCTAGCAGATAAGGCCTGGTTTACATATCGCACAATCGTCGCATTTAATTAAGACAAATTTATAATTCATATTTCGTTTTATACGACAAAATTAATTCAGACAAATTTAATTTTTTGCACATTAAAACACCAAAAATTAAATTAAGAGCAGGAAATTTAATTCATTGCGCCGTGACGTCGCATTTCAGTCTGATCACGACGGATGTCATGCATGCAACGTCTTAGACGAATTTACTCCCCATTTAATTAATTGATTAAATAATTAAATTACTGTAAATTCGTCTGAAATGCGACGATTGTCCGACGTACAAACTAGGCCTAAAAGAAACAGGAAGTGTGACTGTCCCGCTGTATGTTTTGTTGATGTTTATCAAGAGAACGACTCCATTGAATGACATCAAGTTCAAATTAAATCTGTTCAAATTCAGTTCCCAACAACCAATATTGTACTTATACGCAGAACGTTACCTCTCCGCGACAGCGTAACCATCAATAAATTTTGCTTCCAAAATTGTAGGCCTTGTCGCGTCAGACATCATTGCCTCCAATCGGCATGCCAAACAGCCTCTTATAAGAGGCAGACGGGAACGAAACAGCTATTTCTTTTTAGAAATAGTTTCTTGTTGACACACTACCCATGCAGCAGTCGTCTCAAACAAAGATGTCAGAGTAGTCGGACTGTATGTCAGCGAATCAAGGTGTATTAAAAATAATTGGAAACTTTAAACTGCAGGAGTGAAGGACGTCAGAGAACAGTCATGTTTAATAATTGCGAAACCGAGATTTGACTGAGTTGTCTCTGGATGATCAGTGGTTGTCTCTTTCGAACGAAGCTTTTTTTGCCATTTTATCGATGTTTTTTTAATATTTGCAAGACATTTCACTGTTTCTCAGTTGTTTACTTGTTTGAGCTTTGCAAGTGACCGAGTTATAGTTGATGAGTAATGCGGCTGACAATCGGCTTCAATTCATCATAAACATGCTTACAAAGCCTTTACATGCAATGTTTAGAACTGCACACGCCGGCGATCGCGGTAGACCTAGTACATAAAAGATGACGAGCTATTTCAAAACAGGTTGGTCCTGGCCTTGCTATAATAATAAGCACCGAATAAAGCAAATACCGGTAAGATATCAATATGTTGAAAATGATCGCTTGAATTTGCCGAATCCGACACTAGTTTTTGTCTACTAAATATATTAGATCCGTTGTTTAATTTTCAGAAAAACGGCCTTGTTTACATTTATACTACATATTAGCATACTACATACTAGAAATACATGAATGCAACAACCCCTCACCCGCTTTTATTAAATGCTTTTTTGAAACCCCATCCACCCACCTACCCTGATTAAAATAAGCACACTTGATATACAGCCAATATAAAAACAAACAGGTATAAAAACAAATGATAATCCTCAAGATAATTCTATAATTTCTGAATAAGATGACTAAACTGATTTAACATTTCTAAGCAAAACTTAGATTTCATTATTAAATTCTGGTTGTACAAAATATGTTTTTAGGAGGTTTCAAACGGGATTATTTTTAACAAGCTTTAAATGGCTTCCCTATGCAATACGTGTTTTGCAAAGGCAGAATTAAATGTCAACGGCTCAAAAATTACATTTATAATAGAGTCCGAGATAAAAACAATTCGGTAGAATCGGATTCTAGAAAGAAGTATTAAACAGACAACGTTTCGGTCGAAAATTTGGAAATACAGCCAAAAAAATCGCCAAAGCCCATGAGTATTTAATAACAAAAGGTGATTGCAATGCCAATAAAAACGTCACGTCTACATAAGCTTATAAAGGTAGTGTTTTAAGTTAGCTTTAGTTAAGCTGATTTATGGTTTGGACTAGCAAAGGGAAGCACGAAAACGTGAAGCAGTATATTGTTTAGGTTAAGCGAAAACTTGAAAACAACAAGAATCCTACCGTTAACTTTAAAATGATGACATTTTGACCACGGAGTCACTGTAATTCAGATCGAGTTTTTGTTTACCATACGGCGTTTGGTTTCTTCAAGTTCTCTGATTTCTCTTCAAGATATATTAAACGGGTTGTTTGTATCCTTCTTTTCTTCGTGCTCCATTTCGTTTCGTTTAAATAAACGAAAGCAAAATACTATTTCATTTGCTTGAGAGTTTATAGTTCTTTTCGTCGCTAGTCACCAGTGCCCAACAATTCTTACCGCGTGACACCGTACCAATATATATATATATATATATATATATATATATATATATAGTGCGCACGCTCACTGCTTGCAGTTTGAGCTCACTGCTTGCAGTTTGAGCGCTCTGGCATGGTTTTGATGTCCCACAATTTGTGAGGCACCAAAGGTGACTGTAAATAGCAGTTACCTTCACCCTGCTCATCAGCACTACACTGATGAGGCCCAAAAGGCCGAAACGGTACCGTCTGTAGTTAGATATCGCTCTATGGCCTTTAGGTCATATTGAGCGCTCTACAGGATGAGCCATTGCTGCTTACGCATTAGTACATATGTGTCTGTCTGTCTGTCTGTCTGTCTGTCTGTCTGTCTGTCTGTCTGTCTGTCTGTCTGTCTGTCTGTCTGTCTGTCTGTCTGTCTGTCTGTCTGTCTGTCTGTCTGTCTGTCTGTCTGTCTGTCTGTCTGTCTGTCTGTCTGTCTGTCTGTCTGTCTATCTGTCTATCTGTCTATCTATATCTATCTATATCTATCTATATCTATCTATATCTATCTATATCTATCTATATCTATCTATATCTATCTATATCTATCTATCTATCTATCTATCTATCTATCTATCTATCTATCTATCTATCTATCTATCTATCTATCTATCTATCTATCTATCTATCTATCTATCTATCTATCTATCTATCTATCTATCTATCTATCTATCTATCTATCTATATATATATATATATATATATATATATATATATATATATATATATATATATATATATATATATAGTTAAAAGCTTCTAGGACAGCGTTTAATGCTACTGTCCAAATGCAATGAGCATAAGCTCACCATCACAAACACACTGTTCCAGCTACCAAATATTCACAAAACAACGTGGATGCACCCGAGATCCAAATTCTGGCATCTTATCGACTATGTCATTGTGAGACGGCGTGATGTACAAGACGTTACCATCACATGGGTAATGAGAGGCGCAGAATGTCAGACAGACCACCAAATGGTTCGCTCAATCATGAGCTTCACTGTAAGCTTACTACGAAGCAAACAAGCATTTGCAGCGGCAAAGAGACTGAACTTGGCCTTGCTACGAGATCCAGTAGTCCGAGAAGACCTACAGACACAACTGGAAAATGCTTTAGCAAATTCCACTCCTGGCCAAAATTCCTCTACCACGGCAAAATGGAATGTGCTACGTGATACCATATTTCAGACAACCCAACAACTACTAGGTTGAGCCTGATTGGTTTGCGGAAAACAGTCATTGACAAAATCCAACTGTTCATCGATAAGAAAGAGGAAGCGCATCAGCGTCTGCTCAGTAGAAACACTCGTGCAAATAAGTCATGCTTCAGCCAAGCACGGAGCGAACTCCAGCAAGTGACACGACAGCTAAAAGATGATTGGATGAGCAAGAAGGCCCAGCAGACTCAGCACTATGCTGATATCCACGATGCAAAAAAACTTCTATCGAGCAGTTAAAGAACTACATGGACCATCTAGCCGCGGCGCAACGCCACTAATGTCTACGGACGGTAAAACTCGTCTTACAGACCGCAAAGATATTTTAGGTCGATGGCAACGTTACTTTAGCGAGTTACTAAATCGTCCATCGACCGTCGACCAGAACAGCATCAAAGCCCGATCCTGCACGACCTCGATGAAGCACCAACAATAAATGAGATACGAAAGGCAGTACATTGTCTTCAAAACGGGAAAGCGCCAGGTGAAGATGGCATTCCAGCCGAGGTTTTTAAACACGGAGGCGAAAAACTACTAGAGCTAGCACGCGCATGAGCTGTTTCTTCTCATATGGCAGAACGAGATTATTCCAGATCAACTGAAGGATGCATTAATCGTGACAATCTATAAGAAGAAGGGCAATCGCTCTGAGTGCGGGAACCATCGAGGTATCTCTCTCCTGGCTATTGTTGCGAAGATACTAGCATGCAAAAATAATGCAGATACGTGTCGTTGCGACTATCGTGGATCAACATGTGTCCGACTCGCAATGCGGATTTCGAAACAAACGTGGGACTGTAGAAATGGTGTTTAGTGCAAGACAGCTACAGGAAAACTGCATCGAACAAAATGTGGGATTGTATGCTGCATGCTTTTATTGACCAAGCATTTGACTCCGTATCGCGTGAAGCCCTGTGGCAAATATTGAGTAAACAAGGGCTTCCGTTCTAAGCACACTCCTATATGGCGCCGAAACTTGGACCACATATATCCGTCATATTCAACGTCTTGAAGCAATACAACAGCGATACCTGCGCCAAATCCTAAGGATCTCATGGGAAGAAAAAGTGTCCAACCTGGAAGTTTTACGGAAAGTGAAGTGCATGTCAATCGAGAGCTTTTTGAAGAAGCGCCAGCTCCAGTGGGCTGGTCATCTAGTAAGGATGAATGACAACCAAATTCCGAAAGCAATATTTTTTGGTGAACTACTAGAGGGCAAACGAAATATCGGAAAGCCGCGCAAACGCTATAAAGACTGCTTGAAATCTACACTCAAATCCTGTAACATCGACACCAGTACTTGGGAAAAATCAGCATTGGACCGACCAAAGTGGAGGAAAATTATATCTGACGGAGTTGTTTCATTTGAGTCTAACAAAAGCGAACGCCTTCGGCAGGCGAGACTGAGAAGGAAAGACCCAACACAAGCAGCACCGACTGGTTTCCAGTGTGAAATGTGTGGAAGACCATGTGAATCTGCAGCAGGGCTTGTAGCCCATGCGCATGTCCACAATCGTTGAAGTGACCGATTCCCTCACAAACACACACAGGGGGTGAACAAAAAAAAGTGGCCTTCATTAAAAATATGGTTAATGTGGAATAACTATTATTCGAGAAAAGAAAAATATGTAAAGTGATATATTTTAGAATGCATGGATCAATATCTGCTCAAATATGATATCCAATTCTAATTTTGTTATTACTGTTATAACACTTTCATAGTGTACAAACTCCATTAATCATTTTGAAGACCAATTGGAACAAGTCGAACTAAGATTCACTTTATTTGTTACAAGATTGAAAATCATGAAAAATTAATATATTTTTTAAACCAATGGATAAAATTAGAATTTAATATCATATTTGAGCAGATTTTGACGCATGCATTCTAAAAATATATAACTTTACATACTTTTCTGTACTCTAATAAAAGTTATACAACGCGCATTAATCATACTTTCAATGACAGCCACTTTTTTTGTCCACCCCCTATATATATATATATATATATATATATATATATATATATATATATATATATATATATATATATATATATATTCGAGTGTAGAATATATACATTTTTTAAGACCAAACCGGGAGCAGTTGCGAAAAATGCAACTGCTCCCGGTTTGGTCTTAAAAAATGTATATATTCTACACTCGAATTTTCCTTTATATATATATATATATATATATATATATATATATATATATATATATATATATATATATGTATGTATATATGTATATGTATATATATATATATATATATATATATATATATATATATATATATATATATATATATATATATGTATGTATATATATTATATATATATATATATATATATATATATATATATATATATACATACATATATACCCGACATACTTTCTATGGAGCGTTATGGTTGTTATGGACGTTTGCTGTTAAAAGGGACATTTGTGGTATATTGGACGTTTGGGGTCATGGCATCGTTTCTGTTGGTAATGGAATCTCGAATGATCTTAAGTTGCTTTATTATATTCACTCGCGAGATGACTAGTTAGGGCCAACTTGATCATGGTAGGATGACTCGGGTCGCCAAAAACTCATTGAAAAGTAATTTGTTCACGTCTGGAGAAACCTCCCGAAGGTTTATGTTAAGGTATTCTTCTGCAATTGCATGGATGTTGATGAAAATTTTGGTGAAGAGTTGGCGAGAATTTACGAAATATTCATCTTATAGAGAGGATGTCTATAGTAGAACACGAAATAGTTAAACGTCGACCAGATTACGACCATTCCTGATTCTAAAAATAATAATTCACATCACATTCGACAGACTCTCGTGCAGTTTCTTATATTCTAGTCCAACACAGGAGTTTCCCATGCCTGTTTTTAGACATGATAGATTTTTTACAAGGTTTCTTCGTGACTTACACCCCACGTTGCCTTCTTGTAAGTTGTAACAACAGACGTTTTGTGTATTTTCAAACACTGTTTGTTTGTTTATCACATATTTAAACATACATTGTCTAACACCTATATTAAAGCATTCAACTGTAATAAAACAATGTTTCTTCTAGGTTCATGGAATATTGGATTGCCCTTTGGCAAGTGCCTGCCCCCCTGCCCCTTTATACTTTATTGTTCAGGCGTCCCTGTGAAATACTAAATGATAGTAATATTAAACCTTGAAGTCTAAAACATTGAACAGTTGTAATTGAAAGTACAGTACATATATACACGAATATGGTGACTCATGATTTTCCCACAGTTTTCACTCCCCCCAGGCGGGTTATTGATCTTTTCCCACAGTTTTCATTTCCCCCAGGCGGGTTATTGATCTGCTGTAAAAATATAAAATGATTTAACATTTTCGCATATTAGTTATCAGTTTTCCCCCTGAACGCTTCATAGACTATATATTTTATATATGTCAAATTTTTTTTGCACATATAAGTCCTGTTTTACTACTTTTCATTATTTTGACGAAGGGCTCGAAGGAAACGTCATTATTTTGTTGCTAATAGTTTCGGCAGTTTACGATTTTTTAACTTTGTTCTATCTTTGTTCTATCTAGAACCTACCCTGCGAGTCAGAGCCTCTTTCCGACCTACGCATGCAGGCTTCGGGGGAAAGTGGGCTCTGCCGACAAACTCGCTATTTCTTTTTGAGCATGCGTAAACGGTTGCCAAGATACTATTTTGGGCCCAGGCTCTAACACGTTACTTGCTATTTTCCTGCTCACGTGTGTTCCTAAACTAGAACTTGTTTGACCAGTTTAAAACCTGACCGACTCGCCCCAACCTTGGGGCGAAGATCGAGTTTATTGGCATAGCCCACTTTCCCCCGAAGCCTGCTTAGGTCGGAGAATAGCATTTCAGTAAGTGAAATTGTGCTATTTTGTCCAGCGGGAAGAACAGTAAACACCAAACCTTTCGGACGTCATAATAAAGCAACTTTTCTTCAAATAGCTGAGTGTATCTTGTTTGTTTCATTACATTATGTCCATGTTCTCACCCAGGGCCATGTGATGTATTCAATGATTCGATGTCCTAATTTTCCAGTGTACCGAGGGGGCCCTGACTCGCAGGGTATCTAAAACCCTGCTTACGCAAACACCGCTGTCAATCGTTTTGCGCATGCGCGACGTCCGAGCTCGTCCCAGGCTCGTCCTCAGAAAAAGAGCGGGAAAACACTGAAATATTTGGACTTGTCCAAGAGTCCGACACAAAAGTTAAAATTATAAGCATACTACCAAAAAGATAAGGTAGGTAATTTGTGCATGGCTTCTTTGTCAATATTGTAACATATTCTAAATTTACCCCTTCGTAATTTTCTTTACCCTTTTTTTAAAACGCAAATGAATAGTCGAGTCTTACTTAGTCTTCACTGTCTGGTTGTTGTCGCCACGGCTAGTTCCCACTTCTTTTGCAATGTTTATTCTAGCGAATTCACGCATGGGCAAACGTTTGGCAGCGGTGTTGCTTACGCAGCACTCTACTTTTTTACACCACAGTGACTATTCTTTTACCCTTGGGCAAGAGTACTATGATGCCATGTACATATGAGTTGCATGAAAAACTAGCATATAGTGGTTAGGTAAAAGAAGGGTTTAGTGTCTGGGGTTGGGTCAAACTTTTTTCAAGCTTAATTTCAAGTTATTTCTTTTCGGTGCCAACACCTGCCATAAATAGTGTCGCTATAGTATATACTAACATTACTTAATTTAGCGTCTACATTAATCTACATTGCTTTACTTTTAGCTCTAATTTTCAATGAACTTATTGTTGAATACTTTTTCAAGGTCTCTCTGAAAATTAGTGAAACTTCGTGGCTTATTCAAGAAATTTCCCTGGACGCAACTTCTCCCTATATTATCTTTCATACTCAGGTATGTAAAATGTTTGCAGTTCATTTGATGACAGGTTTACAAAACTTCTTAGTTTAATGTCGTATTAATGTATCGTTCACTTCACTAGAAAGTTGGGAGAAGGTGAGAAGCAGAACTTCGGGTGAAGTGGAATATTTTTCTAAAATGTTTAAGTTATCGCTACGAAATTGTTTAAAATTTAATCAATCTTATTTTGTGGTTGCTATAAAATTAACGTCAATAAAGCCTTCCAACTGTTGTCGAACCTAAATGAAAGAAAAATTGTATTTTCGTGTTCAGTATTTAAAGAAAAGACAATAATGTAACAGGTTGAACTTAGTAATGAATACGAGGACAAAACATTTAAAATAAAACAAACATTTTGGCGGCTCCATGTAAGGGGTAGAATCTGAAGATCCGTAGGATGTTGACCCCCCGATTACGGCTTAATGTCGCTTTCCACGTTCTATAATAGAGGGCAAAACTACTCGGATATATGTAAATAAACTAGAAATACATGAACGCAACAACCCCTCGCCTGCTTTTACATGCTTTTTTGAAACACCCCCGACCCACCCCCTGATGAAAATAAGCACTCCTGATTATACAGCCAATATAAAAACAAACAAATATAAAAACAAATGATATTAAATCCTTGGGATATTAAATTATAGAATTTATGGATAGGTCGATAGGATGACAAAACTGATTTCAATCACTTAATGAAAGTTGAACATATCAAAGTAAAACTTAGATTTCATTATTAAATTCTGGTTGTAAAAAATATATTGTTTTTAGGAGGTTTCAAAAGGGATTATTTCTAGCAAGCCTTTAAATGGCTTCTCTATGCATGTACATTTTGCAAAGGCAGAATTAAAAGTTGACAGCTCAAAAATTACATTTATAATAGAGTCTGAGATAAAAACAATTCAGTAGAATCGGATTCCAGAAAGAAGTATTAAACAGACAACGTTTCAGTTGAAAATTTGGAATCACAGCCAAGAAAATCGACAAAGCCCACGTCCACCACGGTTAATATAAGCGTGATATAAGCCTAAGATAGTGTTTTAAGTTAGCTTTAGTTAAGCTGAGTTATGGTTAATTTGGACGAGCAAAGGGAAAGCACGAAAACGTGAAGCGGTATTGTTTTAGGACATAAGGACAAAATACAAATCCCCTACCGTTATCAACTTGAATGATTCTGAGACCACTGAGTGACCACAAACACTGCAATTCAGATCGAGGTTTTGTTTACCATACGGCGTTTGGTTTCTTCAGGTCTTCTCGTTTCGCTTCAAGATATATTAAACCGGCTGTTTGTATCCTTTTCTTCGTTGTTCTCTTTTAATTTAAGTAGAGCAGGCTCCATTTCGTAATAAACGAAACCAAAAATACTACTGACAGGTTTAGTTTTCTGCATCGCTAGTCACCAGTGTCCAACAATTCTTACCGCGTGACACCGTCCCGAACATATATATATATATAAACTATTTCTGAGATTACGTCTCCCTCACTTTTTCTCCACGCGTGTAAAATGGACTCCACGCATGTCGAGATTAGCACCCTCGCCGGGCTCTGGGCCTTCGACCCTCCGCCCGGCTCGGGGATAAATTGATTTTTCTTTCAAGCACTTAAATAAAATACTTTGTCTCTTGTATAGGTTGAATGGCATGAGAACAGAAAATTTTTGAAAGTTGAATTTCCTGTCAGTGTACGGTCTTCTAATGCAACGTATGAGATCCAGTTTGGGCATTTGCAAAGACCAACTCATTTTAATACTAGCTGGGACTGGGCTCGTTACGAGGTAGGTGTATGCTAAAAACGTTTCGATTAATTCAATTTCTGGCTCGTCTTTTAATGTACGCATGAGCAATTTTTTCCGCAATAAACGGACCGGTATAATTTCTAAAATCAAAAGTTCTAAACAATTATAAAATGGAATGTCTGCATAACATTGTTAAAGAATATCATCCAGCCCGATAATCAATATTTGCTTAAAATGTTTGCTTATACCAGGATCTAAAATGGCATAATAAAGCATTGTTTGTGATTTTTTGTTGTTGCTAGGTATGTGGCCAGAAGTGGTTTGACTTGTCCGAACACAACTGGGGGTGTAGTATCATGAATAACAACAAGTATGGATTTTCTACCCATGGAAATATCATGCGCATCTCGCTGTAAGGAAAGGTTTATTTAACAGATTTTTTTAGGTTTATTTTTAACGCCACACTTTTTAATTACGTTTTTTCTAAGATAGATGTATGTCTACAGAACAGACATTGCATGACAGCAGCAATCTTTTGTTGAAGTTCTTTAACTTCTTTATCCTGTCAATACCGCTGCTCTCTCCTCCTCTCCTTTTGGGCTTTTTTACGGGCGCTGACGTCATAAAATTTCACGATTATCAGTAATTTTCCCGCCAAATTAGCAACCAGCTCGCGCGCAGTCATAAAATCTTAGGGAGCCACCTTAAATTGACCAGTAGTGTAGTTGGCATTTCGCAGATGTATTGGCAAATAACCAATTAAGGGGATACGTCATACAATAACATTGCCTACATATCATTTCAGTATTTTAGGAAAACATTGGTCTTTACAAAATGTAATAGAATTTTTATAAACACTAAGTCTAACGCATGGATAGTAAAAAGACTGGATAGGAAACTAGCTGACGTCAGCAGTCTAAACCTAGTTGCAAATTGTGACGTCACATGGAAACAAGGTCTACGTCGGTTTGTAGGAACGAGAGACCGAAAACACGACTGCTTTATACATCTTCTGATAAATTTGTTATTGCATATGTTGCTGGATATGTCTGTAGAAAAACCAAAGACAAGATACAACGGTTTGTGCCGCTAATGAAATGCCAACGACTAGTAAAGTGCGAGAAAACTGTGTAAGGTTTATAGGGAACATTGCAAGAACATTTAGTAAGAATTTGCCAGGTGTCGAAAAGCAAACTCCATCTCTGTCCTACCCTAATATTATTAAAACGCTCTCTTTAAACAGAGGCGGACTTACGACTGTGGATCCGTTAACTTTTGATATATTTTTTTCTTCCCTTGAAACGTCTAACCGACCATATCTTAAATATAGGAGCAGTACAAGGAAATCGGATAGTGAATTGCTCGAACAATAATTAATAATACCCCAGTAGCACCCGTGAAAAGTAGATCCCACCATGATAACGCCAACCGCTGACCACTTGAGACAAAAACCCCAGGGTACAAGACCCATGGGTAATATACGATTGAGCAAAATGTTGCTAATTCCCCATGGCCTGGGAGAACAAGGAAAGGTAAAAAAATTCAACAATAGCCCCTGAATTCCAGTGGGTTCCCAGATGCATCACCTTACATTGTAATGAAACTTTATTAAAAAGACTTCAAAAAACATCTTGTTTATAAAGTAAAAAGTATGCTTTACAGTTTTGAACTTGGGATTTTTTTTTACCTTTCTATATATACAGTTTTAAAGCTGGCTCGTAAAAATAGCTGCTCAAAACAAATGTGTTGTATAGTATCTAGATTGTAAAAAATAGAAGCCTAATATATATTATGGTATTTTGTTAATATATAATGGATTTTTCATAGTTAAAATATATAGCATGCAAAGTTGGAATACCAATGACGTATAATTATAATACTCTTGTGACTATTAGTAAGCAATTATAGACTGAGATATTATACAACATACATGTTTTGAGCAGTCATTTTCTAATCTATATTTGAACATAAAATTAAAATTTTATAAATGGAAAATCATATTCATATTCATATTCATAAGCCCCCTCTAACCTGAAACATCTTCCTACGGCCCTGTCGTGTATGATACCTACGTACATCACAACACTATCTTTTGGGTTACTTCTAGTAAGAAAATCTTTTTTCACTAAATCTAGAAAATTAGAATCATTTTCCTTTTTTAAAACAACTACTATAGTCCTTCAGAGTTCGGCTATCTTAGTAATATTAACATAGAGGACAAAACAGAAAGGAGCCAGCAGTAAGTTAATAGAAGTGACCTAATACCTAGCAACCATCTTACACAATTCTCTTTGCAAAGGCACAAATTCTTATCGAAAAAAATCAACTTAAGAAATAAGCTTAGTGTTTGTAAATGTGATTAAGCCACAATAAAAAGAAAGATCTACTTGTTGAAGCATACCATGGATAAAAATACACAGATTAAATACTTAAAATACCCATCCCCATTTTCGAAAAATACGGAAGAAATTAGGCAAAACAGACTGCTATTTGGGGATGCAATTTCCTCTACTAGTTAACCGACAATAATGTAAACAAAAACGATCTACACTTACCTTGAGAGTTGTTGCGTGGCTTAGGCGGGTTTATTTTGGCCATGAATCAGTATAAAAGAACAAAAAACAAGGACAAAGATGTCGAGAAGAAAAAATATGAAGAGGTCAAAGAAAATCCCCTTCAAAAGCATAGGGAAATCAACAATACTTACGCCATAACTCGCCATAGTGACATCACAATTTGCAACTAGGTTTCAACATCTCTCGAGCAAAGAAAAATGCTTTTCAGCCAATCAGCGGCCTGGAGACACCTCACGTGACTTTAGTTTCCTATCCAGTCTTTTTACTATCCATGTTCTACGCATGCGTGTTGATACCTGTTTGTGCACATCCAGAGCATTCGTCATCCAAACGCCATCAAATGCTTCTCGTGTGCAAAACTCGCTAAAATTGTAGTTAAGCTCGTGAAAATTACAGCGCTTAAGGTGGCTGCCCATGGTTTTTGTATCTACTGCGCATGCGCTAGTAGATACATTGCTGTTGTTGCGTGTAAGTTAAGTTAAGTTAACAATAGAATAACGTCGGAGTCAATGAGAATGCAGGGTTAAACGACAACGTACCGAATGTTAGCGGATGATGCCTTTGGAGCCAATGAAACGCGGTCGCTAATCGCATTGTTAAAAGAATGGCACACTAAATCGCTTTCGTTCTATCTTTACTATGTTAGACTCTCTTGTATCACATTGAGTTGTCTGAACAATAATCAACGCACTTCTTGAATAAGTATTGTATACGCCTACATATAACTCAAGCAGTGCCAAGTACAATTGATTTGTGCATGCAAACTTATAGCTAAGACATCTTGGCCGAGGATCTAACATGTCAACTGTACACTTGAAACATTAGTTAAAAGGCTATTCAGATTTCAGAAAGATCTTGATTCGAAGCCAAACAAGCACTCGCTCTGTCTTTTCGTCCATGGAAAGCTTGTCGTTTGAGCGAGAAAGTCGAGGTGCGTGGTTTTATTTACGCGATGCTGAACTACTAAATTGAGAATGTTGTTACAACTTGTACCGTAGCGCAGTAGATACATGCACGCTGAGCGTGCCTATTTTATGACCTCGCACAAACTGGTTGCTAATTTTGGCGGGAAATTTATTTTGCGTTTCCTTCGGTGAATTGTTTGAAAGTTTAAAATCACTACTAGCTACTAGTTTTCAAAAACATTCTGTCGGAAAGATTTTTCTTAATGTTAAAAACATTAAATGTGAACAGCGCGACATTTATTTCGCACTATGGCTTATATTTTATATAATTTCATTTAGTTTTTTCTGTATTTCAAACATATTTCTTAAACGAAATAAAAGTAGTGTTAAATTGTATTTTTCTTCTTTGTTTTAGCTTGCGGTCTCCTAAAGCCCCAAATAAAGATGCTGACATGGGCTACCATGAGTTTAAATATGCCGTTTTTCCCCATTTAGGTATATACTCACGCATGCCATTTCTTAATTTTATTAGTCATTTTGAAATATTTGTTCATTTACTGATTTTTTATATAAACAATAGTTTAGTATGCTATTATTCAAATTAATTTTTGTGTTCTTTCACTTACATATTGGACAATGTCATTTTAGGAACATTTCAAGATTCTGGATTAATACAACATGCGTGCAACTTTAATAATGCAATAAATGTGACTCGAGCTAAACTTTCTTCTGGTAAGCAAAGAGGCTGTATTACTAGGTTATACCTGCTATGTCAGCCTAGGTGGTAAATGCTACCTTCTTGTTTTATTAAATACTCTTAATCTCCAAATATTTCCCCCACAAAGATAAAGTATAGATAAGCCAGGAGTGAATCACATTTCTTGAGGATGTGGTTTAGTGTATATTGAGGAATTGGGAAGCAATTTCTCAACTCGCCTGATGCACCACAAGATGTTTTGCACGAAAGCCTGCAGCTTGAAACATCTGCTGTAGCCAAACATACTTGGAAGTACGACCACCGTGTAAATTGGGAAGAGTCGTCACTCTTAGCCAACGAAGCATTACTACACGGCAGTACTTCACTGAAAAGGAAGGAAACCATTAAATTGCAAAATATATTACTATTTTACACAAGATTGTAACCGCGCAACATGAGCACGTAGTGTGTCCTCTTCGGACAACATTAATCTTGATGTATTTGTTGTTCGTGCGTGATTAGAATTAATACACGTTATACGCCATTGTATTCTTACTTATAATTTTTAAAATTGATCAGTTTCTTAGTTTATAAATGTCGTGAGTCAACAGTATATTGCTCTGATGAAGATCTGAGCCAATTCAGCAAACAAATAATATACGTGGTGGCGGTGCACTTGTGTATCGACAAACGTACATAATGTGCAGCTTTCTTCTCGACGGACGTATACAATGCACGACCTTATCGGTAGATTGCCATGGTTAGTTTTACGGTTAGTTTTTTGTTTACGATTAGGTTTTTGGCTACGGTAATGACATTTTTTGACAAACAAGTGCCGATTGATACAATCTGATATTAGTGGTTAATCGTATACATTAAGTATAAACGTAGATGCTCTATTCACTCGATTGTTGATTTTGAAAGTAGAATTATTTTGTATTTCAGAGGTGAGATCGCTCTCATTCTTTCAAGTCACGAACCCAGCCGTCATTTTGGAAACAGTGAAAAAGGTTTGTGACGAATTTTCGACAATTTATTTTTACTTTCTTCTAGTTCTTTTTTTGTATTACTTGTGAACAGTGGCGGTGGAAGATGTTTTATATTGGAGGGGCTAATTCGTCAATAGAATGATAAAATGTGTATTTTTCCCCCAAGCAATTTGTAGGCCTTTTTAGTCCCATTGTCTAAGATATTGGGGGGATTATCCCCTTCTTAGATATATTGGGGGGGGGGGGCTCTAGCCTCCCTAGCCTCCCTTGTTTGTAAAGACCATCAAGGGTGGCCAAACAAAGGTTATCTTGGGTTATATACCTTCAAATCAGATTTGGCGTTAAGATGTTTTCGTACGTGATCGTTTAAATATCACGAGTTTTTGTTTTTGTCTTTTTTTATTTGTTGCGAGTGACAAATACAATGTTTGCCTAACACAAGTTACATTTTGTGTGTTGCAACGTTGCTTAGATTGTTTTCTTGCCCTAAACAATTCGTGCCAATTAAGGTGGTATATTTACTGATCATAATTTGTTCGATTCAAGAGCTTATGTGTTAAATCTTATGTTCCTAGTTTCTCAAAATATGATGTGATATTTAAAATGATGACTCATGCAGATCATATAAGTAAACATATAGATTCAAATATCTTGTTTGTAAATAACGCGCCAGGCGATTATATTCACATTTGCGGATTAAATCCTCGGACAGGCATGAGTTAACACCGACATCATCACACTCGTAATTGATATTGATTATCATTGATTATGAATATTGGCATTGTTTGAATTATTTTGTCTAGGCCGAAGATGGTACTAAAGCTTTAATTTTGAGGGCTTATGAATCTTTTGGAGGTCATAATTCTACAAGGATAGCGTCGACTTTAAAAATTGAAAAGGTTATAAGGTAATTTAAAAAACAATTTGCTTTTAAATTTGAAACGTTCTCATGGTCTTTCATTAATAACAAAGTTGAGTCATACTAGAAACAGTTCTAATTAATATACAGTATATAAAACACGGGCAGCAGTGTATTCTATTTAAAATACGAGAAATAAAGTGTTGTAAAGTTCTGATGAAACACATGGTGTACGTTTATTAAATACACGACTAAAAACGACCTTTTTCTTTTTCTAAGTATTTCTTTGGCGTAGTTATTTTGAAACTTTGAAAATTAACGTTGACTAAGCCGTAAAAATCGGAGAAATGTTGAGCAAATCATATAAAATCATCGACATAGTACTGATTTCCCTCAAGAATTATTTTAAAAGGCATTATTTCTTTTTGAAATATGAGTTATATGTGACTGCATGACATGCACTACACTGCATAAATATGAACTTTTCGGAATAGTCCTACTTTGGACGTAAATAAATTATATAGTTTGTATTTTGGACAACAGTCAAATATACCTTTTAATATTTTCGGTAATTTTTTTCGTGTGGTTTTTCTAGTAATTATACTTGGTATATTCCTGATAATTACGTAATTGTGTTGCCTATTCTCATAATTGCCCATAGTCAATCGAGATATGGTCTGGAAACTCAGCTAAAGTCTTTAGTCTATCTTTTTTATGTATTTTTGTGCAAGGTGTACGGTCACTGAACGCATTGTATTTTAGTATAATGAACGAATTGTCCAATAGCAACGTTTCAGTTCAATCACTCAACCGTGCTATTTAAATATTAATAAACCTAAAACAAAGGATGTGCACGGTGTAAGGTACGGTTCAACATAAAATCACAGCTCATTATAGGCGCTTTGAAGTTTGCCAAGTTTCCAGACCATATCTCGATTGACTTTGAATTGCCTTATCTTATAACATATGCTGTGAAACATGGCCTACCATCGGCTATATATTGTGAAGTGTCCCAAGAGGACGAAACAGCTTTCCGTGCAGAGTCCTGATTACCTTGATAATTGTCTTTTCAAGCGGTTAATACGCCACACATACAGGCTATATATACAGTGTGTATCATAAAAAACGGAACCCTTAGAAAATGAATTAGTATTCTTTTAAAACAACCTATTGTGGTAGTTATAAAGCCCTAAAAGCGCTGTGTTATAAATTAATCAGCACATAAGTTAAACAGGAAGAGAAAAAGCTTTTAAATACTTTCACCATGCATACACTTCAAGTTATCTTAATTTCCCAGGTGTATAAGACCGTGTTTTTTCGCATCTGGGCTCAGAAGTGTTTAGGACTTTAAAACTACTACAATGACTTGTTACTCGGGCTACCTGTGGTAGAACGAGTCTAGGTTTCGGTCTGGTTTTTTTTTCTGTCGCGAAATGGCCCCAACAGGCTTTGCGAAACTGTGCGGCATGTGACACTTCTGACGTCACAGTTCAAATGCTGATGTTCATGGCGGATTTTCATACCAGGAATGGCGAGTTTTTTCTTCTCCTGACGCCTTTCGTTGTGTTGTTCGAAACTTGTGAATTTGTGTTTTAATGATAAACAGGCTCGCAATGCTTTTATACTATAGTAGACCTGGGTTGGTCCGCGATCTCGATAACCGTACGCTGAAAGTGTGTTACTCGATCAACTCTCGATCAATGACAATGTGTTCTCCATCAATTTTATACATGTGTTATTAATTAAATTGTACTAATAAATGTTGCTGTAAATCAAAGAAAGTTGATAAAGCCAACTTGCAAGTGAAAGGTAAACATGCTGTGTTTTACATCTTCTTTACATCATATGTCTTACACCGAACTGACTTGTGTCTGTGAATGCTGTATGTAAATGTATTGAGGTTTAAACTGTATTAATATTTGTGGTTTGCTTCAGTTTTGCTTGTATTGTTTATTATTGATTTATTGTACTGATATCTTGCAAATAAAAGTCGATGCTATTCAACAGTTTATACATTACTTTCATCAAGTGTGTATTATTGTTTGGGTACACCAGTATGGCCACCATTTCAATGTTTAGTTTTAATACACCAGTATGGCTGCCATTTCATTGTTTTGGTACACCAATATGGCTACTATTTCATTGTTTTTGTACACCAATATGGCCACTATTTCATTGTTTTGTACACCAATATGGCTACTATTTCATTGTTTTGGTACACCAGTATGGCCACTATTTCATTGTTTTGGTACACCAATATGCGCACTATTTCATTGTTTTGGTACACCAGTATGGCCACTATTTCATTGTTTTGGTACACCAGTATGGCCACCATTTCATTGTTTTGGTACACCAGTATGGCCACACTATTTCATTGTTTTGGTACACCAATATGCCCACTATTTCATTGTTTTGGTACACCAATATGGCCGCCATTTCATTGTTTTGGTACACCTGTATGGCCACACTATTTCATTGTTTTGGTACACCAATATGCCCACTATTTCATTGTTATGGTACACCGGTATGGCCACATTTCATTGTTTTGGTACACCAATATGGACACTATTTCATTGTTTTGGTACACCAGTATTGCCATTATTTCATTGTTTTGGTACACCAGTATGGCCACCATTTCATTGTTTTGGTACACCAGTATGGCCACACTATTTCATTGTTTTGGTACACCAATATGCCCACTATTTCATTGTTTTGGTACACCAATATGGCTGCCATTTCATTGTTTTGGTACACCTGTATGGCCACACTATTTCATTGTTTTGGTACACCAATATGCCCACTATTTTATTGTTTTGGTACACCGGTATGGCCACATTTCATTGTTTTGGTACACCAATATGGACACTATTTCATTGTTTTGGTACACCAGTATTGCCATTATTTCATTGTTTTGGTACACCAGTATGGCCACTATTTTATTGTTTTGGTACACCAGTATGGCCACTATGTCATTGTTTTGGTACACCAGTATAGCCACTATTTCATTGTTTTGGTACACCAATATGGCCAAATGGCCACTATTTCATTGTTTTGGTGCACCAGTATGGCCACTATTTCATTGTTTTGGTACACCAGTATGGCCACCATTTAGATGTTTTGGTACACCAGTAATGGTTACCATTTCAATGTTTTGGCAGACCGGTATGGCTGCCAAATCAATGTTTTGGTACACCAGTATACCCACCATGATTTTCTCTATGATGAATATTCCACTACTACAGTCAATTGACTGAAAGTTGCATCAAATTCAACCATTAACTCCAAACAGCACTGCTGCTGTTCTATTGTTTTGCAAGGCACCAGCCCACAGTAGCCCGAGTTCACGCCTAGCGGGCGTCTTGTTTTAACAGAATACTAATTCATTTTCTAAAGGTTCCGGGGTTTTTTATACACACTATATATATATATATATATATATATATATATATATATATATATATATATATATATATATATATATTTGTGAAATTCATTAATAATTCATGAGTTTTGCAGCCAATCCAATTTCAGAAATTATGTCACATGTATACCCCTGTAAACCCCATACAAACTAAAACCATTGATGCTAATTAGTTACAACCACTAGTGGATGTATACTCTTCTGATACAACCACTAGTGCTTGTAACTAGTTAGCATCTCAATATCCCAAAGAGATTTTTACTATTTATTCATTTCACAAGTTGTTTACCATACTCGCGTCCTTGTTGTATTGAATATACAATCACTCGCCTTCGGCTCGTGATTGTATAATTCAATACAACACGGCCGCTCGTGTTGTAAACATTACATACATATATATATATAAACCTCCTTCATCTCCAGTTCTTCAACGTAGATATATTTCAATCAAAACAAAATCTTTTTGATTTAAAGTACAAATGAAACGAAAATTAAGTCAGTCTTTTTTGAAAGAACACTTAAAACGTAAGAGTAACATCTTTTGCAGTTTTTCGTTTCCTTGCTTCGTTCTTGAGATATTTCAGTTTGTTTGATATGCAAATTAAACATTTTGAAGTCATGACGTGCATAATGAGTTATCGAAAAAAGTTATATAGCTTTGCTATTATCAAACCAAATTAATTCAAAGGAAGCATGTGGGTGTGTTTCATCCAGAACACTAAACATGTAGATTTTCAGGTAATTATATTTGACAATATCAAAGATATGTAACCTTTTTCGATAGCTCATTATACACGTCATGACGTCAACATGTTTAACTTGCATGTCAAACAAACTGAAATATATCAAGAACGAAGCAAGGAAGCGAAAAACTGGAAAAGATGTTACTCTATCATTTTAAGTGTTCTTTCAAGTAAGACTGACTTAATTTTCGATTCATTTGCACTTTAAACCATTTTTCAAGAGTTTAAAAATTGTTTTATCTTCAGGTGTAATCTTCTGGAGCAACCTCAAGGAGCAGAGCTGACGTGGCAAGATGGCGGTGTTGCTCTAGACTTTAAGCCTTTCGAAATAATTACATTGAAGTGTTTTCTGTAACTTTAGCTTATCTATAGTTTTAAGTTAATTTTCAATTAAATTAGGCGATTAATTAGGTGCATTATTATTATAAGCTAGTTTGCCAAAAGATGATTTTATAACAATGCAAACGTAATGGGGTTCTAAATATGAGTGTGGGAATACAATGGTAAGGGTTCTGAATTCAATTCTTGGATTATGATTCGTGTTGGTCACAGACTTATATGAAGTACATGGGTATTTAGGAGATTAAACATCCTTACATATTATTTACCTAAGTACGGCGTCAATCCATGACATTCGATCGATTCTATTGTGACTTTTCTTAGACTCTGTTTATATGATCCTGGTATACTGGGATGTCCCAGTGTACCGGGATCTCGGCTTGTAGATAATTTACTGTTGTTTTCCAAGTTACGTTTATATGGAGACTGGGACGTCTCGGTTGAAGCAGCAGAGAACGTGGGAGTCTAACGTTTCAAGCGAAGGCCCTTCATCAGAGAGAAACCTTATTTTATAAAATTACTTCTATATCAGTGTTTTTACAATGTATATATACCAATGAAATTTCACTAGTTATTCTATTAGCTATACGTTTCGTGTGCATGCCCGGATACGTAGTATAATTTATATTGCATCTAGTTGCAATTGAATGTATCTAACAATTAAATGTAACATTCGATTGATATATTGGTACACACGGAAATTAAATGACGTATTGGTTGTGTATTTTTTCTCACTATATGTTAGCGTTGTTGTATCTTTTTAAAGGGTCTCACAATGCTTTAAGCGCTTTCTTAAAATTGTCTCTGTTATGGAAATTACTCGATTTTTCTTATACTCATACGATCTTCATTAAATTTTTAAATTTATTATATATATATATATATATATATATATATATATATATATATATATATATATATATATATATATATATATATAAAGCTATTCCAAATGTTCACTGCCCTGTATGCAAAGGTGCGCTGGCCAGAAGCCGTCTTATAAAAGGGAATATCCAAACTGTCTCGCTTGCGTGTGAATCGTTCATGAATTGATGATCTTTTTCGGAATTTGGTCATCCAAAGTCATTGTTCTGTGTTTTTGTTCAAGTTTATGGAAATTTGTGCAACTTCACGGTATTGTATTTTCTGTATAATGAAGCAGTCATCCAATAGCAACGATCGGGTTTAATTATGTGGTCCTTCATCGTCACGTGTTGTGGTGCTTCGTCGTCACGTGTTAATAGAATTTACTTGGATGGATTGATGGATGGATGGATGGACGGACGGACGGACGGACGGACGGACGGACGGACGGACGGACGGACGGACGGACGGACGGACGGACGGACGGACGGACGGACGGACGGATAGATAGATAGATAGATAGATAGATAGATAGATAGATAGATAGATAGATAGATAGATAGATAGATAGATAGATAGATAGATAGATAGATAGATAGATAGATAGGATAGGTTAGGATAGAATAGGATCGGATAGGATAGGATCAGATGGGATAGGATAGGATCAGATAGGTTAGGATAGGATAAGATAGGATAAGATAGGATAAGATAGGATAAGATAGGATAAGATAGGATAAGATAGAAATATTACCAGGGTTAAGTCACGTTGGCCTGAAAAACAGAGAAAAATCTTCTCGACGTTTCGAGCGAAGGCCCTTCGTCAGGAGAAATTAGTGACTACTAATTTAGATAGGATAGGATAGGATAGGATAAGATAAGATAAGATAGGAAAAGATAGGATAAGATAGGGTAAGATAAGATAGGATAGGATGGGATAGGATAAGATAAAATAAGATAGGATAGCATAGCATTGATAGCATAGGATAGCATAGGATAGCACAGGATAGCACAGGATAGGATAGCATAGGATAGCATAGGCTGGCATAAGATAGTATAGGATAGCATAGGATAGCATAGGATATCATAAGAAATTTTAATCACGGTAATTACATCAGAATATATAAATACATTTACGTTATCTGCTCTACCTGTAAGCCGTGAATTGTTTATCTATTTACAATAAGAACGATAGTAAAGAAATTAACAAAATATTTATTTATTTATTGTTGCTGCAGAGATCTATATTTTTAAGTCCTCTTTTGAAAGAATCCGATGACATATTTTCTTTAAGATACGAAGGTAAATTATTCCAAATCTTTGGGCCATCAAAAGCAAAACTACCATAAAAATATTTGGTTTTTGTTGAGGTAATAGAAAATTTCTTTTGCTAGATCTTAAATCACGATCACTTTTTTGAAAGGTGAATAAATTAATTAAATAACTGGGAGAAAAAGCGTTAGCAATTTTGTACATCATTATTGCCTTACGTTCTAATCTTCTCTGTGCCAAATACGACCACCCAAGACTTTTCAGAACATTTTTAGAACGTATGGAATACAGTGCACCAGTAATAATCTGGGCAGCTCGATTTTGAGGCTTTTGCAATTGATCAGAAAGTCCTAATCCAATAGTATCCCATACAATAGAACAATAATCAAAATAAGGTTCAATTGTCGTCATATAAATAGTATAAAGAAGATCTTTATTTAGAACAGTCTTTACTCTTCGTAACATACCAAGACCCTAAGAGACCTTACGCATAATTTTATCAATATGAGCTCTCCAGGATGGATGGATGGATGGATGGATGGATGGATGGATGGATGGATGGATGGATGGATGGATGGATGGATGGATGGATGGATGGATGGATGGATGGATGGATGGATGGATGGATGGATGGATGGATGGATGGATGGATGCCAATGGATGGTTGGATGGATGGATGGATGGATGGATGGATGGATGGATGGATGGATGGATGGATGGATGGATGGGTGGATGGATGGATAACTTTATTTCAGTGTCAAATAATACATAGCCGACTATATGTCTACTAATTGGAAACACTATTGGACACTATTTTGATATAAGTATATTAAAATTAAATAAATAAATATCTATATAATAACTAACAAAAAAAGAAACAAAAAGTATACACATATGTGTGGGATTTAACTTATTAAAAACGTATAATAGATACATGTAAGTGTCATGAGCTACTGCATAATATACAGTTCTGACTGTTTTCAGTCATAAGTTTTTCATTATCTTGTTTACGAATTTTTTGTTTAAAAATTTCTAATGATGCGCTTCTTTTCATATCAGCATCTAGCTTACTCCACAATTTAGCACCTAAATATCTAAGGGAATGTTTTCCATAAGACAGTGTTAAATCGTGGGATTTGTTAATGTCTGCATTCCTTAAATTAATAGTTATATTCTTGCTCATAAACAAGTCAGGTATGTATTGAGGGCAGAGATTGTGTTTTGCCTTGTAGCTACATCAAGATTGCTATATCTTGCAATCTCCTGTTTTGTAAGCTGGGCACATCAGCTTTGTTCAAAAGATTTTCATAAGTGCTTACTTTATCATTAAACACTGCCCTCAAGGCTCTTTCTTGAACTTGTTCAAGTTTTCTTTTGTCGCTTGCACAACAAAAGTGCCAAACAATATGCCTATAAGTGAGATTGGTAAAATAGCTGCTTTATATAACTGTAATTTAGCTCTGGTTGGTATAATGTTTCTCAATCTCATAATTAGGACTCCAACTCGTTGGCTGGCTCTTTTACAGACATTGCTGATATGTTCATTAAACTTTAATCCACAATGCAATCAGTTGAATCAATCTTAATTCCGTTTGTTTCAATCTCCATGTTTTCATTTTGTTTTCCAAAAGTCATAGTTTGGTATTTACCAACACTTCCCTCTAAAAGATTCTCTCTGTACCATGCGAAAGCTTTGTCGGCACTTTCTTTCAGTTTTGATTTAACAATGTCCATGTTCTTCCCACTTTCGTAAATTTGGTGGTCATCTGCATACATGTTCAACTCTGAATTAATTTTGTAGCGTAAATCGTTCTGGAAGATATTCCACAGCAGTGGTCCTAAGTTTGAGCCTTGTGGGCACCCCCTACTGACTAATTTCCAGGAGCTGGTGTCCTTAAAATATGATCGAAGTAATGCAATCCTCTGTTCATTTAATCCATAAGCGCCCTTAACTTTGTAAGCATAAGAGGGTGGTGGAGTGAGTCAAATGCCTTACTCATATCTGTTGATAGCAAGCCAATTTTCTCTCTTTTGTCTAATGCTTTTTTCCAATGTTCTGTCATCATTTGTAAGTGCTGTCTCACAACTGTGTCGTTTACGAGAGGCAGAAAGACGTTTACTTAGTAGATTATCAATTTTCTTTGCCATTTGTTGGCTTAAAAGATATTCAAATACTTTATTAACAGATAGGAGTATATAGTTATTGGTCTGTAATTTGTTTTTAAATATTTATCGTCTTTCTTATAAACGGGCCCATTTTCTTTTTTTCCAGAAACTCCATTGTTCCAAGACAATAGAGCTTCCAAACCATATGTTCTATTAGTATAGGTAATCTGCATATGATGGTGAGTACAATTAAGGATTTACACTACAAGTGATATTTGAAAATTTTGCCAAAAGTGCAATTTTCATAATTTTCGAATATCACGAGTAGTGTAAATCCTTAATTGTACGAGCAAAATCATATGATTACTCATTTATTATATGCATGACAAAATTACGACACGTACGCTTCGTACTCACTCACGCCTTTAAAAACATCTCGTTTCATTACTTGACAAGAAACATTTTCACTCTGGGTGTTTTCTGTACTCATTTCAAAACAGGGGCGGTGGAAGCGTGGGGGCAGTGGGGGCGACCGCCCCCACTAGTTTTTACCTGGGGGGGGGGGTGTCCCAACTTATAGTACTCTAGGAGTCTAGGTGATATTCACCACCAGGCAAATATCAAAGTTAATTAGAATATTGGAGCCTTTTCGCTGTTTTATTGGTGGGATTTTAGGGTGGAAATAGCAAAAAATGGGCTTTCTGGGGATCACTAATCAAAAAATTTTCCGGAGGGCATGTCCCCAGACCCCCCACTCAAAAACATCTTCCGCCGCCCCTGTTTCAAAATATATACATTTTTAGTTCATAGTGTACCACAAGTCGTTGGAAATGTGAAAATTTTCCATTACAGAATTGGCCGCCATTTTGAATTTTATTGTCAACATCGTTCCCTGCAGGGCCTTCTCTATTTTTGTGACTACCGCTGACCTGTCAGCGGGAGCCGCGAAATCTTACTCGACAGCTATCGTCGGATATTCGGCACGATCGCCATATAGTCGAGAAGATCGCCATTGATCGCCAGGTGTACGAGAAGTACTCGAGTTGTTTTCGTGGGGAACAAACTAAAGTGATCCCGTCTTTGCATTTTGGACAGTTTTGATTTTTGAAAAGTGTTAATGATTACTTTGTAAATCTTTTCTTCTTGGAACGGTTTCTGTCATTGATTAGCTTATACAAGGTAAGAAATAGTTTCAAAACTGTGACGTTGTTTATCTTATATACTATATATAAAATCTATAAATACTTGGTCCGTCGTACTTCGGTACTTATATAGCAGTACTAGAAATATTCAGCTTACTAGAAATACATCAACGCAACAACCCCTCGCCCGCTTTTTTAAACACCCCCCAAACACCCACCCACTCACCCACCCCCTGATTGAAATAAGCACCCTTGATATACAGCCAATATAAAAACAAACAGATATAAACCTCAGGATAATTATAAAATTTATAGATAGGATATCAAAGCAAAACAAAACATAGATTTCATTAAATTCTTGTTGTAAAAAATATAGTTTTTAGGAGGTTTCAAAAGGGTTTAATATTTTTAGCAAGCCTTTAAATGGCTTCCATGTCAATACATGTTTTGTACTTTTGCAAAGGCAGAATTAAACGTTAATAGCTCAAAAATAACATTTTTAACAGAGCCAGTAGAATCGGATTCCAGAAAGAAGTATTGAACAGACAACGTTTCAGTCGAAAATTTGGAAATACCGCCAAGAAAATCGGCAAAGCCCATGATTATTTTTAATAATAGTGCATGCAAAGTCAATGAAAAACCTCACGTCCACTTAAGCTTAAGGTAGTGTTTTAAGTTAGCTTTAGTTAAGCTGACATATGGTTTGGACGAGCACGAAAACGTGAACCTGTATATTGTTTAGGTAAGCGAAAACTTGAAAACAACATATAAAGGACAAGCCCAAGGTATACTGAAACTTTAAACTGATCTTGGCGTTTACAGAATATATAAATACTGATTCCAATCAGCAAAATAAATAAATACAAATACCCTACCGTTAACTTGATTTTGAGACCACTGATGTTGGTGTTTGGTTTCTTCAGGTTCTCTGGTTTCTCTTCAACATATATTAAACCGACTGTTTGTCTTCTTCTTTTCTTCGCTGTTCCCTTTTAAGCTAAGTAGCTCCGGCTTCATTTCGTTTCGTTAAACGAAACCATTTTGTTTCGCAAAATATGGAGATTTAGTTTTCTTCATAGCTAGTCACCAGTGTCCAACTATTCTTACCGCGTGACACCGTACCAAACATATATATAAATATATAAACTATTTACAGATTTCGTCTCCCTCGCTTTTTCTACACGCGTGTAAAATGGACTCCACGCATGTCGAGATTAGCACCCTCACCGGGCTCCGGGCCTTCGGCCCTACGCCCGGCTCGGGGATAAAGTTCGCTAGAAGTTGGGCCTTCAGCTGTGTCCTGTTTCAAAGCTCTTCTTCTTTTATCGAAGAAATTGTCAATATACACCAGTCTTTGATAGAAATTATTTATAATGATAAAATCGTTCTGAGTTTAAGTTTCATTTTGGTTGAATTGTGTGTTGTGCTAACTGGTCAGTGACTCGTGTTACTGCATGTACATGTGTATATAGTGAGAAGTGTGTTTTAACCAACTTCGAGCTAGCCGCTAGGTGTTTAATTAATATTAGATCAAAAACAACTTTCGAATGTTTCATGATCAAACAAATCAGGAAATGAATCAGTTGTCAAATAAATCAGTATTTTAAGATAAGTTTGAGGTAAGAGTTGACTTAATCTATCTAAGTGCATGTTTATCACATATCCAACCTTTGTCTCGCTCATGATTTTCCTATGTGTTTGGTTTATAAATTATTAATGATTTGGTAATGATTACAGTGCCCTGTATTTACACTATATACTTGTATATAAGAAATTTATGCTGACAAAATATCTTGGCTGTTATATCAACATTACAAAACCTTGACTTGGTGCTTTGTTTTCTTGTTTTAGGTGTTATTCAATATCTTGTATAATGAAATTAAGAAACCAAAGTTTATACACACCAGAGCTGCTACAGCGGTCTGACCGCAGAATAGTAGATACACCAGAAGTCTGACTCTTGTGAAAGTACTAAAATATTTTATAATTTGGTGTCTAAGTGTCACCCAATTGTACATTTTGATAAATTGTTGAAAAGCTATTGTGAGCTGTTGGGAAACTTAAAGCCTCGAATATGTTGAAAGCCTTGAAATGAAGAAATATATCTGTTGAAACTACAATACTACAATACGAGTATTATACTGTCTTATTTAAAATACTAGCAGAATCATAAAATATTAATGATATGCATAATACTTGAATGCCACTGACAGCATATTTATGATGGGTAAAATGTCATTTTGGAACACAATGTTGATGATCTGGGGTGATTAATTCTTTGAAAGTTTTCATGGTGATAATGCTTTGAAAGTTTTCGTGGTGATAATGTAATATAGATTATTTTTGTGGAAACACCAAGTAAAATATTTATTTCCTAAGCTTAGACCTGAGTCAGCAGGCCGAAAGCTCAGCAAATAAATATTTTATGTGGTGTTTCCACAAAAATAATCTATATGATCTAGGGTGAGTTGTACAAAGTTGAGATAAAGAACAGCACTAATCATGCTTTGAAAACCTAATATAAAATTTTATCCACTGAATACGTGTAGTTATGTATCATAGTGCTGTTCAGTGGATAAAAGTTAAATTGGGTTGTTCAAAGCACCACTATAGTGGTTCTCTAGCTAGGATTTATCCACCAGATGAGCTATCTGGGCTTCGTACAAAAACCTGAATTTTACAAGTTCGCTTCATGTAAAACTTTGGGGCATGTTTATAATGCTAATATATGCTATGCCATATATTAATATATGGAAACAGCCAGTAAAGATGTATGTATAGTATGTGCCATGTTCAAATTGGCAACACATGTATAAAATGATTTAAAATAACTCTTTTTTTTGTGTGTCTGTGTACTTTTCACACATTTTCATGCATTGCTTCTTAAGTCTATATCTCTCTGTGCTTAATAGCGGTAGTCACAAGTACGCATTGCGTACCTATTTTTATTAATTGTACTGCAGTACAATTAATAAAATGACTGTACTCCTCTCAAGCAATCAAAATGTAGAATAATAGATTTATTGATTTTATCAACAAACAAAATATTTTATTTAGTAGTCAGTATGGATTTCGTAAAAACCATTCTACATTTATGGCTATTTTAGATTTAGTTGATAACATTTCGCAAGCTTTTGAAAATAATGAATTTACTGTTGGAATATTTATCGACTTCAAAAAAGCATTTGATACTGTTGATCACAACATTCTGTTGGATAAACTAGATTTTTATGGTTTTCGCGGAATTGCTCACTGTTGGCTTAAAAGTTATCTGGTAAATAGATTTCAGTGTGTACAAATAAGTAATGTCTGTTCTACTCTTAAACCAATCAAATGCGGTGTTCCACAAGGTTCTATTCTGGGTCCTCTTCTTTTTCTGTTATATGTTAACGATATTCATAGATCGTCATCTCTTTTGTCTTTTATTCTTTTTGCTGATGATACTAATATTTTCTTTAGTGGAAAAAATATACAAAGTGTTTTTAACATAATCAATACTGAACTTGAAGGTGTCCTTAAATGGTGTAATGCAAATAAACTAACCCTTCATCCTGACAAAACAAAATTTATTATATTTCACCCTAGTCGTAAGAAACCAAACGTTGAAAACGCTAACATTTTAATTGGTGGACATAGCATCGAGAGAGTAGAACAGACAAAATTTTTAGGTATAATTATTCATCAGAATCTGTTGTGGACATCTCATATTCAAGCCATAACATCTAAAATTTCTAGAACTATAGGTATCTTATTGAAATCTAGACAGTTTCTCGAGATACCTACTCTCCGTTTATTATACAACTCTCTCATACTACCTTATCTCCAATACTGTACTATTATTTGGGCCTCAACCTATAAAACACATTTAAATCCTATTCTAATTTGCCAAAAAAAGGCTGTACGCATCTTAACTTATTCTCCACCTCTTACTCACTCTTTACCACTCTTTAAAAAACTGAACCTTCTGACTATTTATGATATATTTAAATATCAAGTCAGTTGCTTTATTTACAAACATATTAACAATATATTACCTCAACCTATAGCTTCATTTTTTAATCTTAACTTAGAAACCCACCATTATTTCACTCGGCAAAGACATAATCTCCATGTTACATTCCACAAATACTCATTTACCCTTAGATCACAAGGTCCAAAAATTTGGAATTCAATACCATTAGATCTTCGCAATTCTTTAAAAAAAATTAATTACAAATGGTTGCTAAGGGACTACTACTTGTCTCAGTTATAGGAGTTAATAGAATTAATATATGTGTGTCTGTATGAAATCATACATAAGTATACAACATAACTGTTAATATATTAGTTAAACATTTATTTATTTATATATGTATGTGTATATGTGTATGTATATATATATATATGTATATATATATATATATATATATATATATATATGTATATATATATATATATGTGTATATATGTATATATGTGTGTATGTGTGTATATGTGTATGTATGTATGCGTATGTGTGTGTATGTGGGTGTGCATATATATGTGCATTTGCAATTATATGATAAAGCTGTATAGTTAATGCAATCTATATATTGACCACTCTAGCCATATAAGCCTCTGGCTTTGGCATTCAATGTAACATTGTTATACGGTAACCTTTGAAATAAACGAACTATCTATCTTTAGTGTTAGTAATTTTGTCATGCGTATAATAAACTATGATATAACGACTGGCTGTTTCTCCACACATTCTATAGTACTTTGGGGATATATCTCTTTTCTCGATAATTCCTTTTTCTTTCCGAGTCTTCATTTCCCTTGGTAATTCTCTCCTTACAACTTCTTTTAAAAGCTTTTCTTAATTCTTTCTCTCACAAGAAGAACTCCAAACTAGTTTATTCTGGATCCACTGTTTTGATCCTACTTTGCAAACCTCTTCCACCTTCTGCGCTTCTCCAATAAAGTAGATGTGCATCTGCATGTGGATGCTTTGTAGTATATTCTCAACATTTCCCTTGCAATTCCCTAAAAGGGTATGGGCAACAAAAACAAAAAAATTCAAAAGCAAACCAATGACATGAAGATACAATCTACTTTGTTATTTTGACCACCTTAGCCCCAAAGTATTCAAATAAAACAACTTAATTGCACTTTTAAAGTTGCTAATCTGAATCAGTATCTGCCGTCTTGGATACATTTTTTATATGCATGTGACGTCACAAGCTGGGTAAAGCGAAAACTTTTGTTAGCCGTACTTTCACATCTATAAGATTGAAATTCATTTTGTGTAGATGATTTTCATTCTTGATTAAACCACAACATTTTAAAAGCTTACCATGCACAGATTGAGCTGCCAGAAGAATAAGTTTCACCATTAAATGTTTTTGTACGTTATTAGCTAAGTTTCATGTTTACCCAGCTTGTGACGTCAATTTATTAGGGCAGGTCTTACAATAAGATGACGAACGGCAAGGCTGTCTTTTTTTCGAAATTAGTGGATGTTGTTTGGCACAAGAGTTGTTTTATTTACTTGGATTACTACAATCCTGGACAAAAGTGCTTGGGACACTATGCAACAATCGGCAAAATCGGCAAATTGTCCCAACAATTTTGTCCAGGATTGTCTGAAAATGACGAATTTATGAATTTTCAATAAAACACAGCATTTTAACTTTGTAACTATTGCAAAAGATATGCAGTAGGGTAGCTAGAATATGTTTGCCGCCCCCCCCCCCCCTTCACTTTTTAACAAGGCCAGTAATAACGTTATGATTAAAAATCAACAAGAAAACAATTTTCATACATACCAAATATTTTATACATTGAATTCTGTTTTTAAATGTACCTCTTGAGCTAACCCACGACTTTGAATAAAGATATAATAAAGAAATTTGAATGCAGATATTCGATGCCCGGAAAAGTGTTGTCTTTTGAGTATTTTATGTTGTTTTTGGACGGCTTTAGAATTCTGTAAATCCTTGACCTAAAATGCAGGAAATGGCATTTCAGAGACTCTAGATTTCAGAGTTTCCCGGGGAGCATGCCCCCGGAACCCTCTAAACATTTTGGTCCCCCCCATTTTTAGTGTCGCTCCGACGCCCCTGCCACATAGTGATTAAAACTGACCCAAATTTCAAATAATTTTATGACAAAACACTTTCTCACCTTCAAATAGTTCAAACTTAGAGCTTTTCTGTGTATACAGTCTCTATCTGTTGAGTTTTTTGACGATTTGTGAGATTTAAAAAAGAATAGCCGCTGCAGTCGCCATTTTGAAAAATAGTTACACTATTGATTAGACAGCATCCGTCAAAATGATGATTCCGACATTTTCCGACACAATTTCTAGTAATAGTTACCTCGCGCGAGGTAACCATCGCGAAATAGGCAGTTCAGCTCGACCAATCAGAGGACGAGAAATGCAATAGTTACTTAAAATTTTACTAATAAAGGCTAGGGAATGGTCACGTGTGCTCATCATGAGAGCACGAGTGACCATTCTCTAACCGTCTTAAGCCGGTTTTCCACTAGGCGATTTTTTTCGCGCGAAGCGACTTTCTTTTGTTCGAATTCAATAGATTTCTGATTAGTTCCAGCTCAGAGCTCATGAGACAAAAGAAAAAGTCGCTTCGTGCGAAAAAAGTCGCCTAGTGGAAAACCGGCTTTAGAGAATGGTTGCAACCACGAAGAAGTTTCAATTCTAACTATATAAATGTGAGGTTATTTTTGCTTCTAGCACGTTTACCGAAGAATTTACGCTATATAGACTACAGTATTAACTTCATTAGTGACTGAGAGTTCACTGTGCTATGACAAAAGAAAACAAAAGATCTTTGCAGTGGAGTCTATACAGAGCTCACTAATATGTCTAATGTTGATGAATTAAAACACTGTGGAATATAGAGCGTTGAAATATTCGATCGGGATTGGCTGAGTGCGTGCAACCACGAATCATTCTCTAAGTATATATAAATATATATAGGGTCAAAGCTTTGCTTTCATACTGCACCTGATACACCTCTGCAACTTAAACGCTAACGTGCGTCAGACGCCCATGCATGCACTAGAAGACTATAGAAAGCAAAAGGTATGTTTTGTGGTTGAGGTAACATGCGGAATCCGTTTCAGAAGGCAGTTTGATAAACTGATTGTATGCTTTTACGTGTTGACGTTATTTTTTTACTCGATTGAGTTAGAAAAAGAAATCTGGGAACGTAGCTTGGCTTAGACCGAAACTAAAACCGTGATAATAAAACATCTTTATATTGCTAACTCAGCTTTTGGCATTTACAAAACGTCTTTTGAAAACAAAGAAATTATTAAGTATAGCGTAGGCTGATGTTGATAAGCCTGTTGCATAAATGAATAAAATTATAAGGCATTGGAGTGGAACGTATAATAATAACCATTAACAATATCCCTTGAGACATTCTAATTCCTTGCTCTTACAGTCAAAACAAAGAAAAAGATGGAGTAAAAGAAACAATCTTGTAAAATGGTGTCGTGGACAATTGGGTTAGTACTTTTGTGTGTATGTGGACCATACCTTCGACCCAGTGAAGCTGCCCCGATAAAGCAAGAAGGTAAGTCATTGTGATTATGCCGAGCCGCCATGCATAACATGCTTGAAACGCTTACATGTATGTTAGTTAATTATAATCACTAGTGACAATATTCCTTTGCTGCTTTCGTGTATATGTTGCGCGTAGGTACTATTTTCTTGTTCACGAAACAGTTTTTTTGCTTACTAACTAACTTCTTGTACACTGTGACTTTGAGCCTGGGGTAAAAAACAACCGGCTCTCATGCAGATGTTTTGAACTGAATTCCGTCTGGCATTCGAAGCCAGTTGGTACGTACTATCTTTAGAAAAGGTAATGGCTGTAATATATCCTTATGCCCGTTATAGTAAACGGTCCCAAATATCACTCAAATTAAAGATCTTTATGAAATGGCCTATTTCAATACTGAGTTCTTGTTTCTGAACTTTTCTTCATAAGAAAATTTGCACTTCCCCTACTGAACATGATAAGAATGACGTTGCCGTAACATCTTTGGCGACATCCGTAGCACTCTGATAAATCATTCAGCAATATACCAATAGTATATATATATATATATAGATTCTAGCCCTCCAGTTTACTACGTTATATAGCTTTTTAGCATCGACGTAATTGGTATGTATAAGATCATGAGGGTAGAAGAACGAACTGTTCAGCTTTAATATAATCAGCCGACTCTTGTTTAAATAAAACGTCGTTTACGCCGGATATCTGCATATATTCTACTATATACTATAGTATATAGTAAATAACTTTCATCTGCGTGAACGCGTTATTCTAGTTCTTTATCATAGTTTTCTGATAGAAAATCTATTTCAGCGAACATTTCTCCAGCTTACCCGCTAAAAAGGAAGGTGAGTTCAGCCCATGTTACATTGTTACTTGATCATTATAGTTGAACTTTAAATTCAACATGGCAACATATAAATTACACGAATCTTAAAAACTAAAACCTGAAGCAACTGATACAAGACAGACAACAAAGCTAGTGTCATAAATAAAGTTAACTATTCACATCTGATCAATTTTGTAGTAAAACTACATGTTTTTTAATTTTTATTTGAATGTATAGTTGCATGAAATGTATACGCGGAAAACACATACAGCACGATGTAGATTGTAGACTGAAAGAGACCTTATCATAGGAAGTTGTGAATATATATATATATACAATCAGTTCAAGAAAGAAATAACTTTTGTATGTATATGCAGAGTACAAGGCCATGCCCATGTTGGAAGAAACAGATATTAGAACCAGTTATTAGAATTTCGCTGTAGGCAGCAAAGTGGAAGTAGTTCACAATGGAAGATAACGACCAAGATATATTGACACCATGCAGCTGTGTTTACTTTTATGAATCTGAAATTAAGTGCGAAAAACGTAACTGTGCTACTAAATGCACGATTCTTCTAAGCATTGTATTATACATCTTCCCGCACATAAATATAAAAAATCGCTTGGCATGCATGCAGTATGTTTTTGTTTATATATATCGGGCAATATATCTTTTCGTTTTCTCTACCTGGCATATTATGGCAAGGAGGAATAAAATTCTCTGGCGTTATAGAGCAAACTAATGTCAACTCTAAAGCCGAAAACTTACTAGTATATATATATAGTTACGAGTCGCGCGGGATATGACTAAGATTAAAAACAAGAAAACATTGCCACATCTGGTTTTAGGAAGCAGATATAAAAAAATGCACGGCCGGATATATGCGTATAGAACCTCACTTTAATTAATATCTTTAACGACGTATTCTGTCGTATTAATCCACTATATCTGCTCATATATCGCCGAGCTAATTTGTAACATTTATCTGTTTCCTGAAATCAGATATGCCAATGTTTTCTTCTTTTCGATCTTAAGATATATATATATATACCCCACGCGACTCGCAACTATATACTGTAAATTTTTGTCGACTTTAGAGTTGACATTAGTTTGCTCTATAACGCTAGAGAATTTTATTCCTCCAGTCCTTGCCATGCTATGCCAGGAAGAGAAAATAAAAAGATATATATTGGCCGATATATAAAGAGAGACATTCTGTATGTATACAAAGAGATTTTTTATATGTGCGAGAAGATGTATAAGATGTATAAGGCCTCTATAATGACTACTATTTACTTCATGTAAAACATGACTGCGATATACATCGCAAATACCCGTGCAGCTGCCGGCTTCGATTCGCCGGCTTCTATTCATCATTGAGCTTCATATAAATAATGTATAATATATATATATATATATATATATATATATATATATATATATATATATATATATAATATATATATATATATTAATTAAAATACTCATATATATATATATACGGCTTCTATTCATCATTGAGCTTCATATAAATAATACATATATATATATATATATATATATATATTTGTGAAATTCATTACTAATTCCATGAATTAGTTTTGCAGCCAATCCAATTTCAGAAATACGTCACATGTATACCCCTGTAAACCCCATACAAACTAAAACCAATGATGCTAATTAGTTACAACCACCAGTGGATGTATACTCTTCTGTACAACCACTAGTGCTTGTAACCAATTAGCATCTCAATATCTCAAAGGGATTTTTACTATTTATTCATTCGCGTCCTTGTTGTATACGGCCGCTCGTGTTGTAAACATTACATAAAATACTCATTAATAAATAATTCATGAGAAAACACAAAAGAAATCATGACCGTGAAGGTAGTTGTATGATCTGATACAAACCACGCGTGGTTGTCTCATTTGATACAACCACTAGTGGTTGTATATCAGGTCTATCTCAGCTCTAAAACATTGAAATTGAGCTTTTTTGGATTAATCTGAACAAATATTACTCATATTAACATCAAATACTCAGAGTATTTTAAGCTATTTACAATATTCGTGTCTATTAGTATATTGTATTGGATATTGTATTGTATATCCAATACAACACGGACACTCATATTGTAAATAGTACATAATACATATATATATATATATATATATATATATACTTTAATCAAAATAACTTTTTAACAAAAATAAAATAAAATACGTTATGTTCCTTTTTGTTGAGAGGGTTCTTGATATTATATATATATATATATATATATATATATATATATATATATATATATATATATATATATATATATTATTTTAAAAAAAAATGGAACGTTGCTACTCCGAGTTTCACGCGTTAAGCGATTGATCATCAGGTAACTGAAAAAGTTTCACTTTAGTTTCTGTTTATATTGCGTGGTATATGCGTGAGGTCGGTAGACGTGACACCGCCGCACGCGAAATTGCGTGGGATGAGTTCGAGAGATTGTTCCCGGATGTAGATCTCTGTTCCTAGGGCGGCGGAAATTTGTAGCATAAAATCAGGTTGGCATAAAATTTAATATTTTCATGCAGGCATTTCGAAATAATTAGCTCTGATCGTTTGTTGAGAAAGTTTGCCTTGTTAACTTTTGCTCTACCTCGAGCACTCTGTGTCTATTGTATATATATATATATATATATATATATATATATATATATATATATATATATATATATATATATATATATATATATGTATATATATGTATATATATATATATTAAAATGTATATATTCTACACTCGAATTTTCCTTCACCCTAAATCCCTAGAACATGCTATGTAATCGAGTGAAATGCCCAATATTACTTATATATATATATATATATATATATATATATATATATATATATATATGCGAGGCCACATATTCTTCCTTCTCACGATTGTTTCTATATAGTCATATATAGCCCCAGGAAAATCTAAGCCTTCAGTCAGAATAATCGCCCGCTCTGTACAATCTTATATATACTTTGTATATCGTCACCCAGAATTTTAGCACCTACGCCGCAATAAAAATAATGGTGCGAATGGTGTAAATGCATGTCTAAAATTAAGGAATTTAATTCTATTGAGTACTCTTAGATAGATATTGCCACAAAGACCTTTATATACTTTGATATTATTCGACTTTGAGATACGCAGAAGACAAAATATCTTTCTTTGGTCAAAGCGTTTTGTTATATTTCTGACACTTACCGGTTTATATCGTATATCTTCAACAAAAGGAACGCAATGTCAACACATTGCCAATGGACAAAAACTCACTGCGAGATGTTGAAGATATCGTTATTGTATAGTTTCGCCCTAATTAATACACGATATGAAACTATATAGGATACACAAAGCTTATTGAGCTTCATTAAATCAAACTAATATTTATATACATATATCACAATTATAAAAACTATATACAATATACATCTAAAATCTATAATATACTATTAAAAAATACATTAGTTATAAGTAATAAGTACATATATATATATATGTATAAAAATGCAGGTAATTAGAAAGATTGTTGAAGAATAGATGTTCAAAATCAATTATGCCTATTTATTATAATTATGCAAGTAATATTGTTCTCTGGTTGCTGGGCATTGTTATAGTTGACAACAAATATGCAGTACGTATAATTAATATGTCTTTATACTTTTCATTAAGTCTTAAAAGGGATGACTCAAAGGGACCCGTCCAGTCCTTTCGCGGCTTTTCTAAAATATGTCGTCAAATGTGTTTTTCCAAAAAGCTAGGCGGTAAACCAGATTTCTGATTAGGGTTTATGTTGTGGTTAGGAAATCGAAAAGATTTCTAAAATCTCGAGACTCACTGCATAAAGCTTGACGCCACAAATTTGGAAAAAATAAATTTGACGATATATTTTGGAAAACCTGCGAAGGAACTGAACAGGCGCAAGGTGCATTTGAATCATCCCTTTTAACCTCGAACTGTGGTCATTTTTTTGGCTTTTGAAATAGGGTCAAAAAAGGGGAAATTGAGGGGGTATAAGAGGTGTAATAAAAACTGTCACGTGACGGACAGACTGAAAAACTGGATTTTATTGATGTATCTACACACCATTGTCCCAACATATAATTCACACCTTTTATTAAGCCCGTGCGCATTGAAAATAGAATTTTTTTATTACCACAATTAAATCAATATTTAATTGTCCGTTTATTTCGTTTATTTATAGAGGACGGAAATGAAAGAAGCTATAAGCGAGAGCTGGAATTATTTACAAACGAAGTACAGGATAGTTGGGAACATGACGACAACGAATATCTATCCCGTCGAGAACTAGAGGAAGAACGTGATGAAGAAAAACATTTTCTAAATGCCAAAACTAAAGCGGAAAGTGATACCTTGGACAAAACTACTTCAGATGAAAATACTAAACGATGGTTGGACGTCGACTCAACGGCTGATGGTATGCCTATTCATAATTAAAGTGGTTCTCTTATGAAACTATTGTTGGTATATTAACTCATTCCTGTCCGGGGGCTTCCCCAGAGGTGAATAAAATCGTCTGGCGTTAGCCAGAATAAAATACTAAAGACCAATTCGGACAAGAAAGAGTTAAAGAGATAGTCTATAAAGATATTATGATGATATTAAAGAATATATTATGATGCACAAATAACTAACAGAACGAATTTACATTACCATTATATTTTTATATCCTTGATTTGGGAAGGAAAGTGACTGGCTGAATAAACAAAAAATAATATAGATTGCATTTTACTTGATTAATTATATCATTTATCAGAAAACAAATAAATTTTTAATTCTTTGAATGTTTTGAAAGGTGACAGGGAGAATTTGTGGAAACACGACGCTTCCAGAACGTGGTGTTTCCACAAATTCTCGCTTCTATTACAAAAGATTTTTTTACTAATCAGCAAGAATAAGTCGATTTTAAAAATTACTATTCTGTTTTAATTGGATCATTCAACCACTATAAACTCCCAATCATACAATGCTAGCTGACCATTTTGAACCTTAGTGAGCTACGGGGCCTCGAATTAGTTAAAAACAAATTTCCTTCACCAATTTTTTTTATCAAAAAGGCCTAGAACATTTAGTTCAATCGGAAGATATGATAATTATTATGCCTGACATTATCAGTTATATTTAGCTCTTGCACGTATTCCCAAGCTACTGTAGGTGGTAAATCCATGTAAACAAAAGGATTACCATTCTTTGCTTGGTTCACTAAACGTCAGTATTTTGAAGTTGGCACCCAGCATGGCGACTTTGACGTCACTTACAAGAGTCCAATAGACTACTTGCGCATGCACTTATTCCCATAAATGGTTATAAACAATTAATTTTTCTTTGATTATTTGCTCTGATGAACGTCGGAACTTTGAAGTTGGGTCTTGTGACTAAACTTTCGGAATGATCTCCGTAGCTTAGTGGAGGGTACTACCTTATAGCGTCGTCTGTCTGCTTGTCTGTCTGTCTGTCTGTCTGTCTGTCTGTCTGTCTGTCTGTCTGTCTGTCTGTCTGTCTGTCTGTCTGTCTGTCTGTCTGTCTGTCTGTCTGTCTGTCTGTCTGTCTGTCTGTCTGTCTGTCTGTCTGTCTGTCTGTCTGTCTGTCTGTCTGTCTGTCTGTCTGTCTGTCTGTCTGTCTGTCTGTCTGCTGTCTGTCTGCTGCTGCCTGCCTGCCTGTCCGTCCGTCCGTCCGTCCGTCCGTCCGTCCGTCCGTCCGTCCGTCCGTCCGTCCGTCCGTCCGTCCGTCCGTCTGTCTGTCTGTCTGTCTGTCTGTCTGTCTGTCTGTCTGTCTGTCTGTCTGTCTGTCTGTCTGTCTGTCTGTCTGTCTGTCTGTCTGTCTGTCCGTCTGTCTGTTTCGATTTATTCTCTATTATTTGCGTATTTAATACAGCGTGAAAAAACTAGATTTGCTGGTAATTTGCTTTTGGGAATGCCTCAGGTAGCAAATGTAATTTTAGTGTCATCAATGGAATAGGTATAGATAGGTATGATTAAGTAGCGCGTTTTGTCAAAAAAAAGGTTGATTAACCTCGGAACTGGATAAGCTTACACCAAGTAAGGACATCATTTGTCATGGACAATATTTACTCTATTATTATAGTTAAAATTGTAATTTTTTTCTCAATGTAGATGTGCGCAAAGTTGTTGCGTGTTTGTTTTTGTTTTACTTAAATACGAGGTCCGCTATACAAAGGATAGCTACTAGCCCTCTTCTCACTTCTATTAAAATTTAAATCTGCTCAGAAACAAAACATTTTTTCCACCGCATGGTCGCACAATTTAGTCTTGAAAGATCTTGACATAATTTTGTTCCAGGAAGAAGTGACATAAAACACAAGTACTAGAGATATTATCTGTAGCTCTTACCTGTTTTTCTTTAGCCTGCGTTGCAGGCTCTCGGGGGTTAATTGGTTTTACTTCAATTTTTGAGGTTTTGACCAGCAGATATTAAAGCCATATAAAGACGATGTTCATGTGCTCGTATAGTCTCAGCACGATCGGAAATCGCCAGAGGGAAATCGCATATATAGAAAATCGGCCACTTTCATGGGGCAGTTCGCAGTCCACGTGCGTGCTGGCTCAAGTGAATTCTGAGGACATTTGAAACTGATGAATTTGAGAAGGGTAATGGGTACGTACATCGCGAAAATTCCACGAGTTGTCAACAAACCGTATTCTATGGCAAGCCCAACCTTCGTGCTATGCGCTCGTGGAAGAATTATGGTCGAGCGACGATTTTGCGTGGAGATGTTTGACTTTGAGCTCAGGGTGCCCTCGCTGAAGTGTGCAGCCTGTCGGCCGTGTATTGATGACGTTTACACGCACCCGATCCGCACGTTGTACCTAATAAACTACTAGACATTATATACACATTGTATCCAGTAAGTTACTGGAAATCGTTTAATTGTAAGATGCGCCAATTAACGGATTAAAATTCACTGCGCATCCCACAATCTTTGCCAAGAAGTGTTGACCATAAATTACAAACACTATTAGGGGGGTTGGTCGGGGAAGAGGAGGCTAAAAAAAACCCCGACACTTTTCAAGTTAGGGTTAGGGTTACCCCCGGGAAGTTTGCATTTTTGAGATTAGGGTTAGGGGGTTCGGGGAGGGGGGGGGGAGGGTTTCATTAATAACCTCTTTATTAAACAATTTCCAATAACTTACTGGATACAATGTGTATATAATGTCTAGTAGTTTATTAGGTACAACGTGCGGATCGGCTGTTACACACAAGACATTCGTTCTACGCATGCGTAGCTAATACGGGTCAGCCCGTATTTCGCGAGCCTCGACAGCCGCCATTTCCGATCGTGTATATACACTCTGGCGGCTAATTGACCTCTGAAATCCCAAGGGTCGTTATTTTTATACCGGTATCTGGTTTTTAAATAGCGCTTCATAATTATGAATATCAAAGTCCAGCATATTATTTTCATAAAAGCCAACGAGTCGAACACGAGAACTTCTGAACTTCTTCTACGCGGTAGTTTACTGCTTATTCGCAATATTAAACCTTCTTTAAACGCCAATATTGGTTCTGTGCCACTCTTCCTTTTATAATTTTACTTTTTTACTTGTAACTTTTATTTATAGTAACTCTTTCTGATTGGTTAATGCATGCGTAATTAATGACAACTCTGTAATTATATAGTCTTATGCATTCCTGTAAATGAATGATGTTGTGATAATAACAACGAAACGTTACAACTTTATTAAATATATATTACTCTCGTGTCCGACTCAATGGCTCTTATGAAAATAATGCTGGGCTTTGATATTCATAATTGATTACGCTTCCTGTCTGGTCAATCATATCAATAGCTGATGCTTCATAATTCATAAAGCAATAGTTGAGTTTTGGCTAACAGTTTTTACGTTTTGACTGTAGGGTTAAATAGACAAATGTCATCACCAGCATATGAAGATGAAATGCCAAAAGACGGAGGTATGAAGTTAAAATTATTAATATTTTATCATTTAAACCTAGAATGACATAGATTATACATAGATCTGCATATATGAAGTTTGTGCAAAAAAAACAAAACAACTACGATTTAATAACTACAGTATTATTATTATTATTGTTGTTGTTATTATTGTTGTTGTTGTTGTTATTGTTATTGTTATTGTTATTGGTGTTGGTGTTGGTGTTGGTGTTGATGTTGGTGTTGGTGTTGGTGTTGGTGTTGGTGTTGTTGTTGTTGTTGTTGTTGTTGTTGTTGTTGTTGTTGTTGTTGTTGTTGTTGTTGTTGTTGTTGTTGTTGTTGTTGTTGTTGTTGTTGTTGTTGTTGTTGTTGTTGTTGTTGTTGTTGTTGTTGTTGTTGTTGTTGTTGTTGTTGTTGTTGTTGTTGTTGTTGTTGTTGTTGTTGTTGTTGTTGTTGTTGTTGTTGTTGTTGTTGTTGTTGTTGTTGTTGTTGTTGTTGTTGTTGTTGTTGTTGTTGTTGTTGTTGTTGTTGTTGTTGTTGTTGTTGTTGTTGTTGTTGTTGTTGTTGTTGTTGTTGTTGTTGTTGTTGTTGTTGTTATGGTTATGGTTATGGTTATGGTTATGGTTATGGTTATGGTTATGGTTATGGTTATGGTTATGGTTATGGTTATGGTTATGGTTATTGGTATTGGTTATTGGTATTGGTTATTGGTATTGGTCTATTGGTAGTGGCAGTGGCAGTGGCAGTGGCAGTGGCAGTGGCAGTGGCAGTGGCAGTGGCAGTGGCAGTGGCAGTGGCAGTGGTAGTGGTAGTGGTAGTGGTAGTGGTAGTGGTAGTGGTAGTGGTAGTGGTAGTGGTAGTGGTAGTGGTAGTAGTAGTAGTAGTAGTAGTAAAAGAAATAAATTATTATTATTGTTATTATTATTATTGCTATTATTATTATTATTATTATTATTATTATTATTATTATTATTATGTCAATAGAACATATCATTATTGTTGTTTATTGTCCTAGACTTATTCCAAGAGGACATTGTGATGGATAATTTTGTTCGGCAAATATTTAACGGAGAAGCCGACAAGCGTGATGTTGTTAGCTTGAAGGAGTATTACTGGCGAAAAGGCATTTTGCACTATAAATTTGATCCACGAATTGGTGAGAAATATGACCGTTAGTTTCTATTTGATATTCACGCAAATGTTTTTGCATATAATTAGATTTTTAAATTTTAATTGTAATGTCACAAAATTGCCAAATGTGGAAATACTTCCCCGTCAGGCTTATATAACGAGATTGAGCTAACCCAGTAACCCCAACATTCGATGGCCGATTACGAAGCAATAAATCCTCCAAGCTCCTCCAAAATCACCACATCACCGAAGGTTAGTAATCCTTCGGTCGAAAATCGCACTGGAATTCACAATCTGCAAATTAATCTGCAAAATTTCTACCGATTTAACGCATTTTCCATAAGTAATTCAAGAAAGCGTTGACCAATCGGAGGGTGTCTATAGAGTGACGCGCACAGGTCGCGTGGTTAAATCGGTAGAAATTTTGCAGATTAATTTGCAAATAGTGAATTTCGATAATAAGGATTACTAACATTCGGCGATGATGTGATTTTGGAGGATAATTGGGGATTTATTCTTGGTTTTCATATGTCACGCCGTCCATGTTAGTGCACAAAAACAATATCCTATGGGAATTTATGTTTCAGTCAATTCCAATTGTGCCCATCCCCCACCCTGGACCAACACCCGGGCATTAGACATTTTGGAGAAAAAATTGACCATGTCCCCACCCCAAGGCAAGACATAGTGTGCCAAGGCCCCACCCCTGGGCAACAACTTCTGGTCTAAACCCCAAACGAAAACACAGATAAATCGCTTCAACTCAACTCAAGAAGCACACAAATAGAAGACAACACACATCATGAACTCAAGGTAACGCTATTTTATTGAAAAGTTTGTCGTATTTTAGCTCATTTAACGTCTTATTTACTAGGAAGTTTGAAACCTTATATTTCAAATATGTTTCCGTTAAAATACCCGCACAGTGCCCACCACAACTTGAGCTTGGGCTGCCTGTGGTGCGAATTAGATATACTTTCCCACAGTTCATAGCAAGTGCGAATGTTCAAAATCCCGACCCCCGGGTTATGTGCTTCTGACGATAGCCATACCCCCGGGATTAGCAAAAATGGTGAATGCCTGGGGGTGGCGGGGGGGGGGGGGGGGCATAGCTGGAATTGACTGGTGCAGTAATTCTATAATTATTCAAACATTTTCCTCATTTTCTGGCGCGAGCATATCGCAAAGCCACCAACGATGTTAAAAACTGCCAGAATGAGGCTGTTAATACAACAAACAGGTATGTTATGGTTAATCGCAATTCCTTTTGATGACATATCCAAGGCGATAGGATTTATTCGAATCGCATACATGGACTTCCTGTGCATTGCGTAACTTCATTGCGTCTGAAATTTATGTACTTTTTAAACACACGCTTATGTGCGCTGTTCCGTGCATGGCCTATGCCAAGGTTACAACAATCACTGATTAGTTGTCCGAGAGAACGCCTAAACAGGCGTCTTAATTGTTTGTTTTATATTTAGATGAACACTCGAAGGAACAAATCATGGCTGCGATTGAGCAATTTCGCAAACATACATGTATCAAATTTAGGGAAATTGAAGAACCAAACGACGATGTGAAAGACTATGTGTTGTTTATATCCGATGGCTCTAAGTACGTATGATTTTCCTTACATTTTTATTTTAAACAAGACGCCTACTGATTAATTGGAAAAATTGCAGTAGACGGTTGAGTGCACGTAAGTGCCAAAGATAAATGGAATTAATTGAGTGTTTTCAATGCACTCACAGTATACTGATACACTAAAATTTTAACACATTGGTCATAGACAAAATACAATGCCCGATACACAAACAAAATAGATCATTTGTGCGATGACGTAGGATGGCATTGGGTGACTACAACCACCAGAATGCTTTGCCAGTCGTCCAGTGGTAAACAGAGGATACTAACAAAGCATTCTGGTAGTTGTAGTCACCCAACACCATCGAACGTCATCATGGAAATGGCTTATTCTCGATACACAACTGCCTAAGTACGAGACTACACATTGAAAATAATTTTGTAAGAAAGTTCACTGACCGAGGGAGAAAAGGGAAGAAGACAAACAACAGTTGGGAATTCCAGAAAACTTCAAGGGTGTGGATACCGTGGGTGCCAGATATTTTTTGACGCTCGTGAGGGATCGCCGGGGCACGTGAGACAGCCAACACTTCACTACTTGGCTTCCTTGAATGCCGCGATTATGCCTCACGAGCGTCGTAAAACCTCTTGCACCCAGTATGCATGTGTAAAAGAGCTCCTAAACAGAAAGGTGTAGGTTGCAGATAAAATTTGAATATGGCAGGGGTTGAACGCAAAAAAAGGGCAAAGTCGTTCAGTATTCTAAACAATTTGGGATACTAGATATCCTCGTTAGTCTTCTTCAAGAACACTCAACAACCACAACCAAAACAACAATCAGTGCCATTGCAAGGTGTCAAAAAGTGTGGTGGTGGTGGTGGTGGTGGTGGTGGTGGTGGTGGTGGTTATGGGGAGTAGTGGCAATTAGTGACCGCATTTGTAGGGGGGTCCAGGGGTCCTCCCCGGAAATGTTTGAAATCAAGAACCTCGGAAACACCATTTGCAGGAATTTGAGCGAACTTTTTCTACAGCGAGTATAGTTGAAATTTTACTGTAAAAGCGAAGAAATTATCACACCAACATACCCTACATGTTGCCAAAATCCAGCGTTATCTCTATGATTGATTCATTTTCGCCACGAGATTCGAAAGCTGAGCCCAGAAATTCAGAAAAGCGGTTGTTTTTAGAAACACTTGGTGTAGCATATTACAAACTGGGTACGAGATTGAAGCCGAACTAGAAGCCTGTGAGTCTCGCCAGATTTGCGGAGAATTGTATTGCATACTACAACAGACGATTAATTATTTGTTTATCTAATATCTAACCTAGTATTAGAGGTCTCACAAAAAGGGCAGGGGTTAAAAAGGGCAGGGGTTGCAACCCCCCAACCCTCTGCTGTTTATCATTAAAACAGTTGTCGACCACATAACTGACCAACAACTATGTCTTTGAACACTTCCAAATTCACTTCGAACAACACAGCCAAAGGCGTCAGGAGAAGAAAAAACTCGTGACTCATACATGAAAATCAGCACGCTTCAGGCTCACAAAGGCTTTTGGGAAATATGATGTCAGAAGATTCTATACTAGTGTACGAAAACAATGAGAATAGTGGCCATACTGGTGTACCAAAACAACGAAATGGTGGCCATACTGGTGTACCAAAACAATGAAATAGTGGCCATACTGATGTACCAAAACATCGAAATGGTGGCCATACTGGTGTACCAGAACATCGAAATGGTGGCCATACTGGTGTGCCAAAACATTGAAACAGCGGTAGTTGCTATAGTTGCTTTCGCTTTTTTGGTTTGTTAATTTTCTCCGATTTTTCTAGCCTCTTTCTGATGTGCAGATGTGAGTCAGCTACCAATGTGCCAGCCACCAGGGGCCTCGCTCATGCTGATCCGCCCCTGTTAACTGGACATGATTGCCTGTGCCAGCCATAAACTCAAACTCGAACAAGATTTCATTTTTTTAGATATTTTACTCGATATTCAAATGAGGTATAAACGTCCAAGACAACCTTAATACACTGAATTTTATGGACATCAAAATTAAATGTATAATGTTTATTTAGGTGTTATTCTAATGTTGGACGCCGAGGTGGTATGCAAAAAGTTTCCATCGGATACGGATGTTATCGAGTAGGAACACCAATACATGAAATAATGCACGTCCTCGGATTTTTCCATGAAATGGCTCGTCTGGATCGGGATAAAAATGTTCGGATTCATTGGGAAAACATCAAAAAAGGTAAGTGAAAAGATTAAATACAAAACTAATAATTTTTGAGGTGATTTAGTTTTGGATATTTTTACTATTAATTGCAACTGTATAAATAATAATAATAATAATGATAATAATAATAATAATAATAATAATAATAGTAATAGTAATAGTAATAGTAATAGTAATAGTAATAGTAATAGTAATAGTAATAGTAGTAGTAGTAGTAGTAGTAGTAGTAGTAGTAGTAGTAGTAGTAATAGTAATAGTAATAGTAATAGTAATAGTAATAGTAATAGTAATAGTAATAGTAATAGTAATAGTAATAGTAATAGTAATAGTAATAGTAATAGTAATAGTAATAGTAATAATAATGGAAACTTTATTAATGAATTTTTTCTAAACAAACAATTGTAAATCTCGCTCATTGAGGTAATTTACAATCGGCTACTTGAATCACAACTAAGCTACTTAAAAACTTAAAAGTTCAGTAAGTCAGGATTCGTCCATTCCTTATTTCTACAGCAAAAAATATCATAGGTTGTTCTGATGGCAATAGATATCATTTTTCTGACACAATAATTTTGATGCTTCACATCAACTCCTACATCGTTTAACATTGCTATAAAGGAGGTACACTCCTTTGCGAAAACACCGAGTGATCTAATCGAGAGATTGACAAATTTAACAGTGCTAAAGTGTTCACTTTGTTGTCTAACTATTTCTGCATATTTGGCTTTTTTGCGCTACGTTGTTTTGAAGGTTGGATTCAAATCCCACGGTAAGTTCGACTATATATAGACATCCCTTTGAAGTAGATAGGAGTAAATCTGGACGATATGTGTCACCAGTGATTATTGAGGGGCTTTTGAATTCAGGAAGATCAACAAAAAGGTTGGAGCAATTGGCAGTTTGAAAAATAATAATAATAATAATAATAATAATAATAATAATAATAATAATAATAATAAAAAATTGGTTGTACTAAAAATTAATTACAAAAAGTCTCTAAAAAGGAGTCCCAAGTACTAAAGTAATAATAATTATAAAAAAAATAGTAATAAAAATTAAAGGTCAAAGTTTTAAAAAATTCCAGCTGCGTTCGTATTTAAATAAAAGTCCTCGAGCATTTCAACTTCATCACGTTTCTTAAAAGGCACTCGCGAGCCTCTCACACACAGATGGACTGATCGCAGAATGTCAAAAGACAGACGCGTTCGCAGCCAAGCTATAACTATGGCATATGATTCCTGGTTCCTTCTTGATAGGTGTTCTGCTAATGTTTTCAGAAATAAAGTACATTCAGCTCCCATACCACCATTGGTTCCAAATACAAGGGGCGTAAATGTCCCATGTTCTACCTCCAACACTCTCTGTAGATACTGCCTCTTCTTCTCATTTTCCTGCTCTCTAAAGATCGTTGATGTTGGTTTGTTCTGGTTGCTTGCGGAGTTTACATGCGTAACTCGAACGTCAAAAAATGCAGTAACTCCACGAGACCAGAACCCTCCAGCCTTAATGTCTAGTCTTGCTTCAGGGCTCGTGTTGGCTGATCTCAAATTGAATCTCTCATTATCGAGTGGTTGAAGGTGTGGCTCTGTTTCCACATTATTGCAAACTTTGCTGAGCACGGATGTCAGCAGATCTCGAACTCCGTCGTGCCTCTGTGCCACAAAACCACCCTTTTTGCAGGACAGAGCATGGTTGATAGAAAAACTTTCACCACAAGCGCAATAACTTGGTAAACCAGACAATGGTAGGTTGTAACGCATTCGTAGGGAGTCCCTAAACTCTTGTTTGTTTAGTCCCAGGCCCTGCTCCTCAAGTGGTATTGCATTAAGCCGACACAGTGGAAAAACGTTTGCGCATGCGTGCCGCTCCGATAAAAACAAAGATGGCGGGAAATGGCGGAACGTTGGAGGAAAACTCGTGAATTTCGTTTAACGTTGGTTGCAATGCAATCAGGATCACAAATACGTTGTTTCTGGCGTATGTTCAACATTCCAACAAGTACTGAATAAAATAAAGGTAAGCATAACAATACAATGTTAAATTTAATAGGCAATAATTTGAAATTATACGACACGATCGACTATAGCAGTATAGCCGTAGTTACGACCAGAAAAGGTAGCTTGATTTGGTATTATCGTGCTCTGTAGATCATTATTGAAGCCAGCTTGAGTAAGAATAGAAATCATTAAGGGACTACTTACATGAACTGGGCTATCCAAGCTAATCGGCTAACCAGCCAAACGGTCGAATCGGTCGAAATTCGAATCAACTTAGGATGCTTTTGTATTAAGTTTAAACTAAACCATGCAATTCCTCATTTCAAATTTATTTCAAGTAAATTTTAACGCAACAGTAAGATCTTAATCAAACGAGTTAACTTTGTTAGCTTGACTGGCCAGGCTCATGTAAATAGCCCCAAGAGTCAAAATTCATACTTAGTAATTGCATTAGCATTATATATACTGAACATATTATATACATTATTTATTACCGATATACTAAGTTATATACATTATTTACTGCAGAAATTATTTATTATAGACATTATTCCTTAATTATACGTATTTGTTATTTACAGTATATTCTACATAAATTATGCTTTGATGAAATATATAGGGTTATTGTAGTGCCATGGCTTTCTTATTTTGAAATTTTGGATTTTCAATTTTTATCACAGATGCTCTTTCCTTGATTGATCTGGCGAATGCTGGGCACTGATAATAGTCAGCCCCTTGGCCATACTGTGGAAGCACATCGTCATCCTGGTTGTTGTCCTGAGTTGCTTCTCCCATTGGGCTGATGTGATCCTCTTCTTCCTCACTGTGCCCTTTGGAAACAAGGCCAATATTCCAAGAACATGCTAATTTTTTTACCTCTGCTTTTAGCAATGGGCAACAAACAGAGCAACCAGTTTGCACTTGGTTTTTTATGCTTATTATTTTTTTACTTGGGATAAAAAAACACGATAATTTAATTACAGGAAGTACGAAGGGCGTTGTCAGACAGTAGCTTTTTGTCTACATATAAATGATTAATTAATAATATAATTTTCAGCATATAGTTTTCCTCGTTTCCTCAAAGATATTTGTACATTGCATTAGTTATTACAATGTTTATGTTAAAGTGTAAAACTTTTTAAATTCTGCAAGTTGCAACCGAAGGCAAATAAGGCAATTCAGTAAAAATATTAAACATAAAGACTTTTGCTTACCCCCTGCTTTTAATAAATTCATTGACTGAACTAATAAACGTACCTTTCTTTTTTTTGGTGGCAAATAATTCTCGTGTTTTGTAATGGACTCATTATTATCAGCTTTCGTCAAATGTTTACAACAAATCCTTGTTCCAATACATTCGTTGTTGAGAAAATAAAAGACACTGAAAAGCCTCTGGGGACAAGGAATAAGGGTACCTTTACAACTCTTTTCACTGCTTTTGCAAGGATAAATACAAGTCGCTTCGGTAAGGCGTTTGAGCTCGTTGAAGTGAGATAAACAAACTGTAATTTCAACCCGATAACCACATTTTAAATTCTTGCTTCTTCAGTCAACAACTTCATCACATTACCTCCACATTTGGATTCAGACGGTTGGAAGCCGAGACAGTTTTATACAACCTGCTTCCATTTTGAAGACAAAACTACCAACAGCTAGCGCGTTTAAAATTTTAGGGGGAAAAAATTGTAAACAACTTTTACACCAAACAGACCGGTATGACAAAAAAACATGAAAAAGGCGCAAAAAATTGAGGCCAGAGTCAAGGGTTTGAAGAAAACGATTTTTATTTTAAAATCTGAATCGAACGTGACAAGACAATCATGCCACTTACAAAAAATATCTTTTCTTACCTTACGGAAGGAAAAACTAACCATTTACACTAAAAATGCTTCCATATTTATACCATCCAGTCAGATCCAGATCGGCCATGAAATACATTTTACACAGGTTGTCGGCAAATATGTGTTTGAAAATGTCCTCATGCAATAGTTCCGAGTAAAACTGTTGATTTAATGAGACGTATGGTACTATTAAACTTTAGATTAATAGTAAAAAAATACGTCGAAACCGATTTCCAGTCGTAAAACATATATCACGAGAATAGTGTTGAAGATTGCTCCTCGGGAATTTCAACCTTATATGTCCAGTGAATTCCTTATAAAACACGTTTCAAGACAGCGCCTTCCATCATTTCTAGTACAATTTCTTTCTCATACCACGATCACGTTAACGTCCTTTCAATGATCTTGCTGACACTCGATTGCCTTGATTAAAGAACCTTTGGTTTCGGTACACATCCATCGTTGTTTGTACAAAAGATCATTCGAACACCACGTATTGGCATGGCAACAATTCGTGTTTTGTAATCTCTTAAAATAGCCGTCAACGTGCCGCCATTTTGCCGCCATATTATTCGTTTTTGAACCCAGGCTCTCGGGCATGCGCAAACGTTTTTCCACTGTGTCCATTAAGCCACGAGCTGGCTCCCTTATCTCTCGCCTGAATTACTTGCGGTAGCATGTCTGGAGGTAGAGATGAATCGATTCTTTCCATTTTCAACTTTAGAGCTGTGGCCTTCATATTCTGATGATGTTTTTTCAGATCATCTATTGATAGCTCACTTTTTCTCATCACCTTGCTCTGCGATGTAATCGACTCTACATGCGATGTTGTTATAGACACTGAGGCAGCATATTGCTGTGGGGATTCATCTTTCAATGAAGGCATACCCAAACCTCCTTGGGCTGGCGACAAAGTGAAGAGTTCCTTGACTTCATCAGGAAACCGTTCGTCTTGCCCAAAGATTGTTGGCAGAAATACGTCATTCAATACTTCATTAATTGGCTCGACATAATCCTCAAAAGATTTGATTGTATGCATGAAATAAGTGAACTTCGATCTGTATCCCTTGGTGAATGCGATGTATGCTGCATGTGGTTGACTCTTTGCGATTTCGGAAAGCGTTTCAATCTCTTCCCTCCAAACGGATACTTTTTCTTTGCAGTAGAGATCTTTATAGTCTTTAGATCCTATCACAGCACCGAGGTGGCGTTTACCATCAGTTGTGATGTTAACTTCCTCTCCGAAAACTCTCTGAGCTTCATCTGCTAACGCCTGTGATTTCACTATTAGCCAGCTTTTTCTCCCATTAACCAAGTAACCGAATTTCTTTCCTTCCGGACTCAGGAATTTATACCAATTATATAATGACTTAATTCTTCCACCTCCCGCTGAATCATCAGCCAACCAAACTTGTTTGACATCGGGTGTGGCCAGACTTAAACTTTGGATCATGATGGATGTGTTGACGGAGTACCAAGGCATTGCTAATGGGTCACCTTGCGTGGTACCCTCCTGTGATAAGATCTTACCTCCACCCGAAATGAATAACCTGGATGACTTTCGGTAGGTGTTTATGATGTACAATGACATTTCTGGGCAAGTTATCTGAATGTTGTGCAATGCCACAGATCTATTCATTTGATTGAAAGCATTCCTAGCGTCTATCAACAAGATTCCATCTGTTTCTTCTTCTGCAAAGACCTGGCTCATGCCATGAATCGCTGCTTCAGCACCCGCGCTGTAACCAGCGCAAGCTTGTAAAGGACCAGCTGCCTCTTTGATTTCGTCATTTAGGGTCCATGATACAGTTTTCCCGATTATCCTTCGCAGTACTTCCCCAACTCCTATCGGTCTGATCCCGGGATTCTTGTCAAGTGGAATAAGCCTAGAAGCTGTATAGCTTTCGAGCAGAGAAGGGTGATAATTTGTTGTTAACAGCTTTCTCGTCAAATTAGCAATTTCTTCCCTCAATTCCTTTCCCACCGTGCTAAAATTCTTTGAGCATAGGATCCTGCGGTAAAGTTCAGCATCCATTCCCGAGGGTCCCGCAGAGCCCTTTGTTTTCATGGCAGCGTCGTGGATCTTTTGCTCATCAATCACATCAAAAATATGAGGTGGAACGAGGTTTACTGGGCCGTGTAGGAGACATTCGTCATCGATCTCTGAGGCCTGTGGGTGCTTTAGTTTCAGCTCTACCAAGACTTCGGGTGTTAGGGTGAGAAGACCTGACGAACTCTCCCTGTCGAGAAATTTTAGTGCTGCAGACAATTTCCCTTGCATTATCAATTTGGCGAAGACCTTGGAGATATCATCAACAGATCTAGCTTTCTTCGACGCTACAAACTTTTTCTGTATGAATTTCACTTCTTTCAATAAGAGATCAAGGTCTCCACGTCTCCACAGGGTTAATCTATGGTCAATAGCTGCACTGTGATCTTTAGCTTTAGAGGTTGCTGAAGGCTTTTGTAGTATCAGCGAAGGAAGCACCACGAAGGATTTCAAAGCGATTGAGTTCAGGTCTGAACTGGAGTTGAATTGTTTTAACCAGAATGTAAGTTCTTTAATAAAATTTTTCCCAGCCCTTCCTGAAGGTATCTTAAAGATGTTTCTTCTAAAATGTACGATTTCATTATAAATATCGCTTATCTTATCATAGAGGATGTCGTAACTCAAGCTTCCCCAGGTCTTGTCCTTGGGTTGAGATGGTAAAACCTTAATTTCTGGTAAATTTGGGCGAATTGGGCCTAAGCATGTTCCGTCACCAAGGGCAATGTCATCATACTCGTTCATGTTGGCTGTAGATTGAGCGTGATCATTTATGCAAATTTGGACTTGATCGCTTATGCAAATTTGAGGCCGTGTTTGTTCATTCTCTGCTTGTATATTTATTTTATCTCCTTCCTTGATTGAAGTTGAACTTGAACTAATACGCCTTACCCCATTTGTCTCTCTTACACTTTCCAGACGTTTCTCGGCGTAGGCCGCTTTATCGCGTAGATTTTGTGCTGATAAACTCAAACACTCATAGCCTTTCACTTCCCACAGTTGTTTCATCAGCTCCATATAACCAAGTTTTCGTTCCCCTCGATAACAGTTCTGGTGATCGTTCTTAACCGCTTCTTGTGCAGCCAATTTACATTGTAGCAAGTCGGAGATCATCTCGTCTGTCCAAGTTATATTCTTCCTTTTTCTTTGAGGTGCTTCAGCCATATCTTCCGAATCAAACCGAGCTCGAAATTACGTTTAGAAAATATATAGGAAATTGAAGTTTATATTTGGCGGTCAGGTTTCTATTTCAGTAAACTCTTTCTTCTTCTATTCTGTTCTGTTCGAATACAGGATTTCTAAAACGTATACCCTCCTTTTTTGTTCTTCCTCCGGACTATTCTTAGCAAACCTTTAAGCGTAGGTTTTGAAGTTTAAAACTCAAGCCATGACCGACCGCCATGACCGACCGCCATGACCGACCGCCATGACCGACCGCCATGACCGACCGCCATGACCGACCGCCATGACCGACCGCCATGACCGACCGCCATGACCGACCGCCATGACCGACCGCCATGACCGACCGCCATGACCGACCGCCATGACCGACCGCCATGACCGACCGCCATGACCGACCGCCATGACCGACCGTAATTATAATAATAATAATAATAATAATAATAATAATCATAATAATAATAATAATAATAATAATAATAATAATATATATATATATACTAGTAATAATTAAATAATAATAAGCTAATAATAATAATAATAATAATTGCTCAAAGAATTTTAGCACGGTGGGAAAGGAATTGAGGGAAGAAATTACTACTTTGGAGAGAAAGCTGTTAACAACAAGTTATCCTTCTCTGCTCGAAAGCTATACAGTTTCTAGGCTTATTCCACTTGACAAGAACCCTGGGATCAGACCGATAGGAGTTGGGGAAGTACGGCGAAGGATAATCGGGAAAACTGTATCCTGGACCCTAAATGACGAAATCAAAGAGGCAGCTGGCCCTTTACAAGCTTGCGCTGGTTACAGCGCGGGTGCTGAAGCAGCGATTCATGGCATGAGCCAGGTCTTTGCAAAAGAAGAAACAGATGGAATCTTGTTGATAGACGCTAGGAATGCTTTCAATCAAATGAATAGATCTGTGGCATTGCACAACATTCAGATAACTTGCCCAGAAATGTCATTGTACATCATAAACACCTACCGAAAGTCATCCAGGTTATTCATTTCGGGTGGAGGTGAGATCTTATCACAGGAGAGTATCACGCAATGTGACTCATTAGCAATGCCTTGGTACTCCGTCAACACATCCATCATGATCCAAAGTCTGGCCACACCCGATCGGTTACTTGGTCAATGGGAGAAAAAGCTGGTTAATAGTGAAATCACAGGCGTTAGCAGATGAAGCTCAGAGAGTTTTCGGAGAGGAGGTTAACATCACAACTGATGGTAAACTCCACCTCGGTGCTGTGATAGGATCTAAAGACTATAAAGATCTCTACTGCAAAGAAAAAGTATCCGTTTGGAAGGAAGAGATTGAAACGCTTTCCGAAATCGCAAAGAGTCATCCAAATGCAGTATACATCGCATTCACCAAGGGATACAGATCGAAGTTCACTTATTTCATGCGTACAATCAAATCTTTTGAAGATTATGTCGAGCCAATTAATGAAGTATTGAAGACGTATTTCTGCCAACAATCTTTGGGCAAGACGAACGGTTTCCTGATGAACTCAAGGAACTCTTCACCTTGTCGCCAGCCCAAGGAGGTTTGGGTATGCCTTCATTGAAAGATGAATCCCCACAGCAATATGCTGTCTATAACAACATCGCATGTAGAATCGATTACATCGCAGAGCGAGGTGATGAAAAAAATAGTGAGCTATCAATAGATGATCTGAAAAAACATCATCAGAATTTTAAGGCCACAGCTCTAAAGTTGAAAATGGAAGAATCGATTCATCTCTACCTCCAGACATGCTACCGCAAGTAATTCAGGCGAGAGATAAGGGAGCCAGCTCGTGGCCTAATGCAATACCACTTGAGGAGCAGGGCCTGGGACTAGGCAAACAAGAGTTTAGGTAGCCTAGTTTCTAGGCCTTCCTCGGTTGACACGTTTCGGAAGTGATCCGAACGGACGCGCTGGGGAAGGCCTAGCAACATTCGTAAACACTTTCACTTTACAGCTCAGTTGTTTATTGAGGAAGAATTGTGATGTTATGACGTCCTAAGTGTTTCCGACACTTACTATTCCATCTGCATAAAATAATACAAGCCTACTCACCTTCGGATCGACGAAGGTTCACTGGCCTAGCTTTCTTATCACACTGCAACCACCAAAAGTTGAAAGTTAAACAGTTAAATTTTCATTTCGAGCTCCAATTGGAATATATTCCATAATTTCCTTCTTTCGATCGCCAAGATCTTTGGTAAAATCTTCGCAGACATCCTTATGCTTTTTACTGTCACTACGCTAGATCCCAGGAACACTCGAAGGGCCAGAACGGTTCTGGGCAGGACCTTTTTGCGAATGTTGCTAGGCCGACTACGAAAACCGAATGTTGCAAACCGACTACGAAAGGCCTAGAAACTAGGCTAGAGTTTAGGGACTCCCTACGAATGCGTTACAACCTACCATTGTCTGGTTTACCAAGTTATTGCGCATGTGGTGAACGTTTTTCTATCAACCATGCTCTGTCCTGCAAAAAGGGTGGTTTTGTGGTACAGAGGCACGACGGAGTTCGAGATCTGCTGACATCCGTGCTCAACAAAGTTTGCAATTAATGTGGAAACAGAGCCACACCTTCAACCACTCGATAATGAGAGATTCAATTTGAGATCAGCCAACACGAGCCCTGAAGCAAGACTAGACATTAAGGCTGGAGGGTTCTGGTCTCGTGGAGTAACTGCATTTTTTGACGTTCGAGTTACGCATGTAAACTCCGCAAGCAACCAGAACAAACCAACATCAACGATCTTTAGAGAGCAGGAAAACGAGAAGAAGAGGCAGTATCTACAGAGAGTTTTGGAGGTAGAACATGGGACTTTTAGCCCCTTGTATTTGGAACCAATGGTGGTATGGGAGCTGAATGTACTTTATTTCTGAAAACATTAGCAGAACACCTAGCAAGAAAGAACCAGGAATCATATGCCATAGTTGTAGCTTGGCTGCGAACGCGTCTGTCTTTTGACATTCTGCGATCAGTCCATCTGTGTGTGTGAGGCTCGCGAGTGCCTTTTAAGAAACGTGATGAAGTTGAAATGCTCGAGGACTTTTATTTAAATACGAACGCAGCCGGAATTTTTTAAAACTTTGAGCTTTAATTTTTATAACTATTTTTTTTTATTATTTTAGTACTTGGAACTCCTTTTTAGAGACTTTTTGTAATTAATTTTTAGTACAACCAATTTTTATTTAAATAATAGTAATAATAATAATAATAATAATAATAATAATAATAATAATAATAATAATAATAATAATAATAAATGATAAAAAAATAATAAATGATAATAAATTATAATAATCTAAAAGTTTGTTTAGTAGATAATTACAACATCGAGTTGTACTATCTGTTTGATTCCTAAATTTGTTTCAGGTTTAAAGCACAATTTTAGGAAGATGAAAGAATCACTTAACAGAAATCTAGGCGTAGAATACAACACCGGGGTAAGTAATTCTAGATATATCTTTTATCATTCTGATAGTCCGACAAATGTCGTTTCAGTGCGAGCATGCAGCGCAACATATATAATAAATGATTATTGGATGAGACTTTCTTGATATCAAGAATTATCAAGGTCGAAGTCTTTGTTATCTTCCGAAGCCGAAGGCTGAGGCTGATACGTCAGTGGCGTCACGTCAGCACATGCCATGATAAGTCCTTTTTCCTATACAGATAATACCTCCAGAAACTACAGATAATAGCATTGTGCATGGCTCAGAATCAAACAATTACAGCAGCAAATACAACTAGAAGTGCAAATAGCCAGATACCAAGAATTCTTACGAAGTTTCTGACCAATTATAATCAAGAATTCAAAAAAATGTATAATAATAAACAATTATTGGATGAGAATTTTTTTATATCAAGAATTACTGATCAAAGTCGAAGTTTGTGTTATCTGTCGAAGCCGAAGGCTGATATAAAAAAAGTCGAATTAAATAATCATTGTTTTATTATACATTTTCAGTTCGGAGAATGTAAAGAAAATCACTCCATCAAAACCAAAAAAAAACCGTTTAAAAAACGTAAGTCAAAAACAGTTGCTTCTTTCTCGCGTTTTTCTTCGGTTTGCCTGGCTGGACAGGTTCACGTCAATAACTGCATGCCTGATAAGTCCGTTTTCCTACAGATAATACTACAGATAATAAACAATTATTAGGTGAGACTATTTTTTATAGCAAGAATTATCAAGGTCGAAGTCTGTGTTATCTGTCGAAGCCAAAAACTGAGGGTGACAATGCGGTCTGAGACCTTGGTAATTCTTGATATCAAAAAAGTCAAATTCAATAATTATTTTATTATACATTTTAACTTGAAAAGATAAAGAAAATCACTCCCTCAGGACCAACTGAAAACGTTTACAAATCTCAATTCAAGACAGTTGCTTCTTTCGCGCGCTTTTCATCGGTTGGCTTGGCTGGACAGCTTCACGTCAGTAGTACATGCATGATAAGTCTTTTTTTCCTACAGATAATACCTACAGAAACTACAAATAATAGCATTGCGGGCTCAGAATTTGACAATCACTGCAGCAGGTGTCACTAAAAGTGCAGATTTTTGACCAATTATAATCAAGGATTTGGAAGAAAATGTATAATAACGAAGATGGTCTGGTTGTTTACTCTTAATTTCAATGTATAGTGGTAGTTTAGTTATGAAGGGTTCGTTAATTTTGTTAGATTTATTGTTTTGCATAACGGAACAAGTTTTTGGTGAAAACAATTGTTCTTGTGAAGAAAACGTGGAAACGTACATTCTTTTTAATAAACGATTTATATATCTTTTTAATGTTTCGGCCTAAACATAGTCTGCATCTTAGGGCCATGATAAAAATATGATTTTCCATATGGAATATACAAGATTAGCAAACTTATCAATCTCGGTCTGACCGGCGCATCAATTAGACTACCACGCGATTGTATATGGCAGTTAACGCTAGCCCTAGCAATAAAAGCACAATTATATTAGGCTTATATATAACATTCAGTCAATTCGTTATACTTTTACTACTTTATGTAATTTGTTATCTAGTCTGTCCTGCATTACAGCAACAAGGCCTTCTCTAAAAATGGTGATGATACCATAACTTCTATTGCTGATCCAAGCTCCATATTTGGTCAGCGGTATGGATTCAGTAATGGTGATGTCCTACAAATCAACAAGCTTTACAACTGTTCTGAATTGAATGCTGAGTTAAAAGGCCAAGATATTAAAGAAATACTACATTGAGAGAGATACGGTTGTTTTTTGCCAGTATACTGAAATGAAATAAATCTTTACATTTTTGAATGAATTGATCTACTGTTTTTCTACGTATTATACTTTTATTATACAACTTCATTAAATGAGTGCAAATATACAGCGATATTTGGATAGTTAGTTATTTGCACTGGTTATTTGGATTGTTACCAATGAAATTTATCACACGGGAGACTACTTCATGTATGCTTATTATTTTGTCCTGGTGCAAGTCACGCTACTTCTCTGGCCTTTTTAGAGTTTTCTTTTTCCATAAAAATTTGTTGATCAGAGCAGTTGTATAACAAATCTCTTATAAGATGTTTTGGTATGTAGTATCGCTGTATATTTTTACTCGTTTGTATGTTGACACAACTCGTAAAAATATACAGCGATACTGCACACCAAAACATCTAATAAGAATATATATACATATTTAATTGCCTGTTGTTATATACGGTCTTCGGACATATTTCAATATTAGGTTACAGTTGCTATGAGGATGGTTAATTTTAGCAGCCGAGGGACGAACAAAAGGCTGTTTTCATTATACGTCCGCTTTGCCCGGAGCGTGCATTTTTCAGTTCGCTTTGGAAGTTGAAAATTTCCAACTTTCAAAAAAGAGATTGGGGAAGCATTTTTTTTTGTCAATTGTTCGTGCAGGATTATTTTTTCAGTGCATGTGCACGATTTTAGTGCTGTATAGCGCTGCAATGTATACTGTAAAAAATGGAAAGAATTTAACCCACAAAAATTGCTAAAATCCACAGATCTGAGACAAACAATTAATAAAGGTCAAAAAACTCTTATTTCTATTTTTATCATAAACCAATTTTGAGTGGGTGATTCCTACAAACTATTACTATTAAATTATTCTTAGTAAACAGATACCAGAACATCATTCATTAGTCAATGGAGGGTAAACAAGCCATGAAAGAAACACTAATTAAAAATATTGCAAACAGCTCGTTTATCAGCGTTTTGGCTTAACATTATGAATATTGGATAAAGAGTAAAATTAGTGTTTCTTTAACAATTTTTAGATAATATTTAACCAATACAATAAGCATGATATTTGGGCAATATATTCAACAATACCGTTAATCATAAAAGTATAATAATGTTGGTGGCACAGTGGTGGGTTCAGTTTCTTCTCTCAGCAGTTTCTCTGATTGAAAATTTCATCTTGGCCGCATGTGAGAAGAGTGTTTCCAGTTTGACTCTACCAAACACCACAGGTTTCCTTCGTACTCCGGTTTCCTCCTGTAGTGACACTGGACCAATGGGATGGCCCTTACTGGACCTCTAGGGATAACAGTTTAGATATAACTGATAGTTTAGTAACAATTACAGGCTAACAAATATATTTCCCAACAGCTTTTTTACACTGACAATTTTAGTATAAATTTACAAGTTTCTATCACAAATCCTTGAATTTCATTGGCTATCGCAGGAGTTACTATCCGCTGTCGGAGTTCTCATTTTGAGGTATGAAATTTTAGAATTTGTCGATTCCGCATTGAACTGTTGATTTATTTTTTTCAAATTAATGGTGTCTCGGTAGTTTTTGAAACAAACAAGAGTATAATACTGAAAATGTTTATCACTGAGATGTTGTACATATCAAATATCGTAAAAACAAAACTTTGTAAAGGTAAGGAAGTATATTTTAAGCTATAATTCTTCGTATTTTCTAGTAAGTTTTGGTTAGGTTTTGGTCGTAGCGATGTTTTCGAAAACTTCGTCATGAGTGAAGAACATATTGAGCATGAATTAAGTGCAAAAAGTATGTAACACAAAAGCCAAAACACGAGAATAAAAGTCTTTTTACCATATATTTGAACGTATGTACAAGTTCAGTTCCAAAGTAGGATGTTTACTCTTTTTTTTAAAAATTATTTACTGACAAAGACTGGCTTGCTAACATCGTCTGTGAATAAACAGAAACACCACTGTTAAAATGAAAGCAGTTGTTTAAAAGTTTTTGTTTCAACGTGATTGGTTTCTTATCAACACGGTCTGAAATTATACTAAAACAATTAGTCACCTCAGTCTCGGTGACTATTGGTGTATTTACCTCTGGTCACCTCGACTTCGGTGACTAATTGTTAAATAGAAACCTCTGGCGATAAGCCAATGAAAGCCTTCGAATTCTTTTAACGAAATTGACCAATCACAAAATGCGTAATATATTATTATTATTATTTTTATTATTATGTGTTTAATGACACATTTTCGCACTAAAAAAATGAATTACAATGTGTTTACAAGATCAAATTTGACTAATATGGTAAAAATTATTTACAGGGTTATTATGACTAAGCTAAAATAAATGAAAATTACGTTAATTGTAAATGAATGTTCAACCATTTATACTAGGTTAGGTTCCATCCACTATTTCATGGCATTCAGTTCTGCAATTGCTCTTGGAAAAAAGCTGTTTTTAAAACGTTCAGTTCTGCACTTATACAGTGACAGATTATTTAAAGTTCTAATATAATATTGTTGGGCACAAGCTCTAGACTGTGTCACATGATCAGATATGACGGCAATGATCATTAGAGCCAGCGATTGTTCTTTTAAGCAACAATGGCGCCGAAATTATAACGGAGTGGGCAAATGACAGAAGAAATTGAACCTTTAGGCGAAGCAGTAATTAGTTCTACAGAAAACAGAAACGGCTACAAAATGGTTAGAATGGAAATTATTAATGGTAAGATAGTTAAATTGTTTATTTGTGTTCGTTTAAAACGAAATAACTGCAAGCAGAACACATTTCAAAATTACACTTGCTATTGACAAGATTTCGTGATGTAAACTACATGCTAAATTGAATGTTTCTTTCAACTTTTTGTCATTTTTACAAATCAAATGAGTGTATATATATATTGTTTCAATATTGTACATAAAAACCCATGCTAAATTTTGCAAGAAAACTTTACTTCCCATCAGTTACCGTATGGGCCGGACTATTTGCTCATAGAAAACTCAGTCGACACAGCATTAAATTCGACATGGACAATGTATATACAAGCAAGGGCGATGGAACATTTCCCAATATTTCTAAAGAATGGGCCAAACGCCCACCCCCAATATCTCTGAAGATAGGGCCCAAAACATATGCTGGGTGCCTGGGGATTCAAAATACAAATCCTTATCGTACTTAATACGAGCACGCCGGGTCAGCGTTCGGCGAAAAAGAGGCCAATGCGAGACCGCACTATGCACGCTAATGCACAGCGGATGTTCAACGAAATACAATATTCGCAATATGATTTCTACACAGATGAAGCTCATATTGGGCTTGTTTGGAAGCCCTTGAAATTTTCTACTAGTATCCTAAGTATCAACTCTGTAGGCGTAATACAATTGTTTTAAAAAGCAATTATGTTTTAGTATTTGACCAAGATCGTCGCCCGTCGAAATTTGTTGGTGTTAATTGTAATTGTTTTCGCTTCTAGCGTTTGACATATTAAATTAGAATTGATATAATTCACACCATTAGACAACGCTTTCCAAGGGCTTTTATTTGCTGTGTCTTGGACATTTGTAGCGTTTATGAAACTATTTTCACGTCAATATTTCTGACCTTGCATGAAAATAATATTTAGCCGCTGTAATTGAATATTTTGAGACAAGAATCAGAAATCTAAAGTTGAAAATAGTTCTATAAGCGATACCAATGTATACTGCACATAACATGAAAGCCCTTGGAGGGACAATTCGAATGATGTAAATTATATTATTTCTGATTGAACATGTCAAACGCTACAAGCGAATACATGTTGAAATCAACACCCACAACTATCTCGAGAGGCGATCATCTTGCCAGGTCAAATAACGAAACAAAATTGCTTTTCAAAGAACATATATTAAACCTATAGAGTTAATACTTAGGATACCAGTAGAACATATCAAGGGCTTTAAACCAAGCTCTCTATCAGCTTCGTCTGTAGAGTATTTTGAGAATAAGCGTGGACAATGTATGACGTACATAAACAAAATATTATGTATATATTGGCTTTTATATTAAAACCCTAGTGTTCTATCCCCGCGTCACTGTCACTGGTGCTTGTTTTCATGTGCATGAAATCATCAACTGAAAAGGTTAGCTTCGTATAGAAAGCCTTTACAGACGCATAACACTTTCGACAGCAGCCTTCAGCTTTCAATCAACTGTCATTATATGTATCAGACAGATCAGAGTAGACCAACTCACTTTAAGCGTTGGTCAAAGAAAGTAGCAATATCTAACAACAAAATGGAGGAACATCCCTGGGAACCACGCCAGAAATGTTTGATTTATGTTTGATTAAAGGAATTTAAGCAAAAACCAAAAACATAGGATTCTTGCCATAATGTTCATAGAGCAGAAATACTTTCTCGTGTCTTCTTAAATAATTTTACGAAAAACTTCATTGGAGCTGAACTTCATCGATTTTAGCAGATCTGTCCAAGTATGTCCAAAGACGTTGAAGCATTGTCGGAATTAACAACTAAAACTACTTGCCAACATAGTAACTTTGGTATCAAACGAAAGCTAAAGGCCTTATCTGTTTGGATTTCCTTCCAATTTTCGTACCCCAAGTATCTAATTACCATAAATCACGCTATATTTATAGAGCATATTAGCTAGTGCCCAGGCTCTCAATAGAGAACGCGATATTAAGAAGGAATTTGCCGACAACCTTCTGGCCTTAAAGTGTCACTAAGACGAAAAATCGACCATAAAATTTTGCCAAAATTTAACTTCGACGAACTTTATTGGGATATAAATACCCCGTGTACAAAATTTGAACCGATATAAACCAATAGGTTTAAAGTTATAAACGTTTGAAATGCTGAAAATTGCGTCCGCCATTAAAATTTTCTTCACTGTGAATATTGATACCTGAGAAGGGTTGTGACGTCATTTTCTTAACCAAACTTGCGTGATTAAGGAAGAAAGAACGAGAGCGCATATAATTTGACAACAAAAATGTCGAATTCATCATCATTTAGTTGTTGTTCTGACTATGGATTGAAACGGAATCATCCAATGTATGTTTGGAGTATTGGTAGCCCATTTTGACAAATCTGGTTTCGGAATTTGCCAGAACGACGACTGTATTGCTTCGGCTGACGAGATCGATAATCGCCCAATACGAACAAGATATTGCCGAAGAAAAGTACAATGAATTTTCTATATAGCTGCAACATCTCAATTCTGACGTCGTGGTTTCTTCTTGAGAAAGACAGCATTAGTCTGCTAGAGACAGGAAGAAGTTTTTCACGATGCGCTCGTTTGTATCTTTATGTGGTATGAATGTGGCTCTAGGCCTCTAGCTGATTCGCTTGTATTTGATGCCAGATGGTGAAGTCCGAAGAATGTCGCTGTAGACGCTGCTGGCACATAGAAATTCAAAGTTTGAGAGCATTTTTCTCATGTTGGAAATTATACAGTGACAGAAAAGAAAAAGTTAGAAAACTAGTTGGCCTCAGTATATATAATTTGATGTGGCTCACAAAGCTGGCGCATCAATAATGTACTGAACTGCATAATTGAAGTGGCATGTCTTCAGTTTGCTTCCGGTGAAATTTTTTAAAAATTGCTGAGATGATAGATACTGTTGTGGAAAATATCCATGCCGACAAAATCAGAGAGGGTTGTATGGACATATTTTTCGCTATAAAAATTATACCGATTTAAAAAAGTTCTTCTTATGAAATTTTTTTAAAATTATATATACTTTAGAACTTTTTATAAACTACTTATTTACAAAATTTTAACAAAATTCACCGAAGAAAACGTCTACAAGTCTAACATCTATGCGACGCGGTCATAGAATTTCGAATCGACAAGATCGCTATTTACGCATGCGTAGCGATACTATTTCTGGTAATAAGTCCATGTCCAATATGCACGAATTTATTGGTTAGGTTTAGGATGTGTGTTGGGGTCAGGCTTTCATGAAGTACCCAGGTTATTTTGGACATGAACTTACAACCCTATTTCTAGTCACCAGTCCCCAACCTCGTTCCCCAAGCCCCCGAAGGCCCTGGGAACGAGGTTGATCAGTCCCCTGGATAATTTTCAAGTTTTCACCGCGTGCCTTTGTCTTTGACTTCTCGCCAGCTTGTTCCACTCTCTGGATCCTTTCCAACAATTCAAATCGTTTTTAATTATTGTTTTTGAAAGAACATTTAAAATAATGAAAAATGGCTTTTGCATGCCTTTTAGATCTCATCCCATTCTTGAGTTATAATTAACTACAACATTTCAGCTATGACGTCATTAGTTGTGCATAGCATAAAACGGAAAATTAACTATATCTTCTCATTGGTTTGACAAAACTAACTTAAAATTTGCTGACGTATTCATTCTAGACTCTACCGTACTTCTAAGTAGTTTGAGCCAGTTTATCTAAAGTAATGAGAATTTTATGCTATGCACAACTAATGACGTCATAGCTGAAATTTTGTAGTTGATAACTCAAGAATGGGATAAGATCTGAAAGGCATGTAAAAGCCATTTTTCATTATTATAAATGTTCTATCAAAAACAACAATAAAAAGCCGAGGTCAATTTTCATGTTACGTGCACTTTAAATTCATCTATCAAGTTTCAGATCAATTTGGTTAGCCAGTTACAGGGGCTGTACAGTCTACCTGCGAGTCAGCAGGGACGTAGCCAGGGGGGGGGGGGGGAGCCGTGATGCAAAATGCCATTGTGTCAGGAAATAAACTGTAAACAGTGTATTCAATCTACTGAGTGTATGCATTTTGAGTATCTATGTGACGTTTGCATGTTTTGAGTATTTTATATGACGTTTTTTAACCTTTAGAGTCTGTAAAATCTTCCTCCAAAAGCCAGGAAATGGCATTTCAGCGACTCCGATTTCAAAATTTCCCGGGGGAGCATGCCCCCGGAGCCCCCTAAAAATTTATTTTGACTTCGGCTCCCCCCCTTTGAGAATCCTGGCTACGTGCCTGCGAGTCAGAGCCCCTTTCCGACCTACGCAAGCTTCGGGGGAAGGTGGGCTCTGCCCAATCTCGTTCCCAGAGGTCGACCTGCCCGGGGAGGTAGCTGGCTCTGGGGACGAGATTGGGCTCTGCCAACAAACTCGATATTTCTTTTTGAGCATGTGTGAACGGTTGCCAAAATACTATTTTGGGTCCAGGTTCTAACGCGTCACTTCCTATTTTCCTGCTTACGCGTGTTCGTAAAAAATTAAGAAATCAGATAATAAACGGCACAAAGGACCGTTTACTACCACATTTCTTAATTATAAATTCAACGTCAAAACAATATCACCAAGTCACACTACTATAATTGACGATTGCGAAGCTATTTCATAAACTCGTGTATCGTGTTTTACCCGAGGAGTTGCAAACACTCGAGAACAACAAAAATTACTCGGCCTATTACCTCGTAATTTTCAGTGTTCTCTCGTGTTTGTAGAACATTCGAAAATAATAAAAATCTAAAAATCACTCGGCTTGCAGCCCCGTATGTGATTTTCATCAGTTAACGGCCTCGTGATTTTCACTGTTCTCGTATTTGTACTCGTTTATGAAATATTACTTAATCTATCTTTACTTGTCTTAAAAGACACATTGTATTCAGCATTTTATATTCCTTTCTACGCGGGTCATCCCTATTTTTAACATCAAAACGTGCCTAATATTTTTAAGGATGAGTTTTGAATTGATGTGGATGATTTCAGGCCGAAATTCGCAATTATCAAGTAACTAAGGGCAAAGTTACGTTAGTTTTACTTCACTACACTAATTAGTTTATTATTTATGTCGACGCAATCTTTTGTAAGCCCATCGTTAATAAAAATTAAAAAGATTGCTGTAGTGATGTCTCATCATCGGATGCTCGTCCCACAATGTTGTCACTTCGCCATGCCAACTATTAATTTCAAGAAAGAACATTCCGTACGTGGTGATATGAATCCATAATAATATATCAGTCTCATAATGATGTATAAGTTTTCCTTTGTGGATTGTTAATCTTGGTTTCTTTGTCTTCGTATTACAACGAAGAACCGCTAGAGGTATGCCCACAGAGTGTAAAGCCGATCACGTTCACTACCCAAACGCATTTTTGCACTGAAATAACAACCGGCAGCTAAATTTTCTCACGAGTACTGAAGCGTGAATCGTACTTTGCCTTCGGCATCCTAACGTAGCGCCACAATTGACAGTAGAATCGAATCAACCAAATTGTTTGATTTCGATGGGAAAGAATGGAGCTTATTTTAATATTAGACGTTAAACACAATAAAAAATAGCAACTATCGAACTTTTTTTTGGTGTTGAAAAGTTACAGCAACTTTCCGATTTGATGTGGATGAGAAAACGGTGTTTGAATGATTTTGATCGGCTTAATTTCTGCGTAAGTATCCAATTTTCTATGACTGGTTGGTAAACCCGGGCAACGCCGCAGAAAGTCATGGAACATGCATGATGTTGGGAACGGAAACGGGTGAAGTCCGGCAACAAGTACTTCAGTTCTCATTAAACAATCATTTCAGTCATGTGCATGTTTGTGCTGACGCAGCATATTACCGGGCAGGTATTTATAGTCTGCCTGCATGCAATGCAACGCAACATTCAAACACTTCTGGCGACAACGCGCGGTGATCAAGTTTTGACGACTCACAGATCAGTAAGAAACCAGAGACGAGATCATTTTGGTGTTCTCTATATAATTACAGGTAAGAAATAATTGTCACCAGTTAAAGCCGCGCGCATTTATACTTATAGTTTAGTAAACAATTAAGTGGAATGGGGCAGATAAATATATCATTGTGGAACCCTGTCTACAAAAAAGTTTGGGGTCCGAGATACCATCAAGAGAGATTTCTTTAAATACAGTTTTTAGAAGCCGTATTAACTGAAATTTTTATACCAAACATGTGTTTCATACCAAACATGTGCCGGTATGTGACCAAGTGCGCAATTCACTACTAATTATATATATATATATATATATATATATATATATATATATATATATATATATATATATATATATATATATATGTATATATATATGTATATATATATATATATATATATATATATATATATATATATATATATATATAAATATTACCAGGGTTAAGTCACGTTGACCTGAAAAACAGAGAAAAATCTTCTCGACGTTTCGAGCGAACTGCCATTCGTCAGGAGAAATTAGTAAACAACTCACATGTGGTGACGCGTATTTATAGCTCTATATATATATATATACTGTGATATATACTGTAGAAGATGTTGTAAAAACCTTTGCTCTTTATAGTACACCTATATAATCATCTCTGTAACTACATCTTAGTCATTAGAGTGATTAGGCCATTTTATCTGAAGTCTACCACACAATACGTGTGGCACGAAACTAAATAGTAATAAAAATGTCTAATCAAACCTGTTGAGTCTTTGAACTTTAACTATATATATATATATATATATATATATATATATATATATATATATATATATATATATATATATATATATATGTATAGGAAGGTCGTGGGTTCGATTCCTACTGGGGTCTGCATTTTTAAAATGCTTCCCAGTTTGGTTTCGTTACACTCGGAGAACAACCTTATTACCATATATATATATATATATATATATATATATATATATAATCGGCATCAGTCGACCGTGGACGAAACTGTAACATTTTCAACTCGTTGTCTCCAGAGGTTTCTGTTCACCATTAGACCTTTTATTTATCTGTTGATTGTAGTCCAGTGTCTTCCTTAAGCATGGATATGTATGTTTTGTGACACGCCCTTCTCCCCTTTTATAATAGGAGTGGGCAGAGTACGGAACACCAGCACTGGGTTTCGAAACTGTGGGCAGGTAAAATACACCTTGGCCTCCCCCTTCCCACCAGCCATAAAAGGGTAAGCAGTAGACCTATCTACGTAAAGGAAATGGCGATCTTTGCCCAAGCTAGTCATATAGAGGGCGTTTGGAAGTCCTAAACAAAATGCCAGCATCTATGGTCAAATAGGGTTGATAGTGACTCAAAAACACTATTCAGTTAGGAGTTGCACCCAACTGTGAACTGTCTACCTCCAGCAACAAATAAACTATGTATATATATATATATATATATATATATATATATATAATCGAAATATGGTATAGTAGGTTAATACTGCCGAAACAGAGAACGTGAGTGGTCTAACGTTTCGAGCGAAGGCCCTTCGTCAGAGAGAAACGTTTCGAGCGAAGGCCCTCTCTGACGAAGGGCCTTCGCTCGAAACGTTAGACCACTCACGTTCTCTGTTTCGGTATTGTTGTTTCAACACTGCCTACGCAGCACACTACTTTTTATATATATATATATATATATATATATATATATATATATATATATATATATATATATATATATATATATTATAGTTTAAACTAGATCAGTTCAAATCCCACCTGGTACCGGCTCGATTGCTACAATTTTATACATGATAGTTACTGTCTGATCGCTTCTATCACAGCCACACGCACACATAATGGGAGAGTTGATGATTTGGATTACAAATCCAAGGTAAATATTTTCTCGGTTCTTTGATTTTGTATTATATTTTATGTTTTTAATGCGTTTGAGCTTTCGACTACGTGCAGTCTTGCGTTTTTGTGCGGTTATAATTTATTGTTGACTTATACTTTTAATTGTGATTGACAAATTATGCTGCACAATATATAGTTGTATATATATAATTTTAACTCTTTCTTGTCCGAATTGGTCTTTAGTATTTTATTCTGGCTAACGCCAGACGATTTTATTCACCTCTGGGGAAGCCCCCGGACAGGAATGAGTTATAAACTATCTCTTTAACTCTTTCTTGTCCGAATTGGTCTTTAGTATTTTATTCTGGGAAGCCCCCGGACAGGAATGAGTTAATGATGCTTTGAGAACCGTAAATACCATGGTGAATATATAGCAGATCTATACCTGATATAGTTTAAAATGAAATAAGAAAAACTGCCTATTAAATAGCAAAGTGACTGAAAGGTGGTAAATTGCCGAGAATAGTTTTTATAAGGAAATACTGACTTTTCGAGCCGAGCCCTTCATCAGATTACTCTGATTGCCAACGCAGCACTCTAATTTTTTGTCCATACCTCCATCAGGAGGTTACGTTTTTACTTCTTTCTGTATGTATGTATGTATGTATGTATGTATGTATGTATGTATGTATGTATGTATGTATGTATGTATGTATGTATGTATGTATGTTGTTGGTTGGTTGGTTGGTTGGTTGGTTGGTTGGTTGGTTGGTTGGTTGGTTGGTTGGTTGGTTGGTTGGTTGGTTGGTTGGTTGGTTGGTTGGTTGGTTGGTTGGTTGGTTGGTTGGTTGGTTGGTTGGTTGGTTGGTTGGTTGGTTGGTTGGTTGGTTGGTTGGTTGGTTGGTTGGTTGGTTGGTTGGTTGGTTGGTTGGTTGGTTGGTTGGTTGGTTGGTTGGTTGGTTGGTTGGTTGGTTGGTTGGTTGGTTGGTTGGTTGGTTGGTTGGTTGGTTGGTTGGTTGGTTGGTTGGTTGGTTGGTTGGTTTGTTTGTTTGTTTGTTTGTTTGTTTGTTTGTTTGTTTGTTTGTTTGTTTGTTTGTTTGTTTGTTTGTTTGTTTGTTTGTTTGTTTGTTTGTTTGTTTGTTTGTTTGTTTGTTTGTTTGTTTGTTTGTTTGTCGCCAGGATCACGAAAACTATTGCACCAACGACCAATCCATTAAATTTTAGTTGAATTGGGTCAAAATTTGGATGAGAAATTAATAAAAAATCTGACTGCAAGATTCTCCGTGTAGAAGAAGTGATTCATTGTTGGCTATTATCATTATTTTATGCAAATATTTTTGCATAATTTTGGTACGAGTGCAATCAAGCATTTTATTCATACATTCATGTGCTGATCTCGTGAGCTAGCCTGGTTAGCGGGATGGCTCGTTTTCTTTTTAAACATCTCTAATAATCCGCTGGCGGAGGTATATGCAGCTCTGACTGCCCTCTAGTTATTCATAAGTCTTTATTCCCATAAAACCTGAATAGAATTGAATTGCTTATTGTAAATGCACGGTCTACTCTTTATCTGTATAAAGCCAAGGAAGTATACAGATAAAGACAAAACCTTCTTTAAATTTTAAAAGTTTAAAACACGATTTTAATGGCGCATTTTACCATTTTTATGGAATATTATGTAAGTTTTAGAGTAGGTATAAATGAGTATATACATCTGCAGATTCATTACACAAATACAGGCCAGGAAAAGCCTGAATAAATTTAATAATTTTGACGTACGTAAAAAAGTTCCCCAACAAACTTACGAGGACAATAGGGTAGTTGGATATGGCTTTGGCAAATCGTTTGATATTGAGTACTCAATCAACTATTATTATACATGGTAAGAACGCAGTGCTCCCAGGTCTTCGATCAAGGAATTATCACCGACTAGAACAAGAGCTATACAAACAGTTCAGGCACAAATGGTCGATATCGATCTGGCACATATGGTCTAAATCGTCGAATAATAACGCTTAACACTATGTAAACATGCATCGTTTCCCGTTGCGTTTTAATTATTTTTATGCATTTTTATACAATAATATTACCAACAATAAGAATCAGAGAGAACGAAGGGCTATCATATTCGCAGATGTTTAGGCATTTTGCAAAATACATGCACGGATTGCACGGCTAGCGCTATGGAGGACGACCAAGAAGAGCTCAATGTATCCATTGAGGCAATTGATGGTAAGTATTCGTGCTTAATGACTTGTATTGTGCATATTTTCAGTCCTTATCCGAAGACCAAGTGTTTTTGTTTCACTGTGTTACTAAGGTTACATTATATGATAAAACACTGATTTCATCATTTTTTACATTTTTATCGACTTGTATTAAGAAACTGGAGATCTCTCGACTATCGCAATTTTTTTTCGAAAATATTAAAAAGCCACCAAGATATAGCTAAAAATGTTACGACTACTGAATACCTTGGCGCGAAAGTTGTAATTATGACGCCGCGTGAAATCTTCGCGGTTTGTTGTTCGAAGACATCGTGTATACAACAATACAGTGAAATTCCGAACGAACTATTTTACTGATCTCTCTTGGGCTGTGAGTCCGTGGGTGCCATGCCTCGGAAGCCAAAGGCGCAGAAGAGACGAAGAAAAGGTGTATTCACCGAAAGGATTTCGCTGCGAACGCAAGACAAGCGCTGGCGGATGGTCACATCGGTTCATTGTTATCTCAGGAATAACAATGGCATTTCGACGTTCCCAGTTTTTCTACGACAACCGAAACAACGGCTGCAAGCGCAAGTAAGAGAAACCTAGAAGAAAGCAAGAGATCGTTTCTCGAAGATATTAAACAGTATATATACAAAGAAGTTTAAATTATAGAAGTTTACGTTACAACGATAAAAGGAATTTGCATGGTTTCAAGATTATTTAAGGTTACATCACATGATAGAATCTCAAATTTGGCATGCACAATGATAAATAACTGCAGAAGCTTAGCATTTAACAAAAATTCTACACCTTTAAAAACTGCAGTTGCTACGAGATGCTTTTTAAATAATAGCGCCCTTTGTGCCATGAGATATCGGCGGTTCTGGTTTCACTCAGAAGCTTCCAAAACATTGTATTTTCTCATCTCAAATGATCAAAGCACAAAACCGTGTTCGCATTTTTTGACAGGTATTGTATTTGCTTTATATAAAGCAGGCAAGTTGACTCATCTTGATTTGGTGAAAACGATAGAAGAGATGCATTTTACGTAAAAAATATTGCACTAAATCTAAAATGCAAACACAGTTTTACTCTTTTACTATTGTTAAACAGTGTGGCCAAGTTTGGCAAGAATTGGATGAAACGCGAGCCGTCGATATATATTTAATTTTGTAGAGGGAATTGGCGAAATTTTCTTTCTCTGTAAAAGACGATAAAAGATTTGGCGGGGTTTTGCCTTTTCCTGTCGTTTCCCCGGACGTAAACAAATCAGAATCAGCTCTTACGTCAGTGTGTCTTGGCAAGGTTTTATCCATTGTAAACAAATCAGACTCAGCTCTTTACTTGTTTATTTTATTTTAAAATAAACATATCTGACAGCGGTTTCTTCGTCAGCGTGTTTGCGGGCGGAAGCGGAAACGGGAGTAAAATTGAAGGAAACCTCTGGCAAGTCCAAACATAGCGCCAAACCGGGGGAGGGTGATTTTAATGGGTTTTGGTTCGATTATCCGCTCTCCGATCCGCTTATAAGCTTATGATTATAAGCCCACCAAAGGTGTCCTTGGACTAAAATACAGTATATATACAAAGAAGTTTAAATTATAGAAGTTTACGTTACAACGATAAAAGGAATTTGCATGGTTTCAAGATTATTTAAGGTTACACAGGGGCGTCGGAAGCGGGGGGCCGGGGGGGCCTGGGCCCCCCCACTTTTTTTGGTGGGGGGGGGGCAGAATATGTTTGGGGCCCCCCACTTTTTAACAAGGCCAGTAATAAACAAGGCCAGTAATAAAGTTATGATTAACAAAATCACTAACCCTAGCATGCCCTAGCTAACCCACGACTTTGAATAAAGATATAATAAAGAAATTTGAATGCAGATATTCAATGTCCGGAAAAGTGTTGTCTTTTGAGTATTTTGTGACGTTTTTGGACCTTTAGAATTCTGTAAATCCTTGTCCTAAAATGCAGGAAATGGCATTTCAGAGACTCTAGATTTCAAAATTTCCCGGGGGAGCATGCCCCCGGACCCCCCTAAAAATTTTGGGCCCCCCCCCCCACTTTTAGTGTCGCTCCGACGCCACTGAGGTTACATCACATGATAGAATCTCAAATTTGGCATGCACAATGATAAATAACTGCAGAAGCTAACAATTAAACAAAAATTCTACTACTTTAAAAACTGCGGTTGCTACGAGATGCTTTTTAAATAATAGCGCCCTTTGCGCCATGAATCCAAAACATCATATTTTTCATCTCAAATTATCAAAGAACAAAACCGTGCTCGCATTTTTTGACAGGTATTGTATTTGCTTTATATACAGCAGGCAAGTTGACTCATCTTGATTTGGTGAAAACGATTGAAGAGACGCATTTTACTTAAAAAATATTGCACTAAATCTAAAATGCGAATACGGTTTTACTCTTTTACTATTGTTCAACTGTGTGGCCAAGTTTGGCAAGAATTGGATAAAACGCGAGCCGTCGATATCTATTTGTGTGGAAGGAATTGGATAAATTTTCTTTCTCTGTAAAAGACGATAAAAGATTTGGCGGGATTTTGCCTTTTCCTGTATCACCTTGGACGTAAACCAATCAGACTCAGCTCTTACGTCAGTGTGTCTTTGCAAGGTTTTATCCCCAGCTAAAGGCCAAGATAACAGCTACGCGGGCAGACCACAAGACGATGTGGAGATGTGGCTGCAGCATCTTCAGAAGAAGAAAGCCACAACTGAGAGAAAACAGTCCTGAAGGCCAAAGAAGTGAAGAAACCCGCCGAAGGAAGAAAGAAACAACTATGCTTGATTCAACCAGGCATTGATTCACGTTACCATAGGGACATTGTTATTTTAGCTGTTTTTATTTTCATATATATCAGGGATTAAAAATCTTTTAAAGTTTGTGTGCGTGCGATCGAGAAAATTTAGCCCAGGACCTCCCGCGGTCTGGTGTCAAATGCCCCACGTCTCGCGGGGCTATATGTAAAACCAGGACCCAGGACCCGGACCGGGGACCCGAGGACCCATGTAAAACCAGGACCCACATCAAATCAAATTGGACGGGGGGTTAAGAAAATATTATATTTTGTGGCGGGGGTGATATTTTATTGTACTACGTGCAAATTGTTGTAATAAGAAACTCAGCTTATGTGCGTTATTGCCCTAATAAGAGGATATAATATAATTATTAGCAATCCGTTCAGAAAATAGCCCGAAATTGTAGTCCCGTACTTGGCGTGAGAAGCCGTTCGCTGAAGCGCGAAGCTAGACCTTTTGCGGCAATAAATACTGGTTAAGCCACATTCGCGGTCCGGCTGTCTATGTTTTTATCCTTAGTTTAGGTGTTTTCTCGATTCCAACGAGTTTTCAATCGATCCTAGCTCAAATACATCGTGTGGCATATACGGGTCCCCCTAAACAAAATACAATGAACTGACGGAATATCACAGCTGTGTGTGCGATAAAACTTCTCATTTTGACCAAGAAATTTTCGTTGCCCGCCTTCAAGATACGACCCAAGAATTTCGGGATAACGCCAGACGTCTGCAGAGGAAAGCTAGTGGTCGGTCACTCGGTTGAAGCCGGTCTCGGCAGCAATGGGTTAACAAATACTATTAAAGTGCGCGTTTAAAGTCCACGTCACAGCAACGTTTTTGCTTTGGGCTTCTTCGGTTGTTGTCGCGTATATTCTGTAAATTCTGCAAACCGCACAAACAAGCTGTGTCATTCGGTCAGTTTATTGTGTTTTGTTTAGGGGGACCGTATATGCCACACGATGTATTTGAGATAGGATCGATTGAAATCAAACATTGAGAAACTCGTCGGAATCGAGTATTTATGGCCGCTCAAACCGCTCTTAGATCAATAACGCAAGCAGATTAGTTGGGATTATTCACTGACATAAGCTAAGTTTCTTATTACAACCATTTGCACGTAGTACAATAAAATATCACACCCCCGCCACCAAATATAATATTTTCTTAACCCCCCGTCCAATTTGATGTCCTGGTTTTACATGGGTCCTCGGGTCCCCGGTCCGGGTCCTGGGTCCTGGTTTTACATATAGCCCGTCTCGCGGCTCGGATAGGGAATAGGGAAGGGTGTCAAAATGCCCACGAGCAGTAATTCCCAAATCGATGTAATTTTCGCACGTCAAAGATTCTAGAAACTTTAAAAATCGACAATGCATCAGCAGAGTATAGCTTCTATATCTCGAGACTTCTAAGATTGCCGACAGGAACTGCGTACTCTGAATATTCAAATCTCTCAAAGTTCTCGAGAAAGCAATAATAAAACATGGATGATGTGATCCGATTAAATATTTATGACTGATATTTAGTCCATTATATATAACAAGTACAGATCATCAATTTTAATTGGTGTTTTCTATACAAGGTGATTTAAAATGTTGAGAGTTGCAGCATGAAACAATTTACATTCATCGTTTATTAGGCCAACAAAATACCATGGAGAACTGTTGTTTATATTAATTTAATATTTAAAATACTCATTAATAATTCATGAAGAAAATTCAAAAGAAATGAATGTTTAAACAGATGTTGTAAATCGGATACAGCATTGCCTAATAAAAATTCAATGTTGTATCCGATTTACAGCATACTAATTAAGACCCATTGGCGCAAATTGAGCTTTTTCCTTGTTCAAATAATTTGTTTTTGCCTTTTCTACGACTGCTAAACAAAGTATTCATGATAAACTCATCGTAGTTTAAATAAGATACAATATTCGTGTCCGAACTGTATTCAGTGCGTTTATTTTTCACACACAATTCCAAACTCGAACTGACAGAATTACAGTCAGAATGGCCCGGTGGTTGGGGCATTTGACCACCAATTTGCCTTATATGTGGGGGCATTTGAACAGCTTTTTGGCCAGTGGGTGGGAAGTTTGAGCGCAAAATATCGAAAAGTTCAAAAGCCCGGGGGGGTGTTAACAGTACAAATTGATTGACGCATTAGTTTCAACGCCGCGTTGAGAATTAGCTGTCCTGGCCAACAGTTATCGATCGGCAAGCATGGTGTCGGAAATATAAATAATAGTCTAGCTTCAGTTGGATCAGTCATGTCATTAATTCGATGGTCTGTCAAACAACTTCTAGTTTGAAAGCATATACCGATATCCGTTTCCTTCGAAAAGTTACCGAAGAGCCCGATCGGAAGCTGAGGTAGGCAAGCGCATTGCCATGGTTTTCTACAGTCAACTCTGCGGCATGCAGTTCCGGGCGGCAGTCAGTCTGGCCAACCAATTCTTGGTTTTGCCGCCCGGCAGGGGCGGATCTAGAGCAAAATCTGACTGTAGCAAATTAGTGACGACACTATTCTAGGGGGGTCCGGGGGCATGCCCCCCCGGAAAATTTTGAAATTTCAAACCGCGGAAACGGCATTTCCCGCATTCTGAGTGAAGAATCTAGCTAATTCTGCAGCAGGCACAATTCAAATTTCACACAAGAATAGAGAGCCAAATACGACAATATATTAGTTAATATTATTGCATTTATACAATATCTGCTTGTGTAAAATATTATGATTGTTTGATAATATATTTATTGATCAGCATACCTGTTTCCTGCGTAAAACTAATTTATCAGGTACCACCTTGAAGACATCACATTTAGCAGTCAGAACTATCTCGTTCAGAAGTATTTGCAGCACAGGTACAGGATCATCTGCGACAGCATCAGAACGTAGGTAGAATGTTCAGTTCAAAATCATCTTGCAACAGCAGCAATACAATGGCAGTTAGGAAGAATGTTCAGTTCAAAATCACTTTCGAACAGCAGCAGCATAGTACATTTAGTTAGGAAAAATGCTCAGTTTAAAATCATCCTTCAGCAGCAGCAAGCCAACAGCAGCAGAATGTTGAGATCAAAATCATCTTGCAGCAGCAGCAGCAGAATGGTAGTTAGGAAGAAAGTTCAGTTTAAAATCATCCTGGAACGGCAGCACAGTAGCAGCTAGGAAGAAAGTTCAGTTCAAAATCATCTTGGAACAGCAGCACAGTAGCAGCTAGGGAGAAAGTTCAGTTCAAAATCATCTTGCAGCAGCAGCAGCAGAATGGTAGTTAGGAAGAAAGTTCAGTTTAAAATCGTCTTGCAACAGCAGCACAGTAGCAGCTAGGAAGAAAGTTCAATTAAAAATCATCTTGCACAGCAGCACAGTAGCAGATAGGAAGAAAGTTCAGTTCAAAATCATCTTGGAACAGCAGCACAGTAGCAGCTAGGGAGAAAGTTCAGTTCAAAATCATCTTGCAGCAGCAGCAGCAGAATGGTAGTTAGGAAGAAAGTTCAGTTTAAAATCATCTTGCAAAAGCAGAACAGTAGCAGCTAGGAAGAAAGTTCAATTAAAAATCATCTTGCACAGCAGCACAGTAGCAGATAGGAAGAAAGTTCAGTTCAAAATCATCTTGGAACAGCAGCACAGTAGCAGATAGGAAGAAAGTTCAGTTCAAAATCATCTTGGAACAGCAGCACAGTAGCAGCTAGGAAGAAAGTTCAGTTCAAAATCATCTTGGAACAGCAGCACAGTAGCAGCTAGAACGAAAGTTCAGTTCAAAATCATCCTGGAACGGCAGCACAGTAACATCTAGGACGAAAGTTCAGTTCAAAATCATCTTGGAACAGCAGCACAGTAGCAGCTAGGAAGAAAGTTCAGTTCAATATAATCTTGCAAGTAGCGTAGTTAGCTGTTAAGAAAATATATTTCTGTCCAAATCACATGGAACACAACAACATGTTTGTTAAAAGAATAATCGGTCTGATTGTTTATATTTTGAATTATTCAGCATTTAAAATGTCACTCACGATCATCCTCCTTGGGTGCTTCATAGCAAAGATATCAATAATCTCATCTGTATCAAGTTTCATGTCCCTATGAAACTGTAGTAGGGAAAGACCTTTCAGTCGTTCGTGCCTCATGGAGTTACGTAGAAATGTTTTTAGTCGCCGTAGATTAGAGATGGACCTTTCGCACGTACAAGTAGTGACTGGAATTGTAGCAAAAATTTGAAACGCTGTGTAGATATTGGGAAAGGTGCATTCGTCAACGAATGGTAAAACATCAGTGAGTGTTGACGGTAGACTACCATCAGCCCGGCGGCATGTTTCTTCCCATGTTTCCAATTCATTAGTGAGAAGACGTGGATGTGGAAGGTCATCTTTGTACACGTCGAGAAACTTGGTGAAGTGGGTTTTCCAATCTGAATAAGTGACAACATTCTTTGGCAAACCATATGCAGCATCCATTACATCTAAATTAGTATTGGAAAAGCGGGTTTGAACTTCTGATTTAAGATGGTCCAAGAAAGGAATGGTTATTGCACGACGAAAATATTCTGAAACTGATTCAGCAGGAACGTTTTCTCGGTGCTTCTGTCTTCCCGTTGTCCTTGGTTGTGCTGGCGCGGTACCAACACTTTGGGCAAGGGCTTCAGCTTCTTGAAACCACAAATCATGTCTTGCACCAACACTCCCTGGATAACGGAGCTTCTGTAACATAACAAATAGCAAAGACACCTTTTCTCTCGCTGATCCAGCATCAATGGTCGAGACTGAAGCTGATGCGTAAGGGGTCTAGTTACTTCAAGACATCTCGAAACGATAACCAGAGTAACTATAAACTGGAAAGAAACGATGCTGTGGTATAGGCCACTCGCCTTCTGTGTAGATTCGCTATTCCAAGTGCGATCTTCGTTATCTTTAATTTCTTCGAAACTTTGAACAATGGCAGGAAAGGATTCTACAAAAACAGCCAAACCATCAAGTCGTGCAACCCATCTGGTTTTACAGACGTTGAGAACATGAGTGTGACGTGCTTTGGGAAGTAGTTCCTTTATGGTCTTTTTCAATAATGCAAAGCGCTTTGGAGAAAAGTTGAAGAACTCAGAAGCAACGCGAACACTGTCCATCATATTTCTTACCAACTGCTGCTTACAGCATGCTGCAACACATAAATTCAAAACGTGCGAATTGCAATGGACATAGATAGCCTTATCCTGAAGATTCGTTAGTCGTGCTGCCGCTCCAGAATGTCTGCCAGCCATGTTCCCAGCTCCATCGTAGCCTTGTCCACGGCAATGTTCAATGGATAAGCCAAGCTCACGAAGGAAATCCAAGATGGTGTTAGCTACTGCTTCACCTGATACACCAAGCGCACACGGAACAAAACCAAGGAACTCCTCTCGAATTTTCCTTTTTTTGTCTACAAAACGAATCACAAGCGACATCTGCTCCACGTTCGCGCAGTCGGTAGCTTCGTCTGCGAGGATTGAAAAGAATTTTGCTTCCCGGATCTCGCTTACAATCTTGCTAGATATAAGTTCACTACAAATTTCAATTAACTCGTTCTGCGTGGTTTTGGACCTGTAGGTTGCATTTGCGGGAGTGCTGTTGAGGTATTCCTGATCTGACTGACCCGAACATCTTGCTCCATACTTTAAAATCTCCACAAGATTCCCAGGATTTACATCATCACTATCATGGTACTGTGAATCATCTCGGTGACCTCGCAGAGCCATGGTTTGCCTTCCACAGAGAATTACACCTTCAATGATCGGTCGTAGTTTCTTCCTGTTTTCCTCGATTTGCTTTCGTCTTAATTCATTTAACTGCACATCAATTCGTGTTGACATTTGCTCCATAGATGATTTAAACATCGTTGCACGTATGGTTGCTGTTTTATGGAGTTGTGACTTTTCAGAATGATCGTGGAATCTGGATACTGCTACTTTCCAGGAACGAAAAGGAGCTTTGAAAAGCCTCTGCAATTTGGAAGCGTTGTGGGAACTTTCACCTCCGAACAAAACACAATTGACACAAAACGCACCATCAAAAACCTCTGAGTACGTCAACCATGGAAACTGTTTCAACCATTCATGTCGAAACTTTCGCTTATTCTCATTCACAGGAAAAACATATTCTGGTTCAGGTCTCCAAACATTACAGAGAACATTGTACTTTTGTTGATCAGTTAGTGGAGATACTGGGTTGAGAAAATTACCAATATCATTGAAAAATCGAGATGAACCACATGTAGGTCCAATGGCGATAGTGTGAGAAGCTGCTGCTGCTGCTGCTGCTGTTGTAGCTGTTGTGGATGTTTCTGGTGCTGCTGAACAACTGGAAGTTTCCAGTTTCTTTTGTGGTGGTATTGGCTCACCGTGGTCAACATGCTTTCTTTTTCTAGATGTACAGCTTGTACTTAACATTTGGTCAAGAGATACTTGTTTCATCTTGGGCCCACCAGAGCAATGGACAGATTTCTTGACATTTACCTGAGACGTACTAGTAGAAGTTTGTTGTAAGTTTGAAATGCTGTTGACCAAATGCCAGGAACTAGAATTTTCTTCAGTGATTACAGGTTCAGCTGAATCAAAACAAACATTTGGAAATAATGGTATGATGTGAAAATCTTCTTGACTCAAAGGGAGACGGGCATTTCCTTTTGGCTGGCAAAGAGCAACATAATGATTTTTTCTTTTAGGGATTACTGCTGTCTCGTGATAACCCATGGGCATAGAGGCACATCGAAAAATATGTATTCGCTCACTCATCTCCCTTGCTTCTCTTGGAAAAATGGTGCAATTAAACATAAGGGCAAGGGAATCCATCTCTTCAGTGTTGGTAGTACCATGGGGTTCTTGCTGGCTATTCTCAGAAATTGGAATTGGATAATATGATTCGATAGGAAGTTTAACCACACTCGATAGTGAAAGAAGACACAGAAATGAAGAATACTCGTGGTTGTGAGCATTGTTGCGAGCTTCTGCCACAACATCCTTTGAAGGATCTTCTTTCACTAAAGAACTCAGTGCATTATCAGACAAACACATAGCAAAAGTATTTCCCAAACAATTAAATGCACCTTTATTATGCTGCTGCTCAATCAATGGGTGGGAAGAATAATAGTGAGCATTTGCGTAAAGCTCAATGCTCGTAAGGCATCGGAGGTAAATGGCCATATTCTCATGACCACACAGTGCAATAGAGCATGCATTGTATAGACAATTGCCATCTCCTGTAGTGCTAGAAGTGGTTAAAAGATAGTGCAAAATATATATAAGGTCAAGACACCAGAATCTTTATTCTGTAGACTAGTTTTACCCTGGCTGCAAATGCTGTGCACATTTGTATTAGAGGATGTTTATACAGAGGCAAGCCAGCCTGGGCACCCAGGCTAGCCTGCTTTGCTGAGATTGCTTTGTCGTGCTTGTGCTATTAATATTTCTTCTAATTTTCATTTCTTAATTTTCAAGCCACCTAGGTGAGCTAGCCCTTGGCTTCTCATGTAAACACAATAAAAATCATGTTGGCAAAGCAGGCTAGTTTGGGTACCTGGGCTGGCTCACCTTCATATAAACACGCTCTTAGGCAAGTGCCAGACACAAGAGTTTTAGTCAATTTAACTATTAAACATGTCATCACTCAAACAAATTTTAATTAGCCTAGCTAAAGTGACACCACAAGACAATAATATTGAATTTATTTTTAGTCAGTCTGTCAGTGTGAACTGATCACTGACTGCTCAGCTTGCAAAGCTAGTAACAGATTAAAATTTAAAATACTGGTAATATTATATTACCTGCACGAACTACATGCACATTGATTTGTAAAGTATAAGGACACATTAGTGATCTAACTTCAAACTCATTAACTGTAATAATAAACCATAGTGAACAAACAGACGAGTACTACGTTGACTGCAACGACAAAGCCTAACGTGTATTAAATAAGTGTCTTTTAATACTCAGTCACTACATATCTGAGTGTCATTGACTGAGAAATGAATAAATTCGCATTCAATCATATAAATACACACAAAGACTGATCTCAGTCATAATTTGCATATCTTATTATTCAAATAATAACCCAGCATTTATTATTCATGAGATTCACATACCTCACTGCGTAGTGCTTTGAAGAGCGCAATTCTTGGCTGCGCGGGAACTGCAACTTCGAAAAGTTACACAAATATACTCGTCGAGGATCATCCTTCTTTCTTTCAAATTCACTTGCAAGACACTTTTCACAATAACGCTGAAGAGCAATCAACTCATCCGCCTTCTTCTTCGGAGAAATACTCATATCATCCAAGACATGCAACAGTTGTTGTAAAACATTATTGGACGCCATGGTGAACAGAAGGGAACGGAGTTCAACGGACGAATATTATTACATCACATCATAGTCTAAATCATCGGAGATTTCTTCGCTCTAGTGAACTGTAGCGGAAGTTCATGAAATGTAGCGAAACGTGACCTAAATCTGGCGTGTTGATTGGTTTGCTACAGTCAACTGTAGCGGCTACAGTCTAAATTTAGCACAACTGTAGCCGTCGTAAAACATCGCCAGCACCTCGGAATGCGCCTTTGCGCCTTTTTTTAGTGCGAGAAACATGAGCTGACCATGCAGTCATCAGTCACAGGCATGCCCGCTGCAGGATTCTAGGTTTTGTTCCAACGGTTACGCCGGGCGGTACGTATACAAGCCACGGGTTAATTTGCGCGCAAGAATAATGCCTGAAATGGTGGTTTTAAACTTTGAAAAAGATGAGTATTAGTGGCATATGCAGATGGACGTTTATTTAATTTTAATTTAATTTAATAAATCATATTTTTTTTGGAAAATCTGACTGTAGCATTCGCTACAGTTGCTACAGTCTAGATCCGCCTGCCATATTGGTGCACAGAAACAATGAAATGCGGCCATACTGGTGCACAACCTTTATCTTATGGGAATTTAACTCTATTCTTATTCAAACATTTCGTATTGTTTCACCACCCCCAACCGGGGCCACCGATCATGCACCGGACTCGCAGTGCCGTGTTGTGCGCTGGGGCAGCATCGTCATGACCATAGGTCATCGTGAGTGATTTTTGAACGTGTCACGCATTTTCCCCAAAGATAATTTTGATTCAGGAAAACAGATGAATAAAAATAAACTGTCTTAAAGCTAATGAAAGTAATGCAAACAGCTAGATTTTTTGCTATCCTTCGTCAAAGACGAGACCGGGACAATTGCTGTTTTCATTGAAAATAGAGTAATTCCATCAACTTTCATGTGTTCGCAAGAAAAGCTTTGAAATGAATCTGTAAAGCACATTTTGAGAACATTAAAGTATGAACTAAACATCTGAACTGTGAGATCGAATAGAAAGGACTCGAGGAGTTAGCAGAAATAAGAAAATAACTTTATATGGGTATAAATCAATAAAAAAAACAAAAAAAACAACCCTTCTACATTGATACACAGAAGTTAGCAAGAGTTGATCGCTTCAAATATATCTAAGCAGTTATGTCACCAAACTGTGACTGATAAAGAAATCACTTCACCAATTCAAGCTGGTCGAATCGGTTGAGAATCTCACTTCCATGACCATGCTTGAATCCGTTCAGAATTTAAAGCCGGTTTCGGGAAATCCAGACTGCATCTGATGGACCATGTTGCACGCATGCAACGTCCAGTCAAAGCACTTCTATACGGTGAAGTTGCAGATGGTGCTAGGAATTGAAGTTGCCAGGCCGTCTACTTTTAAGATACAAGGTATCGAGGACACACTCTTGAAGACATTCTCAAAGGTGGGGGTGTACACCTAACACCTGAATGGCGCGAAATGAACCATGAAATTTTTGAAAAGATTGATAATGACAGGAATTTTTGCCCGAAAATTTTAGGGTTAACTATTGATTTTTAAGTCGTGTTTTTCAGTCTTAGGTTAACGTATGAATTTTGCTTGAACATTTCACAGGAATACATATCGAAATTGCCCGATTTTCAATAATAAAATTAATAATACTAAATACGCCTGTGGTAAGGCTTCATATGAAACAAAGTTGTTTCTCGGGTTGCATGTGACCTTTAAGACAACTTTTACGTCAAATTTCTCGTTAAATACTGATTTGTTTGAGAAGCTATATCATATCATGGCCTTGTTTATCAACACATGTCTCGGTGTTTTCAAATCAGATAATAAACCGGTTTCTCGTGTGTGATTTATTACATCACACACGAGAAACCGGTTTATTATCTGATTTGGAAACACCGAGACGTGCCTTGAAAAGCGAGGTGACAGGGGCCGCGGAACCGGGGGGGCATTGGGGGCAAGTGCCCCCCCACTTTTTGTACCTGGGGAAAATGTGCCCTTTTTCTGGAATGAAAGTGCCCTTTTTTCATGGAATAGATGTGCCCTTGTTTCGGGAACTATTGAACTAACGACGTTTTTCTTAGATACAACCGTTTGCGTTCAAGCACAAACCGCAAACATTTTCACGCGTTTGTTTACGTTTGTAACGTGACATTTGCCGTTTGAAACGGAAGTCATTCAGATGCGAAATTGAAAATATACTAATTAGAATGGAAAACCCGACGGTTCTGGTGCTGTAACTGTCATGTTACTGTATGTCATGTTTTGATGCACGTTTTATCAATTTTAATTTAAAACATTAAACATTTAAACATACCAGTTTAGACTTAGTCGAAATTCGTGAAGTAGAAGCTTGTATAGGTTTTCAAATGATACAAGAGCGGCGAAACTTGTTAGTAATCGTTTCTTACAACGTCAGTTAAACTGACTCAGTTGTGATGATTTAAAACAATAAGAATGGTTTCCGTTTTAAACAGCAAACGTCGCGTTTCAAACTTTCAAACGGCAAACGTCACGTTATACAAACGTAAACAAACGCGTGAAAAAGTTTGCGGTTCGGTCTTGGACGCAAATGGCTGTAAATGCCCCCTTAAGCTAATAAGTGCACTGCTGGCAGAAGTAAATATATCGTTTGGGACCACTTGGAGTCTTGGAGTGGTATACGCATAATACGCTAATAGGAAAAAAAAATTAGTGCAAATAGTTGCGTATTATGCGTGTAAAAATATGTAAAACAAAGTCAATCCATGACACCATGCAAAATCGGCTACAGCTTGGTTTTTGATCTTGATTGCCCAGAAGGATCAAAAATTGTGATTTGTCGAGTGGGATTGTCTTCGCAGAGGTCCACCCCCTAGTTAACCAATCAGAAATCGCAATTTATGATCCACATGAGACTATAAATTCTACCGCTACGCATTGCTCCCGTCGTATTGTTTCTCAGACCATTGTTCTTACAGGACTGTTGACAAATCACAATAATAATAATAATTACAAATTTACAATATTCAATCAGGAGGTCTACTCAAAATCATCATGCCTAGAGCTGCTAGGCGAAAACGAGAAAAAGAAAAAGAGCTTGTAGAAACAGCTAAAAGGATGCGGAAACTGACAAGTTTCTTTAGTAGCGCTCCAACTAAAGATGTTGTTGAACCCGACATCGACTCTGGGTCTAACTTGACACTGCCGTCAACTACGGAAACTCCACCAACCTGTTTATCTCATCATTCTGATTCCGAATCAAATTTCAGTGATCCTGGCCCTGGGGCCTCTTCAGAGATACCAGTCGCGCCGCCGACCGAGCCATCTACTCCCAGAGCTTCTGACAACCTAGCGTCCTTGCCAAGTTCTACGACTACCGTCCCATTTGTAGGACCTATGCCAATTGAATCAACAGATTGTTCGCTAGGACTGGAGTGTCAGCGTTTGTGCTGTACAGACAGAAAGCCTTACCGTCCTACCCAAGAAGAAATAAAGCGCACATCTACAAAGCAAACCACTAAACTGACTAAAGGAGGATCGTCGAATGTACGAACTTGTCCATCCTCTATATTTTTGAAGTACGCTTGGGTCACATATTGCGTGACGAAAGGTACCATTGGCTGTTACTTCTGTAAAAGAGCGATGCGTCAAGACCTTATTACATTCAGTCATAACGGTGAAAAGGCCTTTCTCTTAGGGGAATTCAGCGACTGGAAGAAGTGCCAAGAAAAACTTAAAAAACACTCTCAGTCTAAATTTCACGCGGAGGCCACTGAGAAAGTTTTATTATTTGATGATTCGAGAAGCGATATCGGAGCGAAATTGGTCGGTGAATTTAAAAAACCCCAGGAAACTCGAAGACGAATGTTGTTAAAACAACTTAGTAGCATTAGGTATTTGGCACGCCAGGCCCAGAGCTTGCAAGGAAAAACTGACATTGAGAGTAACTTACACCAGCTGCTAAAATTAAGAGCAGAGGATGTCCCTGGATTATTGGAGTGGATTGACAACGGAAGATATCTCAGTCATGACATTATAAACGAGTTGATTAACATGATGGGCAACGCAGTCCTGAGGTCTATAGTTGCAGATCGACCTACGCAAGGAATCACAATTATTTAGCCTTATTGCAGATGAGTCTAGAGACATAAGCAACAAGGAACAATTAACATGTGTTTTACGCTGGGTATCTACAACCGACTTATCCGTCCACGAAGATTTCCTCGGTATGTACGAGCTAGAGAAAACCGATGCTGAAACAATCACCACTTCGCTGAAGGACATTTTGTTGCGATGCAATTTGACGATAGACGACTGTCGGTGGCAAACATATGATGGCGCAGCAAATATGGCTGGAAGCAGAAGTGGAGTTGCAGCCCGAATATCTTCAGAGAATCCCCGCGCCCTGTACATTCACTGCGGTAACCACAGTCTTGATTTGGCTTTGCATGATTGTGTGAAGGAAAGCGAAATTATCAGCGATACGTTAAAGGTCGTGCAAGACTTGGCCGTGTTTATTCGATCTTCACCAACACGAATGGCGCAATACCAGCATATCGCCAAAGAGATTAACGACAACGGCACGCAAGTTGAGAATCCGCATTTGCTGTGTCCAACTCGGTGGACGGTAAGAACCAAAGCCATCTCGGCTGTCTTGCACAATTACGAGGCCCTGTACTCCACATTACTTAGCATAGCCAAAGAATCTTCCAAGTCTACCGTACGTGACACCGCATCAGGTATGGCTAGCCAATTGAAGAAGTTTTCCACGTACTTTGGTTTAAGTTTTGCACAGAATATCTTCAGCGTGTGTGAACAAGTTGCATCTACGTTACAGAAGCCTTCAATAACGGCACAAACAACTGTTACTTGCGTCAATTCCTTGAAGACAAACTTGCAACGTCAACGAGACGACTTCCATTTGTTTTACGACCAAGTAGTCACTTCGAGCAAGGCCATCAACTTTGTAGACGATCCTAAACTGTCAAGACCGAAGCAAGTTCCGCGGCGATTTCAGCACGGAGATGGTGAGCAACATCATTTCCAATCCGCGAAAGAATTCCACCGTGCCCAATGTGTTGAGGCAATTGACGCGTGCATGGCTGCACTACAGGAACGTTTCGATCAAGAAATATATTCTGTATTGATGAACATCGAAACCGTGCTCATTAATGCGGCAAATGGGCGTACGTTTGAGTTAAATGATGCAGTGAAACGCCTTTACGAAGATGACCTCGATTTTGATCAGCTAAAGGCAGCGTTAAAGCTTCTTGAAGGAATTATCTCGCAGCGACTTCCAGAAGTTAAGACGGTGACATCAATTGACACCATTACATCAATATTCTCAACAGAAGAAACTGACTCATCGCAGATCGTCATGGCAATGTCTAACGTTGTCCGACTTTTGCAGATTTACCTTCTTGCTCCAATGAGCGCAGCCTCTGGAGAACGATCTTTTTCAAGCCAGCGTCTTGTCAAAACGTATCTAAGGAGCACGATGACGGCAGCACGCTACAACAACCTTATTGTTATGCATGTAAACAAGGCCAGAACTGATGAACTGGACTTAAGTTTGATTGCTAAAGACTTTGTTCTGAAAAAAGAACGTAGGGTTAGATTTTTTGGCAAATTTTAATAAAATCGCATTACTTAATAAAATTGTTCATCTAGTCATCTTCAGTTTGTTAAGACTTAGTACGCATGCAGAGCAATAGAGAATACGCATAGCATCCGAAGAATGTCCACCAATACTTTGCTGACTTTGTGACTTGATCATGATTCATAAAAGAATATATATCTATATTACACTAAGATACAGTAGTAAGGTGCAAAACTCAAGTGCCCTTTTTGGTCAGTGCCCCCCCCCCCCCCCCCCCCACACACACACACTTTCGAGGTGCTTCCGCGGCCCCTGCGAGGTGATATAAGCTGCATAGCTTCTCAAATGGATCAGTATGTATAAAACGAGAAATTTGAGGTAAAAGATGTCTTTACTTATTACCAGTTTATCAACAACGTCTCGGTAACTGATTTCCATTGTGGTTTTCTCATGAATTATTAATGATTTGGGAAATATTACATAATAGATAAAACGTAAGCAGCCGATTTTTATTTGATATAAAACATGAGCAATTGATCTTTATCTGATATACAGACACAAGCCAAAGTAAGTCGTACTTGAAAACTATTTTTCCTCATGTCACGTATTTTTGGTGAAAAGCGCTCAGAACAATTTTCGTTTTGGTTGCCCATTCATTAAAAAGTATTAATCCTCCCTATTTTAGTTTTATTGTCGAACTTATTCACTCAACATACTTTTTAACTACATTTCAGGATTGCGGAAAAAACTAAAAGGTACAATTGCAAATTTTCCATATTATTATGAAATGATAGAAAATTGTTGAATCCGCCATATTTTACAGTAATCATTCAAAACAAAATTTTTAGTAAATTGACCCTTACTGATGGGTATTGAACAACAAAAGAACTCGACGAAGCGAATTTGGTTTGATAAAAGTATATTATTGAAAAGCACTCACAGTTGTGTACGGTCTAATCTCTCTCACAGTCTCTCAGTCTCTCTACTACATTCCACTACATTCCTATCTTTAAACCCTCTTGAGTATAATCTAAATGTCAATCATATCATGTTCGTCACTAAGCAAAGTAATAATTAACCACGCTATTAAATCGTAAATATTAATATATATATATATATATATATATGTGGACAGTCTCCGACACACTCTCCCATGCAAGTTAGGAACTAAATTGCATGTTCCCTAAGGAGACTGCACTACCAGGAATCAACGTGTTCGTGAAAAAAAAACCAAACTGGAATATTTATCTAGTGTTAATGTTCTATAAAGGTGTATAAAGTGTTCACATATCTTCTTCTTCTTCTGCTATGGCGGTTATTTTCGATCTGCATCTGCTGCGGCTGCCCTTTTCGGTATGAACATTCGGGCTCCGGGGTTCAGTGGGACTCGGCCTTCGTTCGCGTTCTTCTCTTTCGTGTCGCACTGAAGTTCCAGCAGATAGAGATACTGGACGGGTCTTTCTAACACGCCATTCTTCGTCTTGAGCTGAACAGCTCGCGTCCGACCATCTGGTCCTGGGAATAACTTCTCCACGATGGCTAGTGACCATTTCCCTCGGTTCTTGTCGTCTGTCTTTACGATCACTGCGTCTCCTCCTTTAACTTCATATTTCGGGGTCTTATGGACGAGGCTGTGACGTTCTCTCAGCGCGGTCAGGTACTCGCGTTGCCATCACTTCCATGCACAAGCTATTTTTACACGTTTTTAGATACATCGCTCGTTTCCGTAGGTCTTGGTCTTCGATCTTCCATGGTTCACTTTCGGGTAATTCGTTGGCTCGTTGAAATAGAAACGTGGAAGGGGTTAAGGTTGGAAGTTCCACGTCGTCTTCCATATAGCTAAGAGGACGTTGGTTCACTTGGATCTCTACATCTAGCAGCACGTTGCTCAATTCCGACCACGTCAGCGTCGCTCCACCGATCACTTTGAACTGACCACCGCTCGAACTGACCACCCTACCATGGGGCTCTGCTCAGGTTGAATTTCCACGTCACGTCGTAGTGTTGCAGAAGGCCTTGCACTCGTTCGTCGTTCGTTACTTGCTTTAACCGCTTGGAGGCCTTGACGAACGTAGCCCCGTTGTCTGAGTAGATGATTCTCGGACGTCCGCGTCGTGCGGATCAGTCGTTTCAGGCACGGGACAAATGATGTCGTTTCGAGGTTCTTGATCAGCTCGAGATGGACTGCCCTCGACAGACTGCACGAGAATATAACCAAGTAGCTCTTGCCTTCGCGTTTGTACCTGCGAAGTCCGTACCTATCACTTCGAATGCTGCTTCGCCAGTGGTACGATCTTTAGGCAGCTTTCCTGGAATTGGTTTTACGACCGGCGTCGCTGTAAATCGCTTGCAGCCATAGCACTTCGCACAAACAGCTTTCACAAGTTTTCTTAGCGTCGGGACCCAATAGGTCTCACGTACTGCTGCCATCGTCAACAACACGCCACCGTGTAGTGTTTCGACGTGGTATCTCTGCACGAGTTTTCGAGTAAACTCGGAGTCGGCAGGGAGGTATATAGTTCAATCCCCTTGGATTCTTCCGTGGCATTCGAGAATCCCATGTTGATTCTCGACGAGGTTAAGGGACTGCTTCGTATGCTCGAAGTGGGGTCTTAGGGAATCTTTCGCTCGCTCTCGTTTTATCCGCCAGTTTCGAACTTCTCTTAGGTCATCGGACGTCAGGGGCCCTTTGCGATGACGGTTTGTCGTGAAGCGGCGTACCCAGGCTTGAATCCGGAGTGCACGAAGTAGGTTGTGACGTTGGAGGAGATTCTCGAAGGGGTCGTTCTCGGAATCTTCATCTCGTTCTTGCCCTCGTGCGAGGCTGAGCACCTCCTATATGACTTTCGCTTCGACCTCGGAGGCTGGTGATTTCTCCGCCACCCGATTTTCTGGCCAGCGATCACGATCAGCGAGCCACTCAGGGCCAGTCAACCACGTACCGTTAGCAATCTGCCCTCCACGGCTCTCGATGTCTGCCGGATTCTCTTCAGTAGGCACGTACCTCCACTGGATCTCAGTATGCTCTCGTATCTTCCTCACGCGATTTGCCACGAACTGTTTCTACTGACCGTTACCGAGAAGCCAGTGAAGCGCTACGGTGCTGTCTAACCAACCAATGACCTCTGGTGTGGGAAGCTCTATCAGGGCATTCTTTACGTTCGTCACGAGATTTGCTGACATATGAGCACCGACCAACTCTAATCTCGGCACCGTCAGATTCTTCTTCGCTAATCGGGACTTCGCCGCAACGAGGGACGTTGTGACTCCTCCGGCTTGGCGGACCACAGAGTAGACGACTGTACCTACTCCCTCAGTTGATGCGTCTCCGAATACGTACAACTCGGCTGAATCGACTGGTTGATGGTATGGTGCGAGTGGTCTCGGAATACTTACTCGCTCGGGAAGGGACTTCTCAAACTTCAGCCATCGTCTTTGAAGGTTGTCTGGGAGATTGGAATCCCATCCAATCTTGGAGTCGCATACGTCACGAAACACGAGTTTGCCTTGCAACGTTATCGGAGATGCTAGACCAAGCGGGTCGTAGATCTTTGCTAAACTTGCGAGGAGTTCGCGCTTGGTGGTTGCTGGCATACTGGCAGGGAATTCTACTGCGATGGTATCCGCGGTCTTGTCCCATTTGAGGCCCAACAACTTCGACTCACTCGGCTTGACTTGCAATTGTTGCTTCGCAAACGACTGTTCGTCACAGATTGGGTTATTTTGTCTTCCAGCTCGGGCACGTTGGAGTTCCATTTGTATAACTTGAACTTCGCATCGTCCATAATTTCAATTGCAGTGGCTTTGCGTTGCTGCGCCTCTGTTGTGTCTTGACCACCAGACAAAATATCGTCGACATACAAACTACGACGTAGTCGCTCCACTTCTTCTGGATATCTCTTGGACCACGAGTCGAGGTGGTATTCGAGGACTCCCCCGAGTACTGTAGAAATGGCGAAGGCGCAAGGCCGAATAACACTCGCGTAAAACGATATGTTAGGATCTCTGCGTCGACATTGGATCTCCAGTGGAATCGGAGCGCATCTCTCTCACTTTGTCGAACTCGGACCTGTAGGAAGGCTTGTTTGATGTCACCCTATATTACCACGGGAAATGCTCTCTGTCGTACCAGAACGTCCCATAGCCTGTTCTGTAAGGCTGGTCCTGCGTAGAGGCAATCGTTCAGGGATGGAGCTTCGGGTGATTCTCGGGCCGAGGCGTCATATACGATCCTCATTTTTGTCGTCTGGGCTGATTCTCGGACTACGTATCTGTGCGGAATATAGAATTCCCTTGCGTTGCTTCCGGTCATCGTGGGGGGTGAAACTGGATCACTTCCGGTCACCGCGGGGGGTGAAACTGGATCACTTCCGGTCACCGCGGGGGGTAGGACTCTTTCGATGACCCCCTCAGCGAGTTGTTCTTGCATGATGCTGTCGTACTTCTCCATCAGGTTTTCGCGTTGAAGTTTTTTGGTCAAACGTCCGAGTCGCTTCAGGCTACCACGTTCATGTTAGGAAGATAGGGATGGTTTGGTTTCCATGGTAACGCGGTCTCGTACCATCCCTCGGGTGACCGGGTCAACTGTTTTCTGAATTCGCCAAACACCACCGACTGGCCTGGTCGTCTTGGGGGGTGTCTTCGAGCCCTAGAACGTCGAGCCTACACAATTCCTCGTACTCGGTGTGGGAGGTCTGAGGTCTGCCGAACTCGTACCCAGGGGCCATTAGAAACCAACCAAATACCCCGAATTAATTAATCAACACCCCCACTTAAAGGTGTGTGACCATGAACGACGATGGCGTCAAAGACACCCTGCCGGTTCATGTCATTCTGGGGAGCGGGGAGTACGCAAAAATCAAAACGCAAACAAGACCGAGAATAGGAGATGAGAAAGCCCCTATCGCCGAGTTGACAAAAGTTCACTTTTGTTTACCTTTGTGGCTTTCACGGGAAGACTGAACGAGCCATCTAGCGAGTCAAGTTTCATGTCGTAGACATCGAGTTTAGAAGTCTTAGAGGGTCGGCACCAGATCATGGTCGAGATACGGACAAATATGCGCCTGCTAGCTTTTAATACAGCGGAGAACCTGCGCTACATTACCATGACATATACAGTGCTTCCACTTGGAAGGAAATTTCCTTCCAAAAGGAAATTTTGACATTTGGAAGGAAAAAAAAAAGGAAATAAAATTTGGAAGGAAATTGGAAGGAAATTTGGTCATATGGAAGGAAAATGGAAGGAAATTTTGAAATTCGAACTTTTTCAATAATTCGAAGTTGATGAAACCGCTTATTTTTTACTTTCGGGTTCAAAAACGTGTATAAATTAAAAACACGAGTGGTAATATGACGCGTGGCGTTAAATAGGGTTTTAAGCGGAAAACTGCTACACAAATAGTGCGGGCTCAATGTTTGCAATTTCTATTTTCTAGGTGCATTCTGTGCAAATCTCACGCCGGAGATTGGCGACGAGGCTCAGAGCTTTACGCCAAGACTACCAATTATTTTTTTATTGGACCTTTGGGTACGCCGTGCACATTTGAAAATAATAAGTAATACGCAAAATAATAAGAAAATAATACGCCAAAAGAGGCAAAGTGCTGGTCACATTTGTTTGCACGCCAAGAAGACTGAACAAGTGCGTACACCAATACGCCGAGATATCAAATTTTGGCATGCCAAGCACGAGAACAAGTCCACGCCGGAGATATCCGGCGTTAGCAAACGAATGCACCCTTGGCATATAACTCATGCAAAGAATGATTGACTCGAGTCCAGAATCAAACCTCATCGGAAGATAAGGTTGATGATGGGGCTCCAGTTCCACCTCACTTGCAACTGCAAACCGGTACAAAGCGTGCATTGTTCATGACGTTATGTTTCAAACATTTTTCTGAAAATTATTCTAGTTTCCAAAGGACTAATTTGACTATTGAAGAGTTTGTAAAATTTTTGTAAACACGAAGGTTATCTTTATTAGTTATATAGTTTGGGAATGTAATTGCGAATTGTTAGTTGAGTAGAATTTCACATTTAAAAACTGAAAGTGGCTGTTGTCTAATTTGTCTTTGCATCTGCGCTTGCCCAGATACAAATATAACTCGCTTTCTGGACATCGGAAAGCGTCGGAAATGTTCGGACCACCTTTGTATTTTCTCATGCGAGCTTTGCGTGCAGTCGTGCACTCGAAAGCAAACTGGTGAAGTGTACGATCCAAATTTTAATCATTAGAAGAAGGATTTATAAGAGATTCTGGAGGGAAAACTGGAAGGAAATTTCCGATTTTGGGAAGGAAATTTTGCTAAAAAGAAGGATAAAAAAAGGAAATTTTGCTTTAGCCGAGTGGAAGCACTGGACATATATATAGCTCTGGATTCAAAGGCGTTCGAATCATTCTTTTCCCGCGATGGCTTCCACCAGCTCATATTCTGTAATTCTAAAGATGATATTCTGGCAGAATTTGATGAATATAAAAGTAAACCGTGACAAGGTGTATCGTACTTACATTGGGAGACGTGTGTTTCAAAACATGTTTAAATATTTTCTGTTTGCCCGATTTAAATAAATTTTACTATAGGTTTTGTCTACCGAAAGTATTAAGATCTGTTGTTATTCGAATATGTACTGAGTCTATACGTCCAACAGGGAACATTGAAATGATGCCGTGAACAACGAACTCCGCGATCTCGCACTTCGGAAATAACGAACGAACTTCGCAACACATTCGGCAAAAGTTTAGTCTGCGATAGCAGACTGATCTCGGGAGGGAGCGGCCGAGATCAGTCTGCTATCGCAGACTAGCAAAAGTTATGTGAAATCCTCTGTAAAATATCACTGAGCATATCTCCCAAAATTCAATTAATAATATATATTTCCAAATTTTCAAAATGTATAAGTTCGTTCTTTCAATCAGAACAGGCCAGGACTTGAGTGTTGTTGTTGTGCAGGTTCTCTCTCTAGTGCCGACCGTCTTAGAGGCCATTAGCATGTCAGTGTTTTTAATCAGTGATTGTAATGGTTTGAGTTTGAGTAAGTCTATCAGTTTTGTAGACACGTAGGAGCTCCCAGCTCCCGAATCAATCAGGCTGAATCAGCGCTCTACATCGAATTCCGTTGACCTCTACAACGACTACAGGAAACACCGCTTCGCTTTTCTGGCATGTAGTCATGGCAACGTTTTTGCCAGAAGTTTCACCGTCTGGTTTGTTATCGTGAGAATCACAAATGGACGTGTGATGTCTCTTTTCGCACTTATTACAAGTGGCTTTACTCGGGCACTCAGAGGCTTTATGATTGCCCGCGGCGCAATTAAATTCCTCTTACCTGTAAAATATTATTAATCATTCATTCGCTGACGTTAGAACTAATAAACCTTTTTGAAACACATGCTTATGCCTGCTGTGTTATATATATACTTCCATCGTCTCCTACCTCATTGCTATAAATATTTAATGGCATCTGCTGGACTCATTTCAAGAACTTGATATTACACTAAAAATGGGACTTCGTACAATAAGCTAGTGTCACGTATACTGAATATTAACTAAAATATACTTACAACCTTAAAATAAAACTGAAAGACTTCATTTCATAAACGATTTAATAATAAAATTTATACACTTACATATTTCCGTTGACGATATTCAAACAATGAATTCTTTGAATTTTAGAACATGCTAATGAATATTATGAAAGGCACATTGTATATTTTGCCAAATTGATACCCTTGGGCCAAGCTTGGCTTAATTTTCCTTGTATATAGCAATGGTAGTACAACTATAGAAGCTTAGGTTATTTTTCAAATATATTTTATAATTATACACTGTCAGCTGTGATTATATAAAAATTGTTTTGTGTCTTTCGGTAAACAATTTCCGAATACGTGTAAATAGCAGTATAGTATAAAGTTATATCATGACGCAACTGAATTAGACTATTTCTAACTCTATCCATACTTTATCATAGATTATAGCATAGATCACGACTTAGAGCAAATGGGCATACAGATACAGAAGATCATAGATCATGTTCTATGGCGCAATGCATAGCATAATGCTATTTTTGCCAATACAAGTATCGTATATCATGTTCGAATCTAAATTCTAAAAAGCCCTAAAATCATTTCTATCTTTAAGATTTTCGACAAACCAACGTTCACATCAATGGATATCATATATGTATTTTGTAATATTCGCCTTCGGCTCGGGTTTGAATACGCGACAATTCGTCAACTCTATGCAGGCACGCAGCTGTCGATCGTATCATGCATACTTAATGACACACTTAAACAACAAAATTTGAAGTACGTAAGTCTCTTGCTGAGTGATGTTGTACACTAATTTATCTAGGCTTTTCTATACGAATCTAGTTCAAACTAGATTATTAGTTGAGTCATTATTGCATATGCAAATGATAGCAGATATAGCTTATATAAATGAGACATTCACACAAACAACGCACATTACATAACATTGCAAGGTTCGTCGTACAACTGATTGAAACTGGAAGAAGAGCGCAGCAAGTAATAACTGATTTACTTGCATCAATGCTTTCAACCTTTTTGTATTTTTAAACATCGTATTCACATCTATATAGAATTTTCCTTTATTGAACAGGTACTTTATATTAACATTGGCAATGTGTTTTTTGTTTTAGAGCCGCACCGTTTTTGGTTGTATAAGAGAAAAAAATCATGTTTTTTCCTTGCCAGTTTATGTGCCTTATCAAAATTCTTCAATTGTTGCTGCTAACTGACGCGATATTTTCCAGTTGTCCTGAGGTTACAGGTGAGGACCATGCCCAGCTTATAGATACTCTAACTTGCGTATACTGACATTAATAACTCATTTCGTATTCAGCGTAACTACCCGTTTCTTATAATCGATAATGTGTTCTAAAGAACAATGTTACGTCATATTGAACTAACGCACAAACTCATCAGTGGCGCCACCAGACCTGGGAGAGGGGGGGGGGGGGGGGGGATAAAATGATGACGTCATCATTATATGACGTCATAATTGTTGGTACTTCATGGTTCATTCTACATAATAGTTTTCATAGATAATTGTGATTTTAAAATATATATGATGGTTTCTGGTTGTTTCAGGTAGTGCTAACCCGACACTATACCTGTTCCTAAACCTAACCTAAATTATTATGTGGACCTAACATATAGTAGCTACAAAACAAATGATTGGCATTGCTGCACTAAGTCTCCAGAGCGAACTATGGCAAGAAAAGATATGAAAAACACCAACCTCGTACCCAGGGCCATTTGTAGGGAACTGGGCCAAGATGGCGAATAAAACAAAATGGCGGGAACAAATGGCCCTGGTGGAGGCTAGCCCAAAATGCGCAGTATATTGCGCATTTTATTAACTAGAACTCAGTTCTTTACACAGTAATTATACCTAATTACACCTAATTATTGCATGGTTTAAAATATAATTTCCCGTGCCGTGTGCAGGAACAACCGACAAGGTCAAAATACAATTTAAAAAAACCCCAAACAAAATCAAACCGTCTGATTTACGCCATAAGCTCTTGACCAATCAGAGGCTGAGATAGCCTGGCCTTCACCAGGGCCATTTGTTCCCACCATCTTGGCCCAGTTCCCTACAAATGGCCCTGGGTACGAGGTTGGAAAAACACATTCACATACTTGTAAATATTTGACCAACTAGCAGTGTGAGCTGATTACATATCTCTACCCCCCCCCCCCCCCAGCATATAATATTATAATCTATAACAAAATGGTAACTATTTAGACAATAAATGATTTTACAACAAACTTTGTATTAATAAAATGAAAAGCAACATTTCACAAATTCAAACTGAAAAAATCAAGGCGCAACAGTGCGTGGTCTTCACTGACTTATTTTGGAAATTTACAAATTAAAACAGAATTATAACACACCATACGACCATAATACATAATTACAACCGTCTTTAACTTAACTATTTAGATTTTAGGTGGTTTGGCTAAATCTTTATTTTTGTCAGCCAAGGAAAGACTCATAAGTTTACACAACAGTGACAACACTGTGTGCGATTTACCGTCAACTTTTATCAAACATGACAACCTCATTTTAATTTTGATAAATATAGTTATGATGGAGAAATGTTTAAACTTACCTTAGGTGGCATTAAAGTACTAATTCTGTCTCTTTAGTGCACTCGTCTGCATTTCTTAGCATTGACAAAACGCGGCATCTTCTCACTGCTTCGCACATGCATTTCCGCCATTTTGAATATTATCAAGTTGAAGTTCGGATCTGCTATACTTCATGTACCCAATTTCAAAAGAAACATGGGCCAGGTACCACTAATCTCATTCTCGCGTCAGTTTTACTCATAGCCACTAAAAACGCGCGAAATTTTAACCAATAGGAAAGCAGAAGTCTTTAGTGGTTACCTGGACCGTATTCTTTGATTGGGCCAGGGTACCAGGCTGCCTATTTTACTGCTTACGCGTGTTCGTAAACTAGAACTTGTTTGACCAGTTTAAAACCTGACTGACTGGCCCCAAACTTGGGGCGAAGATCGAGTTTGTTGGCAGAGCCCACTTTCCCCCGAAGCTTGCGTAGGTCGGAAAGGGGCTCTGACTCGCAGGGTAGGAATGATTGGCAATTTAACAAAGATCAGTGCATTGAATTATGATATACTTTGAATAAGAATTAAATCTGAAAGGTTTTCCGTATCCAAAAAATAAATGGTGAATGTTTGATTGCTTTCCTAAACAATGCATGGACTTTAAACAATTATAAATTTTGTATAAATTCGGATTAACTTTAATTGTCAGGCTACAGGCAATGTAGCAATATATATATATATATATATATATTATTTACTATACATACAATAAATAATCAGTTCTTCTAACAATATTTTCGTCAGTAGTTTTCCTCTGATGACGCTTTAATATTTTTTAATTCTGTTGTCTTCTCTCCTTCACATTGTCAATCTTTTCAACAATTAATTTAAATCTACAGGCGATGATGCACTGTATGTAGTATATAAGTGCACTGTAATTTGTAAGCAGAATATTCTTGATGTTAGAAATTCAGAACAAAAATGCCAACAAATTTACATGTAGTATGTTTTCAAAATATTCAGATGGGGAACAACTTACATGTAATTTTGCTCACGTAAACCAATCAAGAATAAATATATTGATTGAAATCTTATTAACCTTTAGATTCTAAACAGACATGGATTGTTTCTCCTTCAAATCCACAAGATGGAAAATTGCAGCTTTTGGTTGGCGAATGGTGGGAGATTGACTGTCGAGTGAATGACAACGAGAAAGTTAATTCAACGTTATGGCAAAGAAAAGTTTGGGGAAGCAGTTCTCAAGAACAAATCGTGGCTGACGGAGAACACATAAAAATCCGATTAAGAAATGTGTTTCATATATCAAAATTACTTCTAACTGACCAAGGAAAATACTATTGTAAAGCTTGTGGAATGGAGAAATATGCCGGGGGAATTTTTGTCAGAATAGGTAACCCTTATAATTTTTGGCTTGCATGCATCTTGCGGAATCCATACTGCGATTTAAATCCAATTAGTGTAACCACTAATCAGGCATTCAGAATTCAATAACAGTTTGTGTGCTCTTTGTGGAGTGATATTTTCTTTCCAAGGAAAGCCAGAGAGTTATTGATTGCCAACAAACGTCAAAATTTTGTGATAAAATTATATCGAAGTTACGCTATATAATCGCACTTACCAAAGCATATAATTATTTACGTTTCGTCATTTACGAGTGAAATTTATGCCCCCCAAAATTTGGGGGGCTGACATATGATTGGTCGATTTAAACAAAGATGAAGCCGATGTCTGAGCCTAAGTAATACATGAATGCATGAAAATATTACTGTTGTGGTAATAGAAGTACATGCAGTGTTCCTAAAATATTGTAAAACTAAACTAACTAGATTTATACCCTCGGATTAAAAGAGCTGAAATGACTCCTTGGGGTCAAAACGATTATTTTGAATTTGCAGCTATTATGTGTAGAAATGACGCCATACATATATGGGGAAAACTATTGTTATACATTTTGATACCCGCAGTGTTGACCTAACAGTGTTGATATATCTGCACTTTTAGTCGTAATTGCCGCTGTAATTGTTCTGAGCCCACAATGTTATTATCTGTAGTTTTTGGAGGTATTACCTGTAGAAAAAAGGACTTATTATGCATGCGCTGATGTGTCTGTCCAACCCGGCCATCCAAATAAAAACGCGGGAGAGAAGCAACAATCTTTGAATTGCGGATTTTTGTGAACTTTCTTCTGAGGGAGTGATTTTCTTTACATTTTCAACTAAAGATGTACAATAAAACAATTATTGAATTCGACTTTTTTTATATCACTAGTATTATCAAGGTCTCAAGTATTATCAGTAAGTGAAAACTGCATAATAATTGTTGATTTTAACTATCTTGTGTTTAGGTAATCCGTTTGCAAAACCCAAAATCATGAAAACACCAAAAACCGAAGTATCCCGTTACGGAAGTACTGTAACACTGGAGTGCTTGGTTGAAGGAAGTTATGGAGATTATGACATGCAATGGTTCAAGGTTTCCACGGATGGCAAAAAAAAACTATTGATACCCAAAATCACATCAATATGGTCTCAAAACATAAACAAACGAAAACAACGACAAGTTTTCAAGATATCTACACTTACTAAAAAGGACGTAGGAGCATACGTGTGCCAGTTAAGACGTTATGCTGTCGGGCACATTGCTAAAAAGGCTGTAAACGTAACTATGGAAGGTAAGAAAGATGTTAATGACCTATCGTTTAGCAGTTCCCTATGAGCATGACTATGCATTTAACTAAAGTTTATATATAAACTTAAAATTTCGATCTAATATTTCTCGACAAACTCAACTGGTTGTAATATTAAGGTGTTACTCCGAGTGACGAACCACAAAGATTGAGTAAGCCTCCTTGGCAGACAACTCGGGGGGCTGGGGACGAAATAAGAAACGCAACAACTTTATTCCGTCGTTCGTCCCCTTGTCTTTGCCTCCTCGTGTTATCGGGTTAATTTTTTGTTATATTAATACTATTATTCTTGATAAACGTGATGTTACCACAAATTCTTACTTCTATTACAATTTGTCACCATGCAAATATTCAAAGAAAATTCATCACAATTATTGTAATTAAATACATGGCTCTTTACATATACCTTTGCCAGGCACTAATTGATTATTGTTCCATGTTCAAGTTTGTAAGTTGTCGACACTACTGAGTGCTATTTCTTTAAAAAAACGATAATGTCCCTGCTTGAAGGATTGTGACATTGATGGCGAGGGCGTACGTATTAGTCCACAAAGAATGCCTGTTAAATTTTTGTCCGTGGTAATTTTAACTGAGGATGTTTTGGAATTTTTGGAATTGAAAATATTTCTAGTTTCAAAAATATGTAAAATTTTCTGTAGAAATTTTTCCATGCAGTTAGGGCAGACTGGCATCATTATATCTGGCTATATATCGCAAAAAAAACCATTTTACTCGTCACAGAGAAAATTCACCAACGGGAAAGGTTTATTAAAATTAAGATTTGATTTTGTTGTATTTCCTATTTAAGTGAAGCTAAACAATCAGTTCTTTTCTTTTCTTTGCAGAATTATGCTCTCCAAAATTTACAAGCTTCTCCAGTAACCCTATTATCCCTGTGGCAGAAATGGGAACCATTTCATTTAACGTCAGTGTATCTGGTACACCGCAACCAGATATTTTTTGGTTCAGATTAAAAAATGGCAAAAAAGAACAGATTTCATGGTGCCCTCCGGATTCCGACGTCTGTCAGACAAATCTCGCAACGGCTAACATTAGCAGAAGTACATTCTCGATTGGTAATTTAACATATTCAAAAGACAACAATGTTTCCTATATATGTCAAGTTAAAAATGTCGAAGGAAATTCTTCACAATCGTTCAACGTGTTTGTCGAAAGTAAGTTTATAAAAATTCAATAACTGCATGAGCATTGACTGTTGTTTTAATTGTCAAAAACTAGAATAATTAAAAATCATTTAAAAAAATATTCTGCTGACAATTGAAAACATGCTAAATTGAAATATGACCAATTGCACTAATGACATGCAATTTGAATATTGTCAAAGAGTAAAAGTAGTTGACTGTATACTCTTATTGCACACGTTCTCAGTTAACGTTTTCGGTTTGCATGGGTGCTTGTTTTAGTTCTACTGTTATTAATATACAGGAAAAAATTACTCGGATCAGATATGACTGACTAAGGGAGCGTGCATTTTTGCACTTACATGCATTACTTACATGCGATTGGTTATTTGGTCAGCAGTATACGTGCACGTGATCGGTTACTTTGTTATACTTAATGATCACAGTGAACCTGACAGCGCACTGACAAATCTGCAAGGTTTTCCCGTCTAAGTTGACCATTAATTAATTCTATTAACGTATAAAGAGGTTGCTATGTTGAAATTCATTATAAATTCGTACTATAATAGTTTGTTCCCACGTGCAAGGTAGATAATTCATGCATGTATGTATGTTACTACTTACTATATATGCTAGTCATCGTAATTTGAAGCAGAATTCATTTTTCTCTTTTTTTTTTTTTCACTTTTTCAATTAGGTAAATTTGTTTTGTTTTGTTTTTTTTCAGCAAAACCTGTTTTGACAAGACCAAAGTCTGTAATTCAAATACATGTTTATAAAAAAGAAATGCGTCTTTACTGTGGACTGTCGACGAGCATCATTTCAACCAACACAACGTTTTCCTGGAAACTCTGTAAACAAGCACAAAGTTTTACAGAGTGTGATGAAAGAAGTAAATGGAAAACTATGGTATCAAATCAAGAGTTTGATATCCAAGCGTCAGAATGCAACAGTTCACTCACGATTCACAATCAAAAGCAGGCAATGATGTTTTACCGTTGTTCCGCACGCAATAAATATGGCAATGATACACTAACTTGGAATATCGTAATACAAGGTAGGCTAAAGTTTCTATGCAGCTACTGTAAAATTATGACAAATTATTTTTTTATTTTCCATAGAGCTTTATAAAATAACATTGCGAAGACGCAAATGGTATTGGTGAAAATCCATGTTTTTATAACTAAAAATAAACATAAAAAGATTCGCCACCCAATACGCCATTAATCCATTATTTAAACACGGAGCGAGCGCATAAAAGGGACCCCCCCCCCCGGCTACGCACTGACAGTTTGAAATGTCAACAGTCAAGTCAACAACGAGTCAGTGCATGAGCTGGTGAAGTTTTGAGAATTATGTTTTACTTATAACCTTTTTACCTTTCAATACACCAGGTAAATTGTAAAGAGAAACATAAGAGTCTTAGATAAAAACAATTCTGAAGTGATTAAATTTGTTTGGTCAATGAATTTGTAAAATATTTATGACCTTGCTTTCAAACTTTGTCTTTCGCCGTTTTTTAAAATAGAGTTCCACATAAAAGACAAGACTTTGATATTTAACTAGAACAGACCATTTAAACGAAGACAATAAATAGTTTATTATATTAACTTTGCAAGTCAATATATCACAAATTGAGAACTTTTTAGTAGTCATTTGTACGGTGGCTGATTAGTGCCATTATGATTTTGCGTTCAAGTTTCTATTTTCCGAGTTTTTTCTCGAGTTTTTTCTCGAGTTTTTTCTCGAGTTTTTTCTCGAGTTTTTTCTCGAGTTTTTTCTCGAGTTTTTTCTCGAGTTTTTTCTCGAGTTTTTTCTCGAGTTTTTTCTCGAGTTTTTTCTCGAGTTTTTTCTCGAGTTTTTTCTCGAGTTTTTTCTCGAGTTTTTTCTCGAGTTTTTTCTCGACTTTTTTCTCGACTTTTTTCTCGACTTTTTTCTCGACTTTTTTCTCGACTTTTTTCTCGACTTTTTTCTCGACTTTTTTCTCGACTTTTTTCTCGACTTTTTTCTCGACAGACGCCAGTAAGCCAACATGGCGGACGATGCACCGCCGAGTGGTATAAACGATCAAAACGATATACTATTTTCATCGAATTCAATAGAAAAGGTGAGTTATATGTGATTTCAATGTAACTATTATGATCTTGAGAGCTTTTTGAAGTGGTTTGTGTTAAATTTTTGAACGAGTATTATTGACAATTAAACGACATACTGTATATGATGTATAGTATAAAAGAAGTATAAATAATAACAATAATTTAATTAATATAAGCACTCACTTATTATTAATTACAGCGTTTATATATGAGAAATTTAACATTAATTAGAGTGCAGGGTTCCTGAAATAACCACAAGGTTAATCTAGTCAGGTAACCCTGTTCAATGCACAATTATAAATAAAATATTTTAGCTAGGTGAGCTTGTATAAGATGTAATAGCATGAAAGTGTAGTAACATAAAATTAATATATTAGTGATATATGCATTTATATTGTACCTTATGTACAGATATATGTATATATATGAATATCCAAAAATGTATTTTTTCTTTCGGATTGTATTATATTAATTTTATGCTACTACACTTTCATGCTATTACATCTTATACAAGCTCACCTAGCTAAAATATTTTATTTATAATTGTGCATTGAATAGGGTTACCTGACTAGATTAACCTTGTGGTTATTTCAGGAACCCTGCACTCTAATTAATGTTAAATTTCTCATATATAAACGCTGTAATTAATAATAAGTGAGTGCTTAATTAAATTATTATTATTATTTATACTTCTTTTATACTATACATCATATACAGTATGTCGTTTAATTGTCAATAATACTCGTTCAAAAATTTAACACAGACCACTTCAAAAAGCTCTCAAGATCATAATAGTTACATTGAAATCACATATAACTCACCTTTTCTATTGAATTCGATGAAAATAGTATATCGTTTTGATCGTTTATACCACTCGGCGGTGCATCGTCCGTCATGTTGGCTTACTGGCGTCTGTCGAGAAAAAAGTCGAGAAAAAAGTCGAGAAAAAAGTCGAGAAAAAAGTCGAGAAAAAAGTCGAGAAAAAACTCGAGAAAAAACTCGAGAAAAAACTCGAGAAAAAACTCGAGAAAAAACTCGAGAAAAAACTCGAGAAAAAACTCGAGAAAAAACTCGAGAAAAAAATCGAGAAAAAACTCGAGAAAAAACTCGAGAAAAAACACGAGAAAAAACTCGAGAAAAAAGTCGAGAAAAAAGTCGAGAAAAAACTCGAGAAAAAACTCGGAAAATAGAAACTTGAACGCAAAATCATAATGGCACTAATCAGCCACCGTACATTTGTCTGGCTTTCCAGACAACATGTACTGCCGGTCGTGCAAAAACAAAGTTGTCGCCGTTGGAAAGTGAGATCATGTTCAGACATCAGTGTGAAGATATTCATCATAAAAGACAAGACTTTGATATTTAACTAGAACAGACCATTTAAACGAAGACAATAAATAGTTTATTATATTAACTTTGCAAGTCAATATATCACAAATTGAGAACTTTTTAGTAGTCATTTGTCTGGCTTTCCAGACAACATGTACTGCCGGTCGTGCAAAAACAAAGTTGTCGCCGTTGGAAAGTGAGATCATGTTCAGACATCAGTGTGAAGATATTCATTATCAACATTCTTGGTGTATATAAAAGGGTCTTATAATTACAAGGACGGAAGATATGAATGAATAAACAAAGAATACAGACATCACCTGCATTCAAGTGATTCAACAAGAAAAACAGTGAGACGGTTGGTCCACTTTCGTATGGTTTTTCCTCACCTTAGTTTTGTTTCGACGTATTGGAAGCGTAATTTTCCCGTCATTCTACTCAAAATGATGTGTTACACTTGAAAAAGACAAATTCGACGTTTGGAAAGCGGGGCAGTTTAGTTTAAAAACATTAAACAAGTCTCACAAAAGCTCCACTCTTCAGTCTTAGCGAAATTCCTCGGCAAGGCCGGAAGTAATTTTAGCAGTGTGTGGACCACTCAGATGCGTTTGGCCAGGATTGGCTGAGTACCTCAGCCAGTACTTATGTAGTCGCTCCGTGTTTAAGAAATAGAAAATTAAACGTTTTTCGTGTTTCTATAGAGTTATAGAAACACGAGAAGAAGTTTGGGAGAACGAGAAATTACATTGGGTACTCGAAACCCACTGTAATTTCTCGTTCTCCCAAACTTCCCCTCGTTTTTTATAACTCTGTAGAAACATGGAAAATGTTTTCTATTTCTTACTTAAATAGAACATGCTTTATATATATATATATATATATATATATATATATATATATATATATATATATATATATATATATGAATATAAAACTTTGTTAGCCATGTCTGGTATATAAACGTACTAATATTAAGAAAAATACTTCATCAGACAAAAGGAGAAAAAGCAAAAACTTTATTCAGTCCAAACGTTTCGCCGGTGAAGGCTTCATCAGTGGAATAACTTTGGCTCTATCTTAACATAAAACGTTTAAATAGTTAAAAAATTATGCTAATATTGTACACTAAAAAAAAATATATAAAATTATAATAAATTAATTCGGTATTATAATGTGTATAGTAATGACGTTAAAGTTGATTAGTCTTTCTATCAAATGCAGAGAAACCTGCCAACACAGCCATTCATAATATTAGAAGAGTATTTTCTTATCTCAAGTGCTTCAATGGTTTTACGTTCGCTAATTGATTTAATGTTAGAGTGGGTTTTCACAGCGCCAAAAGAAAGACAGAACTGTCCATCAGATTGTGAAACATGCACGTTAGCCTGCAAACAGAATCGATGCCTAACGAAGCATAGCGTTTACCACATTGAATGCTCTCATTGCCATCTAGTTTACATTGGAGAAACAGGACGCACGATTGGTTCGAGAATTAAAGAACACCTCCGCATGAAAAGCCAGACTGTCTATACCCATTTGAAATCTCATGATGTTAATCCCCAGGCAGGACCTCATATAACATGGAAAATTATCCACTCTAACATTAAATCAATTAGCGAATGTAAAACCATTGAAGCACTTGAGATAAGAAAATACTCTTCTAATATTATGAATGGCTGTGTTGGCAGGTTTCTCTGCATTTGATAGAAAGACTAATCAACTTTAACGTCATTACTATACACATTATAATACCGAATTAATTTATTATAATTTTATATATTTTTTTTTAGTGTACAATATTAGCATAATTTTTTAACTATTTAAACGTTTTATGTTAAGATAGAGCCAAAGTTATTCCACTGATGAAGCCTTCACCGGCGAAACGTTTGGACTGAATAAAGTTTTTGCTTTTTCTCCTTTTGTCTGATGAAGTATTTTTCTTAATATTAGTACATATATATATATATATATATATATATATATATATATATATATATATATATATATATATATATATATATATATATATATATATATATATATATATATATATATATATATATATATATATATATATAAAATAAGGTGTCCTCTACGCACGCTCTGATTGGCTGGGCTCCGTGCATTTATAAGAGTATGAAGATCATGCATGAATGACGTAAAATGGCGTGGAGTGGAGTAGGATGGCGTCACCTGGCGGGAAAATTCGGTGAACTTTCAATACTATCCAACTTTTAGCTTGTTTTTTTCTTCTTATTATTTTATAAAACAAATAAAACATACCGCTCCTGTTCTTATGTACTCTTATAAAGGCTCGTTTGACGTCATTTGAACACGAAAGTAGTGTAAAGGCTATCAACTCAAAGGCTCTACTCAACTTCTTTCGTGCTCAAATGACGTCAAACGAACCTTTATAACTATATATATATATATGTGAAATTCATTACTAATTCATGAGTTTTGCAGCCAATCCAATTTCAGAAATTACATACTTCGTAAACCCCATACAAACTAAAACCAACGATGCTAGTTAGTTACAACCACTAGTGGATGTATACTCTTCTGATAAGACCACTAGTGCTTGTAACTAATTAGCATCTCAATATCCCAAAGGGATTTTACTATTTATATATACTCGCCTTCGGCTCGTGATTGTATATTCAATACAACACGGCCGCTCGTGTTGTAAACATTACATATATATATAATAAATTATATAAATAATAATAAATAATATATATATATATATATATATATATATATATATATATATATATATATATATATATACTGCATGCATATATAATTATGTACTTTTTTATATAGAACAACATATTAACCATGAACCAAGTAAACCAGTGTGCTCAACCAGTAATGTTCCAAAGCCTGTTATTTCTACTAACGGCAAAGACAAGGATAACTCAGAAGAAATTGGATTATGGCGTTATGCAACAATTTGCTTAGGTGGTTTGCTGTTGGTTACTCTGTTTGTCATGTACCGTGGTCAAAAAGGGAAACGCAATTATAAGTTAGAGTTTCAAACACAAAAACTCGTGGGGACTAAAGTTTAACTAAACTCTGTTAACGGATATGTTTGTTGATTGACCAAGCAGTGAGCTAATTACAAACAAGCAAAAAAAAAACAACTTATGATGTACGATTATTTTGTTATATTTATATATAAGTTTAGTATGTAACAGCATATGCAGCAGTTTTTTATCATGTGGGATAAAACGCTGTTGTGATAAGACACGAGGCGATAGCCGAGTGATTTAGATCTAATTAATCACGTATTTTGGATAGCTTCAAAAACGATCCATTTGGTAAGTTCATAATTGGCTTCAGTAATTTTGAAAAACAACATTGTCTAATGTCTAAACCAAGAAAATCAAAGCTAAAGTTTAAACTGTAGAACAAATGATTTATTTTGTGTTTTTCATGAATTATTAATGAGTTTTTGAAGCATATATTATGTAATGTTTAATAAATGCGTATCAGTTTTATCAGGTTTAAAGCAACGTGGGCGCACGCCGCAGCCCGAGTGTGGTTTTTGACCAGATAAAACACACAATGCGAGTTTATTGAACGGCTTAAAAAACGTTTCATTATTGGTTGTTTTGTTCATTAGTATATTCTTTATATAAATGTGTATGTTCATTAGACTAGTGCTCTTTATAAAAAATCTTCTGAACCGAAGAAATTAAATCATGTAGTTGTTACATACTCGTGCCATTATTATTTTATATATTATAATTACATGCATTGCATGATGTTTAGCATTAAAATGCAGTGTTTCAGTATACCGCCATATAGATTAGATATAGATTACCCATGGCTTGGCTCGTTTTGACACTCTGATCAGAGTGTCTTTATTGTGGGTGATCCGCGTTGTGAAGAGTGGTGGATCGGAGTGCCGAAATTTTGGGACATCAATTAAAGTAAGTAATGTGTAACTTTTACGCTGGAATGGTGTCGAACTATGTCTGCATGATTTTTCATCTGGCTGTGTTGGGAATTTATCTGTTAAATATCAATTGCTTTATGCCAATGCGCGCATATGATGTTTATTTCATTGTTTCTGTGCGCCAATATGGCCGCCATGACGTCAGATGAAAACCACGAGCACTAGAATTGGTTATGGTTATATACGACCGATACAACAATGGCGCAAAAGGTTATTTGTGATTATTTGAAACGAAATTCTTGTTCGTTGTATTTCATTTGTTTTTCGAGAGCTCATGCACGTAATTATTAAAACGTTATAAAACACACTGTTGATTCCACAAAGAAATGTTTAAAACTCATGTCCATGCACGTCTAAATCCACGTTTACGCCTGTTTTTTTGTCTTTGCATGGTCCATGTTCAAATCTATGTCCAGATTTATGCAAATTCAGTTGTATATCGTTATGTTGGTTAATTGAACGTGGCGTAATCGAATTTGAGTTGAATTTCTTTCACGATTATATTACTGAGTATCGCAAATTACTAGTTAATTTAGGCCAAGGACCGTAAAAGTTTTTCCAACATAAATCGGAGCAATTTAAAATGTACCGAGTTTTCAGACCATTCTTCCATTGATTGCGTGTGGGTGAAAATGACAATAGTATTATTGCGCTTCGTTTTGATGGTGCAATATTTGTTATTTCAATTTCGCTTCGTCGTGATGACGTCACTATTTAAGTTTGTCCGCTTTTACCCATAATTCTTGCAGTCCGAACAATAGATAATGGCTCATTTGCAATCATTTGTGAAAGTCAATTTTCGTTTGTTTGCGTTCTTGTTGTTTTAACTTTTAACTATAGTGAGTCTCTACTTGTTCTTTATGTTTACCACACTCCTCGAATAGCTATGCTACTTGCGTGATGGTAAAAATGGTAATTTAATTTTCTTCTTCTTATTATTATTATTATTAAAAAACTTGGAAACTTGGAACTTGGTTTATAATATATCAAACATGCACGAAGAGGAGTGTTTTATCATATATCCAAACACAGATACGTTTGTTAAAAACCAAGGCAAAGCCAATTGTTCTTTAACAAACTCCAAGGACTCCAAGGTTTGGAGTGTTGATGTAATACGACAACGTGTTTGAACAATAGAATTTTATGTCATATAATTTTATATTGCAAATGACGGTCCCAAGAGTAATTTTCATGCCGTCGTGACTCTGTTGACAACGTAGAAAAAGCATTTTTACGTTGTAAAGACAACGCGAAACCTGAATCACTACAGAAGCCTTGGGAAAGCTTAACCTTACTCTCGCGAATAACATAGATTGAACAACAGAACAAGTGTATCGCTTCACTAATTTAAGAACAAGGCGACAGTGCCGTAGCAAGGTGTCAAAAAGTGTGTGGGGGGGGGGGGGGGGGCGGGCAGTGTAGTGGCAATTAGTGACCGCATTTGTAGGGGGTCCTCCCCCGGAAATTTTTGAAATGTAGCGCCAGGTAGTGTAGGGTATGTTGGTGCGATAATTTCTTCCTTTTTACAGTAAAATTTCAACTATACTCGCTATAGAATTAGATGAAAAAGTTCGCTCAAATTGCTGCAAATGGTGTTTCCGAGGTTCTAGATTTCCAACCTCGTCCCCAGGGCATTTTGCCTCCACGTTGGGAGTCGGCGAAAATGGCCCTGGCATCGGCTGGTCACGTGACACCCAGAATTTTGGGGTGTTTTGGCAAGAAAATTTATGCGGTCTTTGTGTTTCGTTTTTGTATAATACGTATACATGAATAATAAATAAGAAATATTTAACTCTCTGCCGAATCACTCATGTGAACCTTTATCACAAATGCAACTGGCTAGCATTATTCATCATGATACTCCCCACGATTATCCAGGATACATTTAAATGTCGGGAAGAAACATATATCTAATGTTGTTCTTGACTTTAACCAAAGCTATGGTTACAATTCTTTGGATGAACTTCGCAGAGTGGATTTATTGCAATTCATATTTTGATGAATAAATTACACTGTATCTGAATTAATCAAGTTTTTAAACCTGCCAATCCGAAGGGCCATTTTCGCCAACCCGCCAACAATGGGTTAATACTTAGCGCTCTTCCCAACGTGGAGGCAAAATGCGCTGGGGACGAGGTCGCGCGAGTCCGATCTTCGTGTTGGACTAAGCTGAGCCCACGATTCAATAAGCGGCTATTTCAGAATAACACTTGGTGTACTATTATTATAAAGTCTGCACGAAGTTATTTTTCGTATTTTGCAAATCACAACTCAGTTTTCAAGTTACATTAAAGTTAATCGGTTCAGTTTCACTTTAATTTAATAAATAAACTCATTTTTAGGAATTTTTCCGAGAAAAATTTGGGGGGGCAGCTGCCCCCCCCTGCCCACCCCACCCCCCCCCCACCCCCCGCCTGCTACGGCACTGGGCGAGTCCGAGCGATAATGTATCTTGAAATTTGAACGTATAAATACACCACCATATCACTGTTAAACTTTCTACCGTAGCCGTAGTCAGTTGTCTGAAACTTAAAGTCCCTATTATATCATACATGCACGAGAAGGAGTGTTTTATCAGGATATCCAAACACCGAGACGTTTGTTGTAACCGAGTTGAAGACAAACTTCGAAGTGTTTGGATATTCTGATGAAACACTCCTCCGAGTGTATGATATAGCTAGCATCTCAAACAAATCAGTATTTTACTGAAGAGAAAATCAAGGTGAAAGTTTGCTTAATGACCTTAATCAGTTATGTAATTTCTTCCTCCGATATCCAAACCAGTCCTTTGTGTTTTCCTCATGAATTATTAATGATTTGAGATATTAATAGTGATTTCTTAATCCTACGATATCGGCAAACCACCGGCGACACAGTACTCATTTCCTTGTGTTTTCCTTATGAATTATCAATACTTTGAGGTGTATATTGGAAAGCCAGTGATTTGGTTACTATAATTTCAAAGTAAAATATGTCGACAAGCACTCTGCGAACGTGGCTTAAATAGCTTTAGATTTTAATCAGTTTTTAAACAAACTATTTTTTACTGCACAGTGCCACATAGATTGACAATGTTTCCTGTGATATATCTAGAAAATGTTTTCGAAAGGCTTTTTCAGTTTTTGCTCTCACTAATGACCTAGCTAACAAATGTGAATCTCTTCGTATACAGTCAATATTTATAGGATAACTGCATGTAAAAATATCCTAGACTATAGTGAGAACTGATTTTGCAATACAGCACTAGACTGTTGTGTTTTGAACTTCTTCGCCACCCTCTACGAAAATGACCGGTAGGTAGCTTTCTTTATTTCGACCAAGGTCATCTGCTTCATGCAATTCGTCAAGCTGGTCCAAATCTGAATCTTCATCATTTTGATTAACTGGAAACGATATCTACAAAACAATAATAATATTTCAATTAATTGTTAATCTCAATCCTGAAGTTTCAGCATTATATTACTATTGTGGTAGATAATTGCCCTTTTCGTGCAAGGTATAGCCATGCACGGCTGGTTCTCATGTAGTTGTAACTGTTAATATTAATTCAGGTTAACGCGCGAAAATAAGAGAACATCATCAATCATCTTGACAGGTAGTTATTTATCCAGACGCTCTTCGAGGTATGGAAGCCCAGGAGGCTCACAACAACTTTTTATTTTTATGGTTTAACTTTTTATTTTGTCGTTTCAACTTTTTATTTTGGCGTTTCAACTTTTCATTTTTATTTTGACGTTTCAACTTTTTATTTTGGCGTTTCAACTTTTTATTTTTTCCGTTTCAACTTTTTATTTCGTCGTTTCAACTTTTTATTTTTGCGTTTCAACTTTTCATTTTTATTTTGACGTTTCAACTTTCTATTTTAGCGTTTCAACTTTTTATTTTGTCCGTTTCAACTTTTTATTTCGTCGTTTCAACTTTTTATTTTTGCGTTTCAACTTTTCATTTTTATTTTGAGGTTTCAACTTTTTATTTTAGTGTTTCAACTTTTTATTTTGTCCGTTTCAACTTTTTATTTCGTCGTTTCAACTTTTTATTTTTGCGTTTCAACTTTTCATTTTTATTTTGAGGTTTCAACTTTTTATTTTAGCGTTTCAACTTTTTATTTTGTCCGTTTCAACTTTTCATTTTTATTTCGACGTTTTAACTTTTTATTTTTGCGTTTCAACTTTTTATTTTGTCCGTTTCAACTTTTCATTTTTATTTTGACGTTTCAACTTTTTATTTTAGCGTTTCAACTTTTTATTTTGTCCGTTTCAACTTTTTATTTCGTCGTTTCAACTTTTTATTTCGTCGTTTCAACTTTTTATTTTTGCGTTTCAACTTTTCATTTTTATTTTGAGGTTTCAACTTTTTATTTTAGCGTTTCAACTTTTTATTTTGTCCGTTTCAACTTTTTATTTCGTCGTTTCAACTTTTTATTTTTAATGATTGCGGTTGAAAATAAAGCTTGCAACGACACGTGGGATGTTATGCTTAATATCGGATCTACATGTAGGTCGAGGGGCAAATCTCTTCAAAGAATCCCTAAAAATCCGAAAATCCAATGCGAAAATCCAAGTTTTTTCGAAAGTTCAAAAATATCTAAGTCATAAAGATTCCATGGTTATCCAAAAATGCTCGTGCGATAGTGGTAAGAAATATCGTATACGTGCACTACATGCGATAGTTCCACAATCATTGCGTGATTGTATCAGAACCATGCAGGCTTGATCCTTTCACTCACATTGTTGTTCACTAAATATTTATGGTCAAGAGAATAACATTACGCACGTAACAATTTATCGATTTAAGTAATCCCGGCTAATTATACTGCTTGCAATTTCATTACAACAATGTCTTATTTATATAATACTCATTTATGATTTTTCAAAATACAATTTTACCTCATACTCGTCCAAAGTTTTAACCAAATTTGCAAAAGATGGACGATCGTTTGGATCGCCTTGCCAGCAGTCTCTCATCATCTGCGAACTAAACATAAAATATAGTAAAAAATTGTTGTACAATATATCTATGATTTTCGAATTATTATATATATTATATATATATATATATATATATATATATATATATATATATATATATATATATATATATATATATATATATATATATATATATATATATATTTCACACATAAAAGTTACACCTTTTTTGGATTTTCATACACTTTGTTTATATATTTGAATTCGCACTGTTCTGCATTTTTTGAAGGCATTTTAGCTAAAACTAAACATTTCTTGAGTACAACATTACGGGTTTTATAGTCTTTAAATTTCGGGACACAAAACGAGAGGTATGGGTTATTCGGCCATGAAGAAAAAGAAAAAGAAGAGTAAAAAAATAAAAAGAACGAAGAGGAGGAAGAGATATAAAGAGTGGAGTATTTGGTATGAGACTACTGGTGAGTCATACTCAAACTCACACTAAACATAGGCCATAGTCAATCGAGATATGGTCTGGAAACTCAGCTAAAGTCTTTGGTCTACCTTTTTGTTCGCCTTTATGCATTTTTGTGCACGGTCACTGAACACATTGTATTTTAGTATAATGAACGAATTGTCCAGTAGCAACGTTTCAGTTCAATCACTCAACCGTGCTATTTAAATATTAACAAGACACCTGGGTCAGGTGTGCACTCGGGCTACTGGAAAGTGCAGAGGTCTCTAAAACGCCTATAACGCATGAGCAAAGAGGCGAGAGTGGGCTGAGGAAGATCAGATCGAACGCTGAATGTGGTGCAGGACTATCCTGAATTGTCAATTTAAAGTGTCTAGAATTCAGGATGATCCCGATGCCTTGGGGACTTCTCTGTCCCACATATGGGATGTTAAACCAAAAGCGTATAATAAAAAAAAATTGGGGTGTTGTGGTCAGGGTCTAAGTGGTGGAACTTTCTCCCTGGGGGGGTGGGGGGGTGGGGGTTGTGGTTACATTTAGGGTTACATTTAGGGTTACTGTGAGGTGGGGGTCAGGGTTGGGTTTCATTTTCTTTAATATTCAGGATTATCTGAAATTCTGGACCACTTCACAATTCAGGATAATCATGCAAACAAATATATACAATAGATTAAGTGATTAAGGTCAGTAGCAGTAAGGTTTAGAGGAGAGTATGTTAAGGTCGGGATGAAGAACATTTTAAACATTGATTTACAAAAAAGTTATTGACGTCACAAGCATTGACTAATAATTACAGCATTAACTAGTGATTAGAAAGTTGTTGAAATTGTTTTTGCTGAGCTATTGGTATGTGTAGACCAACAGTCCACAAACTTTTAGGCTGATGACCCACTGCACAATTTCAAGCATTGTGCCATTGATGATTGATTTCATGATAAATTTAGTATATACATTATTTGTTGTACATATGTAACCATTTACTATAATTACATGAACTTGTGAAAGTAGCGAACAAAAAACACTTTTGCATTTGGGGATTTCATGTCTACTAACATTGGGTAACAGACAACTGGGTTAACTTGACCAATGTTTGTCGGCAAATGCTGAAAAACTAAGTCGTTCGACTTCTGACAAAATCCTGTGAAAATGTTTTGTACCCTGCTTTTGGGTTGTGACCATAGTTTGCAGACCATCAGTGTAGACAATGTTCAATGAAAGGACAGCATGATTGTTCTATAGTATTGATATACAGTACATGCATGATAACAATGTGACTCCACCAACATTCTGTGTACATGCTGATAGCTGTGACAATAAATTTAACTTCCAGGTTTTTAGATTTATCTTCCAGAAATATATCAGAAACATCAGATTTTACCAGCACTGATCATGACAGGTAGTGATTGTCCAAACCTGGCTCTGGGCCTGGATCTACAGATTATAAAACAAAAATTAGCAAAAAAAGTACTGTATAAGAGAAAATAGAGCCATGGGCCAAGATTTTCATGAGTATCAGCCAAAGTTGATGATGGTGGCAGATAATAAGGGATTGATCCACTAATTCTACATGTTAGGTACATAAAAGGCAAGTAATAAAGACCCTGGGTATGGGTTTGTGACAGTTACAGTAATTTAGCCCGGGGTATAAAAGTGGAATTTGAGTCAATATCAGGTGGATGAACTAAAGAGAACATGTGTTTTAAACCTTGCTCAATACTGTAGCATCACTATAGGTAAAATGAATTAGTAGATGACAGTAAACACAGGAGGCAGCTGACACTGAAGCATTAAAACTTGTACCAGTAGTCATCTAGAACTGGATATACTGGAAGATCGCGATGTATGTCTGGAAGTCGTTATAACCAGGAATGGTCTTAAAATGAGGTGCCTAGGGCTCCTTCTCGATACAGTACATGCACAACCAAAATGGTTATGGGTTACGGTTTGCATTGTGCATGTTATGTATCGAGAAAGTGCTGTGCCTTGGGTCCTTGGTCTCTAGACTGGTGTCTTGTATGGGAATCCATCTTTAATATAGTTTTGTCAAAAGTTTTTTCAAGAAGACAAAGAGTGGAACTTTGCTTTTGCCTCACTATTATGCTCAAAACCATGTTGACATAATGTGGACAACCCTAAGGGTCCAAGGCTCAATATCTTGAGTGATTACATGAGTCATTACATGGACAAACCCATGAAGCTATACCAGTATAGTAATCACAATGTCAATTTTTAAGAGATTTGTTTACATGTGACTATGGTTATCCAAATGAGCTTATAAAGTTAATTGTGTTCTACAACTTTTCAACATGTTTAATAATTCATACAGGATAAGCGATTTCAAACTGCTCAAACAAAATCGTTTAAACATGGTATAAAAACTTTGTTCTATAAACTAAATTTAGACAACGGCTATCTAAATAAGCTTACGTACTGTACCAATGGAAATAACGAAACAGCTTACCTTTACTTCGACAGATCCTGGCCGAGAAATTGATTCCAGGTCCGCCGTAGTCACATGCCTCAGTTTCGCAAAGCTTATTGGTCAATATCGCCAGTGGCCGCCAGAGGACTAATAACGCGTCGCAAAAAAATAATAAAAAGAATCGCGAAACCTAGACTCGGCTACCACAGTAGCCCGAGTAATAAACCTAATACAAAGGATGTGCACGGTGTAAGGTACGGTTCAACATAAAATCCCAGCTCATTATAGGCGCTTTGAAGTTTGCCGAGTTTCCAGACCATATCTCGATTGACTATATGCATAGGCCAACAGATATACTAGGGCCTTTTAGAATAATTATAAATTATAAACCCTTGTGTTGGCTTCGGTGGTGAAATAGAAAACACAATAGCACTGATTAGAACTGATTTCGCAATACTAGACTGCTGAATGTGTTTTGAACTAGGTAACTTTTATTTTGACCGCCAAGGTCATCTGCTTCATACGATCAGTTCATCAAACTGGTCCAGATCTGAATCTTCACCACTTTGATTGGGCTTTTAGAATCAAATATAAATTATAAACCCTTGTGCATGTGAAATGGAAAACACTACAGCACGTTTACAGAAAAAAAATCACTACCCGCTAAGTGTAAATTTGATAAATAAGCACAAGCGCACCGCCACACAAGTGAGACTAACCCTCTGTTCAGACTACGGTGCTCGAGCACGGTGCTGCCTGGGTCTGATAAGCGTTCACACAGAAAGCTTTGCATGGCTTTTGCAGCTATTTTGTCGCTTTAAGCCTCCCAATTACAAAGAATATTGAGTCATGGCGAGAAATGGTGGACATAGAGAGGCGGAGTTAAAGCCCTATTAAACTAGTACCTATGTCGTGCGGTCGTCACAGTTCCGCGGTTCAGAAGAAAAGCGAACAACTAATTTATGCAATGTTGGATGAAATCTTCATTCGATGATCAGAAAATACTGAAGCTTTGATATTGAAAACCGCAACAACGACAAATACGGGCTAGAAATGAAGAATATCATCGAAAAGACGGATCTTTATAGTAGCCGAATCAGATCGAAACTTGTACGGAAATAGTATACCTCTGTTTGATTTTCGATAACGTGAGCAGCAAGGTTGGTACAATTTGCGTATTCGTCATATTGGCTTATGTTGCAACGGATTTAATATCTGTGGTATATCGCTCATGATATTTATATCGCAGATGTGGTGCACTATACGATTCTTGTAAGTGGGCATGCATTACGCGCATGCGTGACCATTATTTCTCGCCATGAGGAAGCGTGGGCACCACTTTGGGCACTCCGGCACCATAAAAACGTGTTCACATTAGTGCCCGTGCCCGGGCACGTTACCCAGGCACCTAGTCTGAACAGGGGGTAAGTATAATCTTGAAAACTCAAACACGCGACACTTTTAAGAGCCATGCATGACTAAAAGTATATAAGAAAATGCAAACAAACTGCCTCAAAGTTTTGTGAGTAAAATACAATTGAGACATAACAGTCCTCCGATTTAACATATAAAAATAATTTGATTTCTCTAAACGTTAATTTAGAATAATCGATTTTGAATTTCAAACGTTAAATTATTGGAAACGTTAAATTAGAAGGATTACGGGTAATTAAGGTTGTCGTTTGCCAGTCTAGAGCTTTCAACAATTAAGTTAAACTTTGATTAATATGCGTATAAACAATCCAGAAGCTCGTGAAACAATGAGTTATATGTAAATTAATGAGGATGAAAATGTGTTCGAATCTAATTAAATCTTACATTTTACTTGGACAATGGACAGGAGTATCCATTCTCTTTCCGTTCAGCAAATATTTGTACAAATCAAGATTGTGTATTTCAGGATAAGGGCTTTGACCTATAAAAATTGTTATAATATCTGGTTAGACTAGCTGTTTAATGTATATATTAATTAAACACGTAACTGTTATCGCCACTCCCAACAGTAATCGAACCTGCAGAGTACAGCCCTCTTGAATGCATACATGCATGTGTTTGAGCATAATTAACGTTTACCAGACGCCACTACATGCACTACAAGTATGCATATGCTGCTTATAATGTTGTTCTTAAAAGTGTTCTTACGTTTTTCAGAAAGAAGATAGTGGATTTAGCTGATGATGTGAGTTAATTAACTGATTATACTTACCTAATGTGAAAAGTTCCCAAAGTAATATACCAAATGACCACCTAAATAATTATTTAATATTAAACTCTTCCGTATTATAATACTAAACTTAATAGCAAGTAAGCGTGCTACTGTCATAGTTATCTGACAAATTACACATCTGATACCCAGTAAGAAATGTCAGAAATTTATACGACATAACATGCCGGGCATACGTCAGAATCTACGATTCAAACAGTAGCGGCACCACGGGGAGGAATGGGGGGGGGGGGGGGGACACGTTCCCCCCAGTTCTCTCCAAGGTCGATTTTCCAATTCGTCCAAATTCGTTTTTGACTGAGATTTGAAATCTGGCTCATGGGTACTACTGGCATAAGGGCAGGCAACCTACCTAAATAAACCTTTGAATATAAGAATGAGGATAAGTAATAAAACACCTCAAAATTATTGTGATTTTATTTCTTTTTTAATATCGATGATTCGAAATAGAATGGCACTGTTAGATATCTCTCATAATTTTTTGACAGTACCTAGTAATTGTCCATGAAATATCCCATACAAAGACCTGAAATGTGTAGTTTTTAGTGTTTCTTATGACGTTTTATAATTTTCAAAATTTGGCAAAATCTCCCCCAAAATGCAGGAAATGGCATTGCAGAGACTCTAGATTTCAATATTTTCCGGGGGAGCATGTCCCCCACACTGTCCCCCACACTTCTCGTACCCTGGCGCCGCCACTGGATTCAAACAATATACAATAATTATAGATAGCAATAAAATAAAATGTAATGAAATGGGATATAATGATATAAAAGAAAATAATAAAGATAATAAGTATAAAGATATTTAATTAGCACTAAAAATAATATTATTAATATTCAAATGCGTTAACTGACCTCGTTCAGTTTAATTTATTCAGTTTATATATTTATGTTTTTAAACTTACACGTCTGTCTTTTCTGTAAACACAGAATATTGTAAGGACTCGACAGCCATCCATTTTAACGGAAGCAAAGTCTGTCAATATAAAAAATTAATATGAATTAGATAAAATTAGTTTAGTTTTTTACTACATTAACCCTTTCATGCATGGCTTTACAAAACGTCTCCCTTTGTCGAGTAAAATCTTGGCGCGTTAGACGGAGTAAAAAAAATAAAGTTGTTCGACAAAAACAATTCGCATGAAAGGGTTAAAATATTAAAGAAAACGTTTACAGTTTGTTTTCAATAAATCATTTTTAAGCTGCTAAATAATAAATTACACTTTATAGAAAACAGTTACAGTATTAAATATGATTTTTTTTAAAATCATGCATGTTTAGTATGGAGTATGTAAAAAGTTCTGCTAAATTATGTATTCTGCTGCTTCTGTAAGAAAGGATGGTATAATCACGTTTACTGCTCTCATTCAACTGTTTACATGCATGAGATAATGGGTGGTTGTTTTTTTATTATGTCAAAACAAAAGATATTTGAATAAGATACTTTGCGATGTCAAAAGGTCCATATACATTAATTTTTACTGAACACATCGGGAAAATTGCGCAATACATCTTTAAAGGTGCATTCCACTCCGTTCTGCGCATGTTGTTATACACGCCCATCATGGAAACCAGCTTTTGCTGATGATGTAAACGTGGTTAAATAAAATTATTCTATCTATTTTCTATCTGATCCGCTATTTTGTTTTTGTGAGCCTCACAACATTCGAAGATAATTATATGAAGTACTCTGTTCAGTGTTAACCGTTCGGAGCAACATGGCAAGGTATCAGTATTTTTTCCGTAAATATAGATGTAAACATTATTTTCGTACATGCGCAGAATGGAGTGTAATGCACCTTTAAGATTATTGTTATTATTATTGTTATTATTATTATTATTATTTTAAACTTAGTTATTTAAAACTTTGCATATTTATATAGTTCATTATAAAACATTGATAATTATTCATAACATGTGTTAGAAATGAAAGTATGCGTGTTATTCAAACTAAATTTTTCACTAACTTAACTATCTTATATTAAAACTTGCGCCAAAGGTCCATCGATTGAAATTAAAACTAAAAATGCTAAAAATTTACTTAGTCCCGACTAACTTTAAAAAGTACTCCTCCTAGTCAGTTTGTGATGATAATCTGAAGATAAATTCTAATCATCAATGGATTAGACAATTTTACTTAATTAAAGGACATTGGCAACAAAGATTAAGTTTGTCTAATTTGAAAGAACTCATAAAATTGTAATAGAAGTTCTTTTACAATTGTTTCGTATATCTTTCTTTGTTTTCAAGATATTTCAATTTGTTTAATATGTAAATGAGATGGTCTCTGACGTCAGGAGCAGGGTACAGTATTTTCACACATAGCAAAATCAGTTATATCTCTAAATTTGTTCAACGAAATCACTTGAAACTGTGCACATAAAAACGCCTTGTGACACTGAACATAATTTCACAACTGATGTTGCTCTGAGTAAAAATACTGTACCCTGCTCCCGACATCAGAGCCCCGATTAAACAAATTGAAATATCTTGCAAAGGAAGAAAGACACGAAAAAGTTGTAAAAGATCTTCTATTACAATTTCACAAGTTCTTTAAGATTAAACAAACTTAATTTTTATTACCAATACTCTTTAAAGTGCCACTAACCCCCAAATATTTCTTTCGCAAATCTAAAAGCCCTTATTGAGTGGATTAGTCCAGTGAATAAATTATTGGTTTTGGACATTTCTTCGGTCTTCTGTCGACCACCAAAGTTGCAAAAATTGGCATATACATGTCCCATGGCGGAGAAGGAAAGGGAATGGGTATATTCCTGGTGTGACGTCAGCCAAGCCAAATAAGGAACTCATTTGAGCTGAGTTAGTTGGGAAAATGAATTTTCAAGCCAAAAAATTCTATGTATTCACCAGACAGAGCTCAAAGAAGTTCCTTGTTTGACTTGTCTGACGTGACACCAGGAATATACCCATTCCCTTTCCTACTCCGCCATGGGACATGCAGATGCAACTTTGGTCGTCTACAGAAGATCAACGAAACGTCCAATACCAATAATTTATTAACTGGCCTAATCCACTCAATAAGGGCTCTTAGATTTGCGAGAAAAATTTTGGGGGTTAGTGGTATTTTAACATTACCATAAAAACCGTAAAATTATGTTCTTTCATATCACCAACTTATGCCGCCAGCTAGCCAGGATATCAATTTCACCAACCTCACTTAATTCCAGGCACTTTATATATCAATTTTTGATGTCAATGACACTACCTGTAGTTCCAACTTAATAAAATTAATTAAAATAAAAAGATTAATAATTTTATGTTATTTTATTATTCTTACATACCGATGATTTTTTCACATACGCGTCGTAATTAAAGACTTCACGGGCTAATCCAAAGTCCGCCACCTTTGGAACATATCCTAATCCAAGTAAAATATTTCTTGCAGCTAGATCACGATGGATAATCTATTTTGAAATTATACAGCAAGCGAATGTTTATATTATCAAGGTTATGTCGCTTTTAACAATTTGGAACTAAAAGTTATATATACCGGCCGTCAGTGTATGTTTTAATTGGATGGACAAACTGGATGAACTGGATGAATTTAAAATTACAATGAAGTAGAAAATAGAAAAAATGGAGATAGTAAAAAACCCAGTAAACTCAAGAAAAAAGAAAATTAAAACGATGGCAAAGAAAAACGAAGTAGATATTGTATTAAACAATATAACATAAATTTGGCAATTTAGTTTTAATAGTTTGCCAAGTAGTTTGTTTCGAAATGATTGTATACATTGTTGGATTTGTACGTTATTAGTGTTTTGTACGTTATTAGCGTTATTTGAGTTGGTAAAGTTTTTTCGTATTTTTTTGCTGTACAAGCTGTCACGTATCAGAGAAAACTCTGAGCTCCAGACAGGACTCGCGAACCCACAACCTTCCGAATGCTGGCCGGATGTTCTCAACGAAAACAAGCTCGGTCTACCATCTGAGTTCCAGTAGACTGTACTACAGTCCCTTATAGGGGCTGGGGGAAGGGGACAAGTAGCGGCAGGCGAGCGGCGAAGCCACGAGCCGACCTCTGTGCGGGCATTGATTTTGGCCATTGATTTTGGCCAAATTGATCAATTTATAAATCGACATCAAGCGAACGACATCAAATCGGAATAGGGGAGTTATTGGTACACGTAATTATAAACAATTATTGCGTGAGGCTGAGCATGAAATCAAGCATTATCCAGACCGAGGTTAATGTTTATATAAATATTATGCACCTATCTATGTTAAGTCCCGGGGGGGGGAGATGGGGGAACCCACGGGATATTGACTGATCGACATATTCTGAGACAGGGAGATTTGATCATTTTCTTGAGGGACGGGATTTTTGACACGTAAAATGATCTTAATATTATATTTTAGTACTTTATATTTCCCAGGGAGGGGTATTTTGACCAACAAGACTATTCTACTGCAGGGGAATTTGACAATTTCCCTTGTGTTGCCCGCCCCCACCCTGGGACTTAACATTGATAGGTGCATTACATGTATCTGCAATCTGCCGAAGCCGAAGGCTCGGACCGAGGTCTGGATAATTCTTGTTAGCATTAATGCACCTATCAATGTAAAGGCCCAGGGTGGGGGCCAGGGGGTGGGGGCAACCCACGGGATATTGACTGATCGACATATCCAGAGATAGGGAAATTTGACTTTCTTGACATGCTCGAGGGACGGGATTTTTGACACATTAATTTGACCAACAAGGTTATTCTACTGCGAGTTCCCCCCAAAAAAAATGTCCTCGTGGATTGCCCCCACCACAGAATAGTAATACAACCAGAAGTCCAACTCGCGTCGGAACCTTAGCTTTGAAGTTTATATCCTCGCGTTTGTCGCCTCGCGCATCTTGCTTCCTCGCCATCCTACGCCATCCTGGACCTTCAAAAGAAGGTTAAAACTGCCGGGGGAACTTGCCAGGATAGCGTAGGACATTGCGTTACAGAATAGTAATACAACCAGAAGTCCAACTCAAGTGAAAACTTGTCCGCATTTCTTCAATGCGCAGGCACGATATTTTACGCCATCCGACGCCATCCTACGCGATCCTACGCAATGTCCTTACGCCATCCTACGCCATCCTGGCAAGTTCACCCGGCAGTTTTAACCTTCTTTTGAAGGTCCAAACTGCTGGGGGAACTTGCCAGGATGGCGTAGGATGGCGAGGAATCAAGATGCGCGAGGCGACATGCGCGAGGACATAAACTTCAAAGGTTCTGACGCGAGTTGGACTTCTGGTTGCGTTACTATTCTGTGATTGCGTAGAATCGCGTAGGATGGCGTAAAATATCGCGCCTGCGCATTGAAGAAATGCGGACAAGCTAGTTTTCACTCGAGTTGGACTTCTGGTTGTATTACTATTCTGTGCCCCCACCCTGGGGCTTAAAGGTGTGTACAGTCCGTTCTGCGCATGTCCGCCGAGTCCCGAAACATGACAATTGTAGACAATTACATGAAGTTCTCAAGAAAACCAAGTGATTCGGCGAGGATATCTCTTCGGATTTCTTCTATTTCTTCTGAAAATGTTTTGTTTTGGGTACAAGTAATGAAGAGGAAGTAAAATCTTGAATAAGGTATCAGTATATTTTTTGTAAATAAAGATGTAAACATTAGTTTCGTACATGCGCAGAACGGACTGTACGGTATCTTTAGGCCAATGGAATTGAGGTTTCAGTTTACCGTCCGAGGATTTTCAAAATGTGATGCGGATTTTGTTCATTATTCATTATTCATTATTTGAATCATATTCATTTATCTTGTCCGAAAATATAATGAAATCGATCTCTGGATCTATGTCGGGCCATCGCCCATCGTCAGCCCACGGCCCGACGGTTTCTTTGTCAACCTGACCATCAACCAAAACACTTCTTGTGACATACGTTCATTTCAAGCCGCCCGTGTTTTATGTCACAAAAGTATTCATATCTCAAATACATACCTACTAGCGGCACCTCAATACTTGTCCAAAAAGCAGGCAAAACAGTGTGAAACCATGCTTTAAAACCACGCGGCGATACGCACTGACACCGTCGAATAAATGGCGACCGATCATCGCTGATGCGGTCGACCACGTATCGAAGGCTTCGCTATTTATTAATAAAAAGTGTATACACGCTGTGCAAATGATGTAAATAGTATATCATGATGTGGAAAATCTACCAATAATGAAAATTATTTTGAATAATGAAAAATTCATGCGATAGTTTGAAGCCCATTCGGGCGGTGGACGGTAAACTGAAACCTCAATTCCATTGGCCTTAACATTGATAGGTGCATAATACCTCTAAGCTGAAATCCAACAATTGTTTTCTTGAAATCCAACAATCCAACAATCCAACAATTGCACTATTCAGTCCAAAGATTTAAGTTTACTGAAGCAGGAGATATTGTTGATAAACAAGGCTGATGTAGTATAATAATTATTAGTGATTATAGAAAAATCACGTGCGCTGATTGGTCGAGCTACTTCGGATTAATTAACAATTATTCGCCGAAGGCGAGGTGAATATCAGTGATGATGACAAATAATAACTGATACGAAGTAGAGGTTATGATTCACCGATATTCACTGAGCCTGAGGTGAATAATTGTTTTAGTATAAATACTAAAAGTACGAAAACGTGTATTTATACTAAAACAATTATTCGCCTCAGGCTCAGTGAATATAGGTGAATAATAACCTCGACTTCGTCTCGGTTATTATTCACCAATATTCCAGTGAATATAGCTGAATAATAACCTTGACTTCGTCTCGGTTATTATACACCAATATTGACCTCGCCTTCGGCGAATAATTGTTAATTGTTAGTATCAACCAACTAGTGGTCTATTACAAATCCGACTTTCTGATTGGCTGAGCTACTAGTGGTCAATTGGTGATAGACCATAGTAGCGTTAGATCCAACGATAAACCTTTTTAATTTTTATACCTGGACTACTACTATTCTGACCAATCAGAAGCCACGGCATATTCACTGCGAGTAAAATCTGGAAGCTATTTAGCTAGGCCCATGGCTAGGCCAAACATGGCGTCCACCAATTGTTCAGTTTGACATTTTCAAATAAGAAAATGAATTCGCTTATTTCTACGGAGTATATCAACACAAACTTTGATGCAAAGTAATTGCAATCTCGTTTTTTGTGAGCGATTGTTTATCATGTGCCATTGAACTACTCTACATTTTGAATGGAGAGACTACTGCAAACAAAAAGGTAAAACTATCTGAAACTGATTTGGAACAATGTTTGATAAGACTTATTTACGTTAAAGAAAAGTTGTTTATGGTTGATACTAAAACAATTAGACAACTCGCCGTCGTTTTCTACGAGCAGATACTGGAGGCGGATTTAGACTACGTCAACTAAGTCGCGCGACAAAGTGAAAATTTGACGTGAATATATAATTTTTGTTTGTTTGCACGTTGTCAAAATTTATAAATAAAATCCTGCAAATTAAAAATAATTATCTAGTAGGAAGGAGTATGTTCTATTCTTAAAATGCCTATCTACAAAGGCTTCAGTTCAGGCCAGAAAAATTTCCGTTTTCTTTACGCGGCCTAATTCTGTAGCTACGAACTGATTTTGAGGGGAAGCAGTGGGATGCACGGGACATAATGGGCGAATCAAGGATCGGGTTCACAGTCATTTCCAGGCCGCAACTGCGATGCAGGCTCTCGGCCAATGAATTTGACGAAGGAAAGGACTAGTAAGTTGGTTGGTTTTTCAACGTTCCTGATTGGCTAATTTTGCTCTAATTACGACTTACGATTGGTGTAGAGGCTGAAACGTCATTTTGCAGGATACGCGCCTTTCTGAATAATCCATGGCGATGGCTTCTGTGGTTCTACGAGGCCACGCGCATATTCTGCGTCCTTTCCATATTCCATTTGGCCATTCGCAAGGATATCTACAAGACCTTTATGATGAAATATTCGTGAAACTTTCATCAAGTGCTTTATGCACTGAAGGTGACCTTTTACAGAGGATTGAAAAAGATATATATCGAAATATCAATTGCGAGAATTTCATACAGTGAATCAGTGATGCGCTCTGAGGTCGTCTGAGGTAAAAAACCCTACTATACTGCATGATTTGAATATCATTATAATCTTAATGATAATTTATAGATTTACTCTTGGGCTAGACTTCGCGTTTGCTTGTATTTGGTCTGTAACATGTTAATGAATTGATACTTTACAATAAAATAATGTTACTTTGAGTTCACGATGTGTTGTCTTCTATTTGTGTGCTTGAGATGATTTAGGCAGGGGTGGGGCCGTGGTACACTATGTCTTTCCCTGGGGTGGGGACATGGTCAATTTTTTCTCCAAAATGTCTAATGCCTGGGTGTTGGCCCGGGGGTGGGGTGTAGGTGGGGTGTAGGTGCAATTGGAATTGACTGATACATAATGTCTACTAGCTCCCTCGGGAAACAGTTACGGCAATAACTGTAGTTCAGTTGTTTTCCCTCGAGTCTCGACTTCATCTCGGGAAATATCAAGACTCTCGGGAAAACAAAACTACATTAAGTGAATATTCACTTCTACTTTGGTGAATAATTGTTAATAATTGTTAGAAAATACTCGCAATTCTTTGTATAAACATTGATATAATGTCTCCAAGATGTCATGCTGTGACTGGTAAAGAGTAAAGTAAAAGAGACTCATTCATGTCTTTGTAATATACGATATCTCACTGACATGTGATGAACTAGCAGTAATGGTGGGTGATCCTCTGCATCCATTGTATAAACAAAAAATAATTTGCTAGCAATAGTCATTTTTTACATAAATTTGGCATTTTATTGATCTTGCAATGCCAAAATTCTAGAATATATAATTACATGTAGTATAAGAAATTAAAATATTTTGGTGACCATGCAGGTGGAATCAATTGACATGACCAAACAAGTGCAGATCTGGATTGGTTGATTAAAAACAATTTTAATGATGTATTTACAATAATTATTTTGTGAAATACAGTAATATCTTCTTTATTAATATATTTGTGAGACCACTTGATATGATTGAGTGGGACAGTTGAGAACAAGAAAGAGAGTCAGTGGCTCCTCAGCGATCTTTTTTAATTGAGATAAAAGGTTGTGAAACATTTTCACACACTGTTTTGGTGGTAAAACAGTACCACTCTTACTGTAAGTCATGAATCGCATATTTTGATTAGTGGTTTCTACTTCTTTTTTTTTTATTTAATGATTCAACCACATATACATAAAATTTAAAAGTTATAAATTAATTGTTTTAGTTTTCGGGCTAGAGGTCTATTTGAAACCTTGATAGGCTTTTCTGTTAAAGACCCCTAGTAGAGTTTGTTAAAACATGTTATTTATATACATTGATTCAGTCCAGTAATTGATATAATAATTGATATATTTACATATAAATTGAATTATTAATATAAGTTCTAAATAGATGGTTGAAGAAATTTGTAATTATACAATCCATAACTTATAATTATATTAAGAAGAAAAAACCCACAAAACAAAACAAAACAAAACAAAACAAAACAAAACAAAACAAAACAAAACAAAACAAAACAAAACAAAACAAAACAAAACAAAACAAAACAAAACAAAACAAAACAAAACAAAACAAAACAAAACAAAACAAAACAAAACAAAACAAAACAAAACAAAACAAAACAAAACAAAACAAAACAAAACAAAACAAAACAAAACCAAAAAAACAAAACAAAACAAAACAAAACAAAACAAAACAACAAAACAACAACAACAACAACAACAAAACAAAACAAAACAAAACAAAACAAAACAAAACAAAACAAAACAAAAACAAAAAACAAAACAAAACAACAACAACAACAACAACAACAACAACAACAACAACAAAAAACAAGCAAAACAAAACAAGGTAAATAACGCTACAATTATACAATGGCTATATTATACTAACATAAGCTAAATGAAGAAGAGTACTTTTGCAAGAACTTGAATAAACTAACTTTGTTCCATCATTTCTAGATAATATTTTATAGAGTGTTTTTAAAGGTATAAGATTTTATAATTTTGAGCTCCACTTTTAGGTTATTCCAAATGTCAACTCCTTTATTTGAGAGCATGTGTCTTCTGTAATTTGTTCTTTTATAAGATTTATGTAGTTTTTTTTTGAATTTCTTGATTATGACGATGAATTTCATCATTAGTTATAAATAATTGTCAAATATTTCAGGTAAATCTCTAACACAGTTGTATCAAAATATGAATAAACTGGTCAGATAGTCATTGATTTGAAATATTCAATAAATTTAGGCTTTTGAAATTAGGCATTCGTTAAGAATAATACCTAAAAAATGTGGAATTCTAACTTGTTGAATGGTTTGGTTGTTCATTTTAATAGTTATAATTTGATCAGATTTAAGCTTTTTGTTGGTAGATTTAAATAATAGTATTAATCGATAATTTATTGATACTTATAGTCAGTTATTTCGTTAACCTCTTTTTGCATAGTTACATTCAAAGAATTGAGACAAGAGTTAGAGTAAAAGGCATTAGTGTCATCAGCAAATAACACCAAATGAAATAATATTTACTACAGTTCTGTATATTGTTGATGTACAATAGAAATAAAAGTGGTCAGGACTAGTATTGACCCTTGTGGAACACCAGTTTTAATTATCATTTCCTTTGATTTTTCCTGTATATTTACCTTCATCTATTGTTTTGGTAATTTTGTCAACAAGCTCAATAATTGCTAGTTCAGTTGACCTATTTCTTCTAAAACCATATTGACTGAAAATGCATTGGTTCAGCTGGTTTATTTTCGATTTGAAAAAGTTAGGGGCGATATTTTGATATTTGAAACCAGCCCCGCTCTCTGTAGTTACTAAGCTAATGAGCTATACTTGAAATCTTAATTTAGAAATTATAGGGGGCTGTCCGCCACTCGCCCCCCCCCCCCCCTTGCGCCCCCCTAGTTACAATGGGATGGCTGTGGTTGTGTCTCAGCAAATATTTTTTTAATAATCTCTGTGAATCATCCTGATTGGGGCAGCTGTTTTTAATGTGTTGACAGAAAGATAAGGAATGTAAAAGAACATATTCTGCATTGGGAAAGCGATGGTTATTGTATGTTCATGGCGTTCGTTGGCACCAGGTTTTTATTTTGTTTACCCTGACATGGATCTCTGGTCTTGTATGTAACTTGCTGTAGTTGCTGCTAATAAGCAATTTTAAAATCACAGTGTGGGAAACTTTGGAAAGCCAACTGTCTTACCATGGTACTGTTCACGTCTTCACGATGTGCTATATTTACAATGTAGCTAAAAATTATTTGCTCTTATTATTTAACAAATTAAATGTAGCGCCTGAATTTGCGGTTTACGACTTATCTGTCTGAAGAGGCGTTATATTTTTTCTATTTAATAATCTGAATCTTATAAGTAAAACGTCTGTTCGGTTGGGCTATCTTTGCTATCTTTACAGTTGATTTCACATTACTTTACCGCCATGTGTTGCGAAGTTCGTTGGGAAGTTCAGATATTCGTTCGGACCTGAAGTTCGGAATTACTTTGCTAAGGTTGAAAAATTATCCAATCAGAATGAGTTTTTATCCAAAACTCGCAATTTGATTGGATAATTTTCAACCTTGGCAACGTAATTCCGAACTTCCGAACGAATATCTGAACTTCCCAACGAACCTCGCAACACACGGTGGTTATAAAGTAATGTGAAATCAACTGTAATAGCGTGTAAGTCTTTGTCTTGTGTTGTCTTCATGTAAGATAACGATAATAAACTTACGTAAATATCACCGAAAACTATACGCAACTCTTTCTGATTAGCTTCACGTAAACTCGTTTATAATTTGGTGTAAAGCCGGGCTAAAACGACGGAATGCTCGTACATGCATATGTTACTGCGATACTGCTATACGGTACATGTAAGTACTGGAGTTTCTATCCACGTGATTTTTTAAGACCGAGCAAGAATAATACTGCGTAATATAGGTACATGATGTATAAAGGCTTTTGTTCTGTAGCCTGCACGAAAATTTTAAAAGGAGTAAACTTTGATTTACATGTACTTTCCAACACGCGAAAAGAGAGATACTTTCCAAAAATATGTGTCTCGAGGCCTGGGGATGGAAAAGTAAAACCGATAAATTCAACATGAATACAAACCAACTTAGGCTCCACACAGTTTCTTGAAAAATGGAAAATACAAGTTTGCGTCCGAAACACGTGCATAAACAATTCGGAAAAAGAATAAAACTAAATGTTATGCATAGTTAAACATTCTCACAATCAAAAACTGTTACCAAATAAATAGCAACAGTTGTTGCTATGGCAACAATGACGTTTCAAAATGGCTGCCATTTTCTCAGCCGTTTTTCTCAGCCATTTTGAAACGTCATTGTTGCCATAGCAACAACTGTTGCTATTTATTTGGTAACAGTTCTGATTGTCATAACATTTAGTTTTATTCTTTTTCCGTATTGTTTATGCACGTGTTTTGGACTCTCAGTCTTGTATTTTCCATTTTTCAAGAAACTGTGTGGAGCGGCACCTCAAGGTGATATATACCTGAGCTTATTTGCATACCTAAAACTGATGTTGAAATTATTTTTTTTAAATCTAGTAAAATTGTGTTGTTCGTTTTTTCTTCTTTATTGCACAGGAAGCTATGCCTAAAACAGGCTCCAAATATTTTGGAGTCAAATAAATCAGGGAGATAGAACTGTTGGCGTATATATACCATGCGATTAAATGTATATTGAGGCCATAGAAATTCTATGATTGAGGCACAAGCTTGTACAATTAATAAATAATACATATTTGACAGCATATAGATGTAGTATTTTATATCGGGCGAAGCATTTGGGCAATAATGTAATATTGCCTTTCGGCGGAGGTACGGGGTGCCCTCCGTACTGTATAGTATTATAATGAATTTATTGTTTTAGTACCTTTCTCGAAATAAGAAATTCCATTCCTGTTGCAATTTGAAAAGCCAACCAAACTAAATTTCTTGGACCAAACTTTTGTGAAAGGTCGGCCGCTAAAAACGTTGCTTTTAAGTCGTACGAATCTCCTCGGTGCCGCAAAAATGTTCGAAGATCTCCATGTGGGCAATGATCCATTATTATCCACAAGTTAGAACTTGGTCCTATTAAAATAATGAACATAGGAAAACTGAAATTGTTCTTGCAATAAGTCAATGGGAACAAAAAAAGCAAAAAAAAAGAAAACGAATGCAGAGAAATAGAAACACGAAAGACTCATTCTGTTGTAGTGTTTTCTAACCTTTTGTGCAAGCCCCAAGAACATTTACAATATTTTCGTGTTCTCCAACATGAATTAAAATCTTAAGTTCAGATTGTAGGTCAACCAGTTTACTGCGATCCCAATTTTCTGCAATAAATAAAAATTATATTAATAAAATAAATCCGTCGTTGAAAAAAATACTGGTGGTGGCGTAATTCTTTGTTTTGCTTGCACAGAACAGTGTGAACACAATACCTCGAAAAATTAAATTACTAGAAGACAGTCAGATAACTGTCGGGCCATTTAAAAAAGAATTAAAATATTTATCAGTAGGCATTTTTACTAAATCACATACCAGTCTGTGATCACCTTATATTTTATTTTAAGTTATAGTCATTAAACTCATATTTAGAGGACCACAATTTTGTCAGTTTAAAGTTTTAAAGTCTTATATAAATAAAGTTGTTATAATTATTTTAAGTCAATTAAGTTAAGATTTACAAAAAAAACATCCAAATTAAACTTCAGTCAAATAAAATTTAATACCATGATTTAATTTTAACAAACAAATATTATACGCACCTTTTAATTTTTTTACAGCAACTTTAGTTACTTCTTTGCAACAGAGATAATTGTTCTTCCCTGTTCCCAAACGTCGAAGAAAAACAGAAAAACGTTTTCTATTCGACCTTTGCTTTTGCATATCTCGTGGGCAGAATTCCGAAATTCCTATTGCATGGGCAAGCCATACACTTCCAAATTCTCCCACACCAAGCTCAGAACCTACAAATTTGCCAAATTGTATCAGAATTATTCTCAATGGAGCCAGTAGAAAACAAAAAAGAAACCCATCCGCATCATACACTAACAAAGTCAACTTTTAAAAATTTATTTGAATATTAAATTTTATTTGGACTTCCACTTTTAGATAAATATGTTAGATTATATATCAAAATCCGCATAGGCATTTCATTGGCTCTCCGGTTTGTTTATCAGCCAATCAGAATACTTAATACTCATTGAAATTTGCACTGTTTTATTTGCACTGTATTACACCTTTTCTGCAGTGCATTACATTAAAATTGCACTCCTCTCGACCAATCAGGATGCAGTAATTTTGTCATGAATATTATTAGGATATAACTAGACACAAAAAGATATATATATATATATATATATATATATATATATATATATATATGTAATGTTTACAACACGAGCGGCCGTGTTGTATTGAATATACAATCACGAGCCGAAGGCGAGTGATATATTCAATACAACAAGGACGCGAGTGTTGTAAACAACTTGTGAAATGAATAAATAGTAAAAATCCCTTTGGGATATTGAGATGCTAATTTGCTAATTAGTTACAAGCACGAGTGGTTGTATCAGAAGAGTATACATCCACTAGTGGTTGTAACTAATTAGCATCATTGGTTTTAGTTTGTATGGGGTTTACATGTGACGTAATTTCTGAAATTGGATTGGCTGCAAAACTCATGAATTAGTAATGAATTTCACATGTAATGTTTACAACATGAGCGGCCGTGTTGTATCGAATATACAATCACGAGCCGAAGGCGAGTGATTATATATTCGATACAACACGGACGCGAATGTTGTAAACAGCTTAAAACACGCCGAGTCTTTGATGTTAATATGAGTAATATTTGTTCAGATTAATTCAGAAAAAGCTCAATTTCAATGTTTTAGAGCGGAGATAGTGACCTGATATACAACCACTAGTGGTTGTATATGTGATACAACCACGTGTGGTTTGTATCAGATATACAACCTCCTTCACGGTCATGATTTCTTTTGTGTTTTCTTCATGAATTGTTAATGAGTGTTTTAAATATATATATATATATATATATATATATATATATATATATATATATGGTCGACCATGGTCAACCCTTCTGCAAACTTTAAATGAAAATCAGTGCAATACTTTTTGAGATATCCTTGTGACAAACAAACAAACAAACAAACAAACAAACAAACAAACAAACAAACAAACAAACAAACAAACAAACAAACAAACAAACAAACAAACAAACAAACAAACAAACAGACTAGTTTCTGACTAGAGGTAATAATAAAAAAATGCACATTAACAGTAGTATGAATAAAGAATGCATATTTTGAAACTTACGTAGTGTAATTTTTTCTCGTGGAAACTCCCACTCGGGACTAAAAGGAAGTTTATGCACCTGCTCATGAATACCTTTGCTTGGATGCAGTTCGTCGATGTAGTCTCGTAATGGAGGATACGAAAATATATAAAGCCCACCGTAAATTTTCTTTCTCTTGTAAAGCACAAAGGAAATCACGAACAGAATAGCTAACGCAATGGATCCCAAAGGAAGGGCGGTGCTTAGTAAATCAATTAAACTGTCTTTGCTAAATAGTCCTGAAAATTAAAAATCATTTTATTTATTTATTTATTTATTTATTTATTTATTTATTTATTTATTTATTTATTTATTTACAAGTTTTGCCAATGACAAAACACAACAATGATGGCAATAATAACAATTACAAAGACAAGGGCAGGAATTGACCACAGAGACTAGTCTCCAATAACGGGGTCCCATACTATATATACATATATACAGCGAATTGTATTGATGACAACGTACAATATATATATATATATATATATATATATATATATATATATATATATATACATACAGTGAATTATGTTGATGACAACAATAATAATAACATAAGAGCAACAACAACAACAATAATCATAATAATAATAATAACAAAAACAATAATAATAACAATAATATATTATAATAATAATAATTTTTAATAAGAAAAGTTAGCGACAAAAAAGTGTCACGACGTTTCGATGTCAGTGTTAACGTCATTATCAAGTAACATAACTAAAAAAACTTAGGATTTATATACAAATTAGTAATGCAAATAAGTTATGAATAAATAATTGGAATAAAATTAACAATATATCTACATAAAAAGCTTTGACTTAATTGAGTCCGACTGGGAACCAACTGTATTAACATTAACAATTTGTATATAAATCCTAAGTTCTTTTTAGTTGTTTTACTTGATAATGATATTAGAACTGACATCGAAACGTCGTGACACTTTTTATCTCTAACTTTTCTTATTAAAAGTTTTAAACAAAAATTGCTTATCAATAATAATAATAATAATAATAATAATAATAATAATAATAATAATAATAATAATAATAATAATAATAATAATAATAATAATGGAAACTTTATTGATTAAATTTAGTTCTTACATATACAATTGTAAATCTCACTTATTAAGGTAATTTACAACCGGCTACTTGAATCGATGGTATACTGTAATATATAACTATAAAAACACATAACAAACTTATACAATACAACATTAAAAAGTTAATAAATCTGGGTTTGTCCATTCCTTATTTCGGCAACAGAATATATAATATGTAGTTCTGATGGCAATTGTCGTCATTCGTTTCACACAATAGTTTTGGTGAACTTTGTCAAAATGAAGATCATTTAGCATTTTTAGAAATGTTGAACATTCTTTCGCAAAGACACCAAGAGAGCTAATTGATAAATTTATAAATTTTACGGATATAAATAATTTCCTTTGTTCTCTAATTAATTCTAAATATTTAGTTTTTTTACGTTCCACATTCTTTTGAAGATTAGATTCAAAACCAGCAGTTAGTTCAACAATGTATAAGCATCCACTGGTTGTTGTCAGGAGCAAGTCTGGACGGTATGAGTCGCCGGTTAATATGGATGGACTTTTGTATCCCGGAAGATCGACATAGAGATTTGAACCGCTGACCGTCCTTAGGTTTGACGCAAGGAAGTTCAAAATTGAATCATGTCTCCACGTAAACCTTTCGAGATACGATTGGCAACCTGCTACGACGTGGAGTAGAGTTTCTGGTCCTAGACAAAGGGAACAATCCGGTGTTGGTGATATACCCCATCTTGCAAGGTTTTGGCGTGTTGGTAGAGAGTTATTTATGTAACGTATCGTAAAATTGAAGATATTCTCAGGTAGTTTAGATTGAGCCGCGCACCATAACTTCGTTAATTGAGAGAAGGAGAACTTTGTGATGTTAGTGAAAAACGAGCCTTGACAGATTAGATGGTTATGAAGTCTATCCTCGTGCTCAGAGCGAAAATCTTTAAGAACTTGCTTGGTAGAGGTATAGACGTCATACTGGATGTTTGAGCTGTTGCTGGTTGACTTCCATAGTTCATTGATCTGTTTGTTGGGAGATGTTTTAAGAGCTGTTCGAAGTACTGTTTGGCATTGGGTGAATTTGACTGATGGCGGACAAATACTAAGGCCGAATTTGTTTCGGGTTAGGAAAACGGTACTTAATGTTCCCGATATTGGTATTTCAAGCCACTTCCGAATGTAACTGTTCACCACGGAGTCGATATTTTCTGATATCCAAGTTTTTGACAGAGAAGTAACGGTGAAATGCCAAGAGATTTGGGATAAAACAAAGCGAGTGTACAGTAGGATTTTATTTTTTGGGTGGAGTGGCTTCGAGTCAATATCAGTCATTAGTTCGTCAATGAGCGTGGTAAGTTTAGATTTATGTTGCTGATCTGTCATCTTAAAATCAAAATATCTCCCAAGATATCGAAAACATTCTCCAATTTTGGTAGCTGGAATTAGCTGGTTGCCAATAAGGAGTTTAGGCAGGTATTGGATAGATTTTGTTACAGCTTTTTTAATGCCAAAGGAACTACATTTATCAACCCGGATAATCATGCTGGACCATTTGCACCAAATAGCGAAACGGTTCAAAAGATGTTGGTTTTCTTTTTCATGACTAGTTATTACGGCAGCGTCATCGGCAAACTGAAACCAGTGGATGGGATTTATAAATTGGAAGGAGAAACCAAATTGACGATACTTCTCATCTTTGATATGTTGAATAAAGGTGTTAAAACACATATTAAATAGAAGAGGACTGAGACAATCGCCTTGCAATACACCACGGCCAACAGTTATGAACGGAGTACGGAATTCAGGTGTGATTATTGAGGTCTTAAAATCTTTATACAAACTCTCTATAACTAATTTTATGTGGTCAGGGATGTGGTGGTACTCGAGAACGGATTGGATTAGGTTGTGGTGAACTTCGCCAAAAGCATTCTTGAGGTCAAGTAGGGTGATGACAACAGAGCGTTGCTTAATCCGTGCTTTGTTGATAATGTTGGCCATTTGAGCTGTGTGTTCTAAGGTGCCAGACATATTAGGTGTGAAGCCTTTTTGTAGGTTATGTTCTATAAAGTTATTGGCGGTAAGGAATGAGTACATTGCGTTGCGTAGACATGAAGTAAACACTTTTAAGGGAATGCTTTCGAGTGTAATGGGTCGGAAATTGGATGGTTCAGCTTCGCCCTTCTTATGGATTAATATTGTGCAAGCTTTCTTCCACTCGGAGGGGATGCTCCCGGACAACCAGACAGCACGTATAAGGTCAGTTAAATAAGTTCTAAGAAAAGGACAACGTTTGAAACAGATAATGGAGAGCTGATCAAGGGGACACGGGGAACCAGATGCTTTCATTTTACGTATTATATTCGTGACTTGTTGATATGATGGTGGGTCAAGGTCAAATTGAATTTCTGGCTCAGATAACCTAGGAATCCAGCTGGGAATGTTAAACAGTTTGTTAGGATGAATTGCAGCAAGGGTTTTAGTGAAGTAAGAGAGGCATTCGGTCATGTTGAAAGATGGAAGTACAGCGTCCTTCTTGTTTAATATGTTTTTAACGTAACCCCAGAAATTCTTGCCAATGTATTTGTCATGATTGAACGATTGGCTGTTGTCTAGACTTGGCTCACTCGACTGGCTGTTGTTATTTGCACGGAGCTTATCACGCAATGCATGTGACACATATTTGATTTCGTTGGGTTCAGCATTAGTTGATGATTTGAGAGTTTTTAGAGCTTTCTTTAAATCTTTGACTGTATATTCCTTATACTTATTTACCAGAGAACTGTCGGGTACTGATTCAGCATAACCAAAGTTCTGACCAAAATATTTGTATATAATGTCATTTAGTAGCTTAATATTTGAATTTAAATCTTGTGATGTGATTGGCTCATTTGCTTGAAGAGCAAATTTAAAATATTCGTTAGCCGTTGACCATTCAGAATTACTTTTAGGAAGTCTTATACCAGATTTTAAAGTAGGAGCATCTTCCTCGTTAACTATAGGTGTCGAGTTAGATGCTGGTTGATCATTGTCAGTGATATCCGCGGTGTAATCGCCAATTTGTTCTTCCAGGTCTTCGTACAGTTCGCGGTTTAAGCCATCTACAACTCTACAACTGCGTTGATGCATCTTAAGACCACGCGCACCTTTACATATTTTACCACAGCAACACTTTACCACATTATGGCTTGAGATAATAACATTAGGCGAGTTCGTGACAGGCGTTCGCCTCGCTGTATTATTGACGGAATCATCTTGTTCGCCTGGATGAACTCGTTGTTTACATCGCCACGAATGTCGGCCAAGCGTGACAAAATCTTTTTCACAGAATGAACACACGACTCCAATCAGCAACATACCAATAAAACTTGCACGAATCATGATTAAACTACTATATACTTGTTAGATATAAAATTTTGGAAATTCAACGTGATTCAAGTAAGAAATTTTCGATAAAACTGTAGACATGTACAGAGCGCGTCTGAACGGCTCTGCTCGATGATAATAATAATAATAATAATAATAATAATAATAATAATAATAATAATAATAATAATAATAATAACTATAATAATAAAAGTTACAGTGAGTTATCTGTCAAGTGACTTTAAATCTTATATCATTTTTTCTAATAAATATCTCACTTGATGCTTTCCATCAATAAAGAATTTTGTTTTCATTATATATATATATATTCACCCAAGTGGAGGTGAATAGTGCTGGTGAATAGTGAATAGTACTATTCGCCTACACTGAGGTGAATAATTGTTTTAGCATTTTCCTCATAAATGAAATAACAAGTTCAACATTCTTATATTTTTCGGTATTTTCATACAAGACGCTAAGACACGGCCTCCAGCAACTTGGCGTACTCGATATTTGCCGACAAAACAGTTTTTTCAACTTTTGAATAAATTAATGGCTAGAAAATTGTAAAGAAACGTACATGTGGACACTCTTCTATTTTATTTTGTTTAATGTTCTCGTCATTCTACTACATCCGCCTTGTTCATCAACAAACTCTTCTGCTTCGGTAAGCAAAGTAAAAGTGGCCCCCATTTTGTTATTCCCGCAGGTGAATAGTGCAGGGTATCCCGAGCTAGAGGAACCAATCAGATTGCGTAAAAAGCACTATTCACCTGCGAGGTATATGCTAAATATGTTTATATATATATATATATATATATATATATATATATATATATATATATATATATATATATTGCTGCATAAGCAAGAACTAGCTAGCTCTCAGTAATCTTATTGCATGTGACATTTCTATAACATCAGTGATGCGCACACATGCATTGTAAATAATACTTTCAGTTGATTTTATGTGTACCTTGGTCATAATTGTATTAAAAAAAACTTTCGGTCACTAGTTTATGGCTTTCAACAGTTAGAAGACTTGTTTTTTTTATAATTACTAGTCGCAAGTTATGGAAATAGTAATTATAATATGAACAATGGCTTGTGCAATTTGTAATGTTTCTAATTGTTTATTTTTTCTGGTTTCAATGCATGACATGCATAGACAATTTGCGCAAGGAATTTTGTAGATGCTATTGTTGCTCAGGTGGCAGTGAGTCTGTGTTTTGGCAACGAGAGTCGTCAGGTAGCGTTTGTAAGGGTTTAGTTGTGACAGTAATTAGTACGATTTTCATCTTATGACTAAACATTTTTTGTGTTGATAATGCTTGAAAATAAATATTTTCTACTAATTGTTTCAAGGCTACAAACTGGTTGCCAAAAGCTAGTATAAATAAATTGATGCTGCATGCAGGTCAGAGATAGTAAAAAGACTGGATAGGAAACTTGAATGATAGGGTGAGCATGACAACCTGGTTGAACTGAATTGACAAGCTGAAAAATCCCCTTACTATATTCAAAGTTTATAGGATTAATACAGCTTAAAATAATAATTGAACTGCCTGTAAATACAACAAAGCCACAATACGATAGAATGCCCGTTTATTATTACGCATTTTAAAAGAAAATATGAAGGTTTACTATAGTTAAAATATGCGTGGCAAACTCCAAGCAAAACAAAGTACTATTTTGCGACGCCATTTTCTTTGAAACGACACAGAAAACATCAAAACAAAGATCAACAACGTTTAGCTCGAACACTCGAATGTGGCTTAGGCCGGTTTGTAATGCGATAAAATTATTTGAAACGTCAACAGTCATCTGAATGTGAAAAACCTCAGTAAAACAAGCATACTCACGCCATTCGTGACATCACAATGTGCAACTACGTTTCAACCATTTTGGAAACTGAGTAAATGCGATTTAACCAATCAAAAGGCTCAAAACACCCCACATGACTATTAGTTTCCTATCTAATCCTTTTACAATCTATGGTATTATGCATGCTTTTTAACTGATTGGACTTTCTCTAAATCTTCACATCTATATAATTTGTTGATTTGCTCATGAATTATCCATCAACTTTTTGTTTTTTTAACTTATGGTGAAATAATCAAGAAACTTACAAATTTAGCAGTGCTGTGAAACTGAGAAAAAGATTGTTCAGTTTTATTTTATAAGAACATTGTCTAATAAATCACGTATGCACTTATTCGGAGTTTTATTTTTTTATTTTTAATAGTTTACCAAACAAAATTATAGTTTTCTTAATAAAACATATTATAGCATTATGTAAGAGTTCATTATCGAGAACGCGTCGAGGAAAGTATAGGTCTAATGCCGAGGTTCGAGGTAATTAACTAATTTAGTTCAATCAATTCAATTCAATTCAATTCAATTCAATTCAATTCAATTCAATTCAATTCAGTTCAATTCAATTCAATTCAATTCAATTCAATTCAGTTTGTATGGGGAGATAAACAGAACAAAGAAAACCGCGTGAAATTTGAACTAAGAAATAATATTAGCTACAACAAAAGTACCTTATATTAAAAAAATATTATTATTACAAAATTATCTTACATTAAACTTAAATTACCTCCTATCCTGATCACCTCGTAAGTTATTTCATCTGTGCCAACAGAATTCTGGGCCGTACAACGGTAGACGATTTCCCCCTTGATTTGACTTGCTATCACTAGCGAGCTTTTTAAGTACTTGGTTTGATTCTTTGAATGATGTTTTAATAATTCCTTCCACATTTCATTACTTTTGTTCTTCGCACATGGTGACTGTCCAGGGTCACAAGCGTGCCAAGAAAAGGTGATGTTTTTTGGGTTGGCCTTTTCTATCGTACAATTAATTTGCATTCCCTTCATATATATTTTTCTTCTTTCTTGAACTGGAGCGATGTAAGGTTTTGCTAAATTAGACAAAGAAGAAAAAATGACTAAAGATTTAACTAGTACATGCACACTGGTGACCTACATTAACGAACCACCTATATTGCTGCGAGTTTTTCAACTTTTTACTAATGTTTTTATGATCCAATCATGGGGTTCTATTTTGGTTCTGTTTTAGCTACCAGTGTACAGTATAATATTTAAGCAGTGGTGTAAAAATTAAGAAAAAGGCTATTTCTCTCCCTCATCCATGCATTGTTCTATTATAGATTCTTATTTCGGAAGAGGTTTGCGTGGAGTTGTGCGCGGAAACATGCGCAATACCGCAAAAGTAAGGAATCACCTTCTCTGTCGACAAATTAACAAGTATGCATGTGTAAAAAGATTTGTTTATGATTTTTGAACTGAAAGTTACACGCGTTTAATTTATTTAAATTTAAATTTAATTTTTGATTTTAACTTACAGTGAACGATTACAACAAATGACCGTGATGAATTTCCAAAGATATTTTTTGCATAACACTTGTATGAAACATTGTTGTCTTTGGGATACTGCACATTGCTGACTGTGAATACATTTTTTGTAAACCTGGTTTTACATTCGATGGACTTTGGAGGACACGTAGTAATTCTTTCTTCTCTGTCATTTTTTGATCTGAACCAGGTAATAAATGGATCTGGGGTCCCAGATATGGTGTAGTTGACAGAAAGACTTTCATCTTCGAGTAATATAATTTCAGTTGTAGCGTGAAAATCGAGAAATATCGGTGGTCTTGTCGCTAAAATAGAATAGAAATCATTAATATCATGCGTTGCATTAAGTTATTTAATGTATTCGAAGCCTGCGTAGCTGGCTGTTTTTTTAGAAGCTCGCTTTTATTTTTGCCATGCCCACAGGCTCCAACCCTATTTGTACGATCCCTTGAATCCAATTTTACTACTTTTACTGCATCTAATTGTAATAAGAAGTGTTGACCAGTTGTTTGTTGCGTATATGTATTTTTAGTTAGGTTTATTGTTTTATATATTTATAAGTTGGACACATGTATGCAACAGTTTACATCCCAAAAGAGAATGCTTTGCCGGTATTCTTCATCTATTGGCATTAGGATACTGGCAAAGCATTCTGGTCACTCAACACCACTGAACGTCATCATGCAAATAGCCTATTTCAATTTTTTTCTAAACTATCACAGTTCGCTTCGACTAGCTTTTGCTAATTGCGGACAGTGATTGTTACTGTATATTATTATATGGCAAGCGTCACTTCCGGTGAAATAGCGCACTGTGATTGGCTTAGAAACATTTTTAGCGGTCCGAAAAAAAACAAATTTCTTATCAGCCATGTTGTTTGCAACTAAACAACGAAAGAAAACCGCAAGAATTTTGTGAATTCAACAACCTGGGGACTAAATTATGTATGATTGGAACGAGAGCGATCTGGAAGCGAGTTTAGGAGTCCGAAAGCGACGACAACAAAAGCAACAACATCGAAAACGATGAGTTTATGTCACACACTCGAGGTCACACTAAACTGACTAAAGTACGTATCATGACAAGGTATAAATGTAAGGTTTGTTGTTTCAAAATGCCATATAATAAACTTTTTATTA